>JAWWMS010000119.1:3583709-3608033 GCA_035048045.1 Chlorospingus semifuscus | reverse complement strand
GCCATTCCCTGGCTCCTGTCCCTCCAGCCCTTGTCCCCAGTCCCTCTGCAGCTCTCCTGGAGCCCCTTCAGGCCCTGCCAGGGGCTCTGAGCTCTCCCTGGAACCTTCTTTTTCAATAGAGAAACCTTCACAGTGAGTCCAGCACAAAGTCAAGCTGTGTTGACTTCCAAAGGAAAAACACTGGGATTTACAGTGGTACAGATTTTGTACCTCACCTCCACATCTATCACATGGCAGAACCTCTGCAAAGCCCCAAATCAGTTTGGATCAAAGGCACTGACAAACTCCACCAGCCTCTGCCCTGAGTTGTGCATTCCTTGGCCATCAGTGACCACTGTGGACAGCAGTGACCACTCCCAGACTGGGAACAGCCTGCTGCTTCCATTCTTCATTTTAAACCACATTTTTCTGCAACTCTTGGAGGTTTCAGTGGTTTTCCCAGGCAAAACAAGACAGCTGGAAGTTTCTGAGTGCTCCAACAGAGAACTGAGCCTTCCAGTGCCACCCCTCAGCTGCTCCCTCAGCTCCTGCCTGGCCTCCAGAGCAGGGAGCAGCAGCTGCAGCCCTCCCTGGGACTCACAGCAAGTGCCTGATCTCGGTTTTGAAGCTGGCCAGGGCTGCCTGGTGCACCCCGTTCTTGGTGATCAGGAGCTCGTTCTCCAGCGCCAGCGTCAGCTCCGTCAGGTTCACCTTCCCATCCAAGCTGAAGTCCAGAGCCTGTGGAAACAACAAATCCTCTGGGTGGAATGAGGAGCTTCCACTCCTGCTTCCTGCAGGAGCCTGGAGACATTTCTGCAGGGACTGACAGGACAGAAGGAGCAGGCTCACAAGAGATCTTTGCTGGCTGATTAATCTGTCACAAACGCCCCGAGGGCAATAAACCAGACATCTCTGCCACCTCCCTCCAACAGAGCTGCTGCCAGCTGTGGAGATGGGAAATGTCCTGGTTGTGCTGCAAAATAATAGGAAATTCAGCCCAGGATTGATGAATTGCACTAATTCCCTGCAGGATCTAAGGAGCCTGGACTCTGCTGCTGCGAGGAGCTGGCTGGGGATGCTCGTGGCAAACAAAACCAGCTCTTGCAACAGAGGCAACACAGGGGCAGTCCTGCAGGGGGGTTTGATGGGAGGATCCCACCTCTCAGAAAGAAAGTTATCATCAGCAGCTGCTTGGGATTTTGTAAAACCCCAGAATGGTTTGGCTGGAAGGGACATTTAAGGTCATCCAGTCCCCTGCCATGGGCAAGGACACCTTCCACCATGCCAGGCTGCTCCAAGCCTTGAAGAAAGGCCTTTTCTTTCCCTGGAAGTGTTCAAAACCCATGTGGATGTGGGACTTGGGGATGGGGTTCAGTGGTGAACAAGGGCTGAGCTGATAGCTGGACTTTTCCAACCTAAACCCTGCAGGAGCACAAAGAAAGCACTCGTGGTGGGGCTGAAACACTGCAGACGCTGGAGAAACCACCCCAATGACACCAGCACAAAGCAATTTTACAGGGGAAAGCAACAAAGTGAAGGTGGACACCCAAACCCGGGCAAGGTGGACACCCAAACCTGGACAAGGTGGACACCCAAACCTGGACAAGGTGGACACCCAAACCTGGACAAGGTGGACACCCAAACCCGGGCAAGGTGGACACCCAAACCCAGGCAAGGTGGACACCCAAACCCGGGCAAGGTGGACACCCAAACCCAGGCAAGGTGGACACCCAAACCTGGACAAGGTGGACACCCAAACCCGGGCAAGGTGGACACCCAAACCTGGGCAAGGTGGTCCCACCTTCTCAACCAGTGCAAGGTGATGAGTGGGTTTTAAACCCCGAGCCATGGCAGAGGTTATTATTCCAGCCTGGCTGTTCTCTACCCACATGGATATTTAAAAGCCAGGAGAATCACACTGCTGGGAATCCAGTGATGGTCACATGAAATGATCTTCTGCCACCCACAGCTTCTAATAGATGGACAAAGATGGATTTATTCAGGTATCTGATTTCATCCCCATCACCTTTTTACTCTCCCTAATGGAACACTGAGGACTGGGCAGGGTTTCAAGTGCTGTCCTCCACCTCAGCACAAGCAATAATTCAGGTCACCCCAGTGCTCAGAGGTTTGCAGGTGCAGCTATTCAGGGAGGAAAAGGAATTAAATTGCTTCCTAACAAATGTAGGTGACCTCTTCAAGCTATGCTGGAAATCACAGCGTATTTTTAGCATAAAAAATGACAAAATGGGATGCACCATCAAGGAAATGATTGGAAATTTCCCAGAACTCTTGTTACTAGCACTGGGAATTTTTATAGGATCATAGAATGATTTGGGTTGGAATAGATCCTAAAGATCTTCTAATTCCATCCCCTGCCATGGGCAGGGACATCTTCCACTATTTTTATAATTAAAAATGATAAAATGGGATGCACCATAAAGGAAATTATTGGAAACTTCCCAGAACTCTTGTTACTAGCACTGGGAATCTTTATAGAATCATAGAATGGTTTGGGTTGCAACAGATCTTAAATCCCATCCAGTTCCACCCCTTGCCATGTGCAGGGACACCTTCCACTATTCCAGGCTGCTCCAAGCCCTGTCCAACTTGGCCTTGAACACTTCCAGGGATGGAACAAGCACAGCTTCTCTGTGGGAAGTTTTAAAAGGGGGAAAAACCAGAGACTTCGGAAAGGAAAAAAAATAACAAAGGGATAAAAAAATCCACATAAAACCAGGGGTGAGATGCAGCTGGGGGTTACCTTCAGGATCTCCTGGCTGTTCTCGATGCCCTCCTGGTGCCAGCAGTCCAGGACCTCCTCCACACAGCCATAGCCCATGCCATCATCCAGGCTGGAGAAGAGGGAGAAGCCGATGGTGCTGGGCATGGCCGAGGGGGTGGTCGTGCGCCGGCCGCTCTCGTCGAAGGACTGTGAGAGAAAATGAGGATGAGGATGTGACAGGGCACAGGCAGTGCCCACAGGGCTTTACCGATGGAATTTCCCTAGCACTGCTCCAGAGATTAAGGATTAAGCTCTGTTTTTCCTCACTGCCAAGCAAAAACCCGGCGGGAGCGTCGCTGCTGACCTCAAGCAGGCACTCGGGATTTAAGGTAAATCCCATGAGGAGCAGTGTTCCAGAGCTGGCCTCACTGCTCCAGAAGGGTTTGCCACTGTTCATTTTGGGTTTGGAACGTCACTTTCCCTAAAACAGCTGCAGGAAGCACTTGTAGAGAGGTTTGGGTAGAGCCCTCAGCCTCCAGGCAAAGACAGGGAGCAGATTTCAAACTCTCAGGAAAAATGCAAAAATTGGAGTGGAGATGTGGGAGCTGCATGTCCCCAGCCTATCCCAGGCAGTGCTTCCCCCTGCACCCAGTTTCTACTGGATGTCCCATCCTGGAGGTGCTCCAGGCCAGGCTGGATGGACTTTGGAGCACCCTGATGGTGGAAGGTGCCCCTGCCCATGGCAGGGGGTTGGAATGAGCTTTAAGGTTCCTTCCAACACAAACCACCCTGGAATTCCACAAAGCTCCACCACTGCACTCCACAGCTTGCCAGAGCCCTCTCCAAGCCATAAAACTTCAAAGTGGAGCCATGTCCCCTTTGCCATGAGGGTGTTCTGTGTTTTGTCTCACCCAAAAGAGTTTTTTCTGAGTGAGAAGTTGAAATCTGCTTTTGGAGCAGGGCAGGCAGCAGCTCACTGCCACCAGCTCCTCACAGCCTCACAGCTGCCCCTGCAGGGACAAGCACTGAGGAAGAGGAGGAGGCAGGCTGGGTGGGAATTGTTCAGGAATTCTGCTCCTTTTACCCCAGGATTCACCCCTCACTTTCTCACCTGCATGGAGAGGTGGCGTTTCAGCTGCCGGTACGGAGTGGATGCTGAGGGGGTGAGAGGTTTCCCATTTCTGAACAGGCCATAAAAGAAATCCTCTATGCTCATGGTCCCATCTTGCTCCAGGTTATGGAGCACCTCCTCAAGCACCTGCAAGGAGACAGAAATCACGTAAAAAAATGTGGCAAACGTTCTATTCCCAAGGCTCCAAAAAGAGCAAAGCAAGAATTACCTGCTACATCAGCCTAACACACATTTCCATATTCTCCATGTGGAAAATTGCAGGCACACATACAGCATGAAAAAAGCTCCTGGTCATCTTGGAGCTGCTGTTTAATGAGGCAGCAAGAAAAAAAAACAACTCATTTCGTTCTGCTCCTAAGCCACTGTGACCTCAGGAACTGAGCTCAAGGTACTGAGATGCCAAACTCTGAGCAGCTTGAAGTGACCAGGCAAAAAAAAAACCTCTAAGACACTGCAAGGTTATCATAAATCTGTTTGATGCTTCAGGGCATGCTGCCTTCTCAAAAGTAGGACTGGAGATGTGCAGATTAGTCCCTCACTATTTCTTTGTCTACAGTTTATCTTTACCATTTTCTGCCTTAATACCCTGAAAACATTTCATTGTGGATGCTGCAAAGGAATACCTGCTCAGGAACATGTTTTGTGGAGGAAATTAATACAAACCATGCTATCTTAAGATGCAAAAAATCTGACTTTTTTAATAAAACTAAATCCTAAGTTGATAAGAGCCTTTTTTTTTTGTTAAAGATTTAATTTTCTCATGGGCTCTTGCTGCAGGACAGAAACACCCAGAGGCCTTCCCAAAGTCAAAAGCAACCACCTATGAATATTTAACCCATATTTGCTGTCTAGCTAGAAAATTCCTAGGATTATTCCTAGGATTAAGGAGACACGTTTGGAATCCAAGCCATGCTTGTTAAATTCCAGATCCCCCCGTGACTGCGTGAGGAGCATGCACGCCACGGCTCAGCCTGGCAGCTGCCTTCTCCTGATGGTTTGGGACCAAAATCCTCCCTGAGAACCCACAGCTGGAGCTGGAAACCCCTTCCCAAGCAGCCAGCTGTGCTTGCGGTGGATGCCAGGAGGGATTTTGGGGCTCACACCAAAGGCCAGGCAGGGCAGGGCAGGGATGGGTCGCTCACCTCGCCGGCCGCCGCCTGCAGCCCGTGCTGCTCACAGATGGACACCAGCTTCTTCCTGTTCAGGTGCCCATCCCTGGTGATGCCCAGGTGCTCACAGACCTCCTGGAGCTTCTCCTCGATCCAGTCTGGGCTCGGGGAGGCCCCAGGGGAGGCGTTGAGGTCGTCTGGGTTCCAGAAGCGCAGCTGCCCTGGAATGGGGGAGATGGATCTGCAGTGAGGAGCAGAACATCTGGGGTCTGCACCCCACAGGGAACCTGCTGCTGCTGCAGTGGGCACAGCTCCTCCTGGCTCTGCAGACCACAAGGGATCACTTGTCTGGGTTCAGAGCCCACTCTGGGGTTTAGGATGTGGATACTGGGCCCAGCAGTGCCAGACTCTGCTCAGCTTTCACTCGTGCCACCAGGGGAAGGAGCCTCCACAAAACCATGGAATTGCTGAGGTTGGAAAAACCTCTAAGACCATGGAGTCCAACAGTTCCCCAGTACAGCCAAGGCCACCATGTCCCCAAGTGCCACATCCACAGAGCTTTTCATCCCTCCCAGTGCCTGGCCAGGCACTGGGATCCTTCCCACAGCTGGGGCTGTGGCCAGGAGGATCTTTGGGAATGTGGATGAGTCTGATGGCCAATGTGGCCAGGGAAGGGCAGCAGAGCTTCCTCAGCTCCTGGCATGGATGGGAAAGGCACTCCCCTCCCTCCCCTGGGCTGTTATGGGATCAAGGGAGCTGCCAGGCCACCTCCTGGGGCTGGAAAAGCAACTTTAGGAGAAAAAAGTTGGGTTTCTTTGGATGGGGAAGGGGTTAGAGAGCAGTTGAAATGTGGAAGAAGTGCTGATGTAATTAAAAGGAAGTAGATGCATCCCTCTGTGCCTCCAACAGCTCCATGTCCTTCCTGCCACCCTCCTGATGATGATGATAGAACACGTTTTTGATGAAGATGGTAGAACACTTTTTTGATGGAGATGGCAGAACACTGGCACAGGTTGCCCAGAGAAATTTCCCACCCCTGGAAGTGTCCCAGGCCAGGTTGGACAGGGCTTGGAGCACCCTGGGATAGTGGAAGGTGTCCCTGCCATGGCAGGGGTGGGACCGGATGAGCTTTAAGCTCCCTCCCAAACCGCTCCAGGAATTTACAATTCTGTGACAATTAGGGAACTTTTAATGACTGGTCCCTGCTGACATCTAGTGCCCACCAGGCTCCACTACAGCCAGAGCCCCCCGGGGCAGGATGGGGAGCAGGACAGGGGTCAGGGGGACCAGGAACACCCACAGCGGGATGGAGAGGGCAGGGGGGTACAGCACAGGATGTGCCCTGCCTCAGCTTTCACCCCCAGCTTGGGGGATGCCCCAGCTGCACCTTCCTGAGCGCTGCAGCAGCCAGGCTGGGTGCTCCCCACACCCAGAGCCCCTCTGACCCCTCCTCAAAGCTGAAATGAGAACAAGCAATGAGAACAGGCAGACCCAGGTGCTGCTCTCTGCTCTTACCCTCGGCCTCGTACTCCTCACTGTCTCGTGTCTTCCAGTGCTGGGGAGAAAACAAAAAAGGATCCTGAGTTATTGATTGATTGCAAGGCATCCCCTGAAAGAAAGAGACTCTGGGATCAGCAGCCAAGGAGCTGCAGGGCTCCAGCAGGGCTGCCAGGCTTTCATCTCCCTGCAGGCTGGGCTGGGCATCCAGGGCTCTTGGATCCTGCCCTGCTCTGGCACCTGCAGCTCTGTGGTGCTGGCAGAGCCCAGAGGGGCCCAAAGCCCCACAGGGACCCAGCAGAGGGGAGAGAGCAGAGCCTGGCTGGGTGCTGGGAGCAAGGGAGAGGTTTGCCCTCTGAGCAAACCATGCTGCTTTTCCTTGAGGGTTGATGGTTGAGGGGATGGGGATGCAGGGAAGATCATAGAGCTGGGTTAGCCTTTCCTTCCAGCACTTTATTCTGTGCACACTCAGCCGAGCCAAATTCAAACCTCCTGCACTGAGTGCAGCTCTATCAGGAGAGAGCTGTGCTGTCAACAAGCCTTTCACTGAGCTTAACAGAGGAAAAGCCCCCACTCTCTGGTGGTCTGAAACCATCCAGCTCCCTGTGGCATCATCCCAACAGCCCAGGCAGCACCAGGATCTCCCTGCAGGCTGGGCTGGGCATCCAGGGCTCTTGGATCCTGCCCTGCTCTGGCACCTGCAGCTCTGTGATGGTGGCAGAGCCCAGAGGGGCCCAAAGTCCCACAGGGACCCAGCAGAGGGGACAGAGCAGGGCCTGGCTGGGTGCTGGGAGCAAGGGAGAGGGCAAATCATGCTGCTTTCCTTTGAGGATTGATGGTTGAGGGCATGGGGACGATCATAGAGCTGGGTTATCCTTTCCTCCAGCACTTCATTCTGTGCACACTCAGCCAAGCCCAATTCAAACCTCCTGCACTGAGTGCAGCTCTATCAGGAGAGAGCTGTGCTGTCAACAAGAGCTTAACACAGAGAAAATAAACCACTCTCTGGTGGTCTTTAAACCATCCAGCTCCCTGTGGCATCATCCCATGAGCCCAGGCAGCACCAGGAGCAAAAGCACAGCATTGAAGGTGATTTCCTCATGTACTACACGTTGTCTCATCCCTGGCACCCCTGCAGCAGCCCAGGGTATTTATATTTACTCCCACCACATGAACTTTGCTCTGGCAGTGGCAGATGTTGCTCCTGCAGTGGGACAAGTGGGTCCTTCTGCCCGCACGTGACTGATGGATTTGGAGTCAAAGTCACCCAGGACATAAAGAGGCTCTAAATCACCACAGAAAAGTTCAATAGCTCTCATTCAGATTACAGCTAAAAGCCATTAATCTACAACGTTGCCATGGAAACTGAATTAAGGCCCTGGACTTTTTTTAGCTCTGCTGCTGTTCCTGTTTCAGCTGGAGGACCAGGCAAGGGCCCTTCCCTGCCACAGCACCACAATGTCCCACGAGGGACAAAATGCAGGAGCTGAGGCAACAGGTGCCATCAAACCCCAGACCTGGAAGCTCTGCACAAAGAGAATGGCAGAAGAGAATCTGGTACAGATTGCACAGAGTAGCTGTGGCTGCCCCTGGATCCCTGGAAATGTCCAAGGAAAGGCTGGATGGGGTTTGGAACAGCCTGGGATAGTGGAAAGTGTCCCTGCCATGGCAGGGGGTGGGACTGGATGGGCTTTAACCATTCTGGGATTCTACGAAATTGCCACCTGAAAATGTAGAAAACTGTGCAGAGACAGGGTCAGCTTGGGTGCCAGAGAAATCACCCTGCAGCCACCCATCATCATCCTCCTTGGGGACAGCTGGGACACTGAGGGGAAGCTGGCAGTGATGCTCAGGAGGCAGATCCTCTGTGTGCCAGACCTGCATAAGCAACATGCACACTTTATATAGAATCAGATTAATCGAGCACCAGAGCCCCTCACGTCAAGCACTTTCAGCAAAATCACACCAGCTGCTGCAAGTGACCAAGGCCAGGCTGGACAGGGCTTGGAGCAGCCTGGGATGGAGGAAGGTGTCCCTGCCATGGCAGGGGTGGGATGGGATGAGCTTTAAGCTCCCCTTCCAACCCAAACCACTCTGGGATTCTACAAAAACCAGAATAACTCCATCACCACCAACGGCCCAAAGAGGGGCTCTGGGATTCTACAAAACCACTCTGGGATTCTACAAAACCACAACAACCCCATCACCACCACCACCCCCAAGAGGCTGAACAAAGCCAGGGGGGTTTTTGGGCTGGGGTGCTCGTGTGACCTCCCCTCCCTCCCTCTGTCCCTTTGTGTGCTCGGGGTCAGCCACCACCGGGAGGGGACAAAGAGGGGCCGGGCTGGGTGGGACGTGCCCATGTCAGGCTGTCATTGTCCCCCAGCCCCAGCAGGGCCCCAGCTGGCCCGGGTCAGAGCAGGGGGTGCCAGCAATGCCTGATCCCCGGGGAGGCGCGTGCGGGGAGCAGATGGCTCCGAGTGCATCTGCAGCCCGGGCCGTGGGCCCTGCCCACAATGAGGCAGCAGCCACCTCTGTGTCCCCCCTGCCATCTGCTCCAGCCAGCCAGACCTTTGTTCTCCCCCGGAATATAGTGCTAATTAACATGGCGATCAGCAGCACATGCCGCGAGGTGAGCCCGGGCCCCGGTGCTGCTGACGGGGTTTGTTCTTCCCAGATCCACACCGCAGCTCTCTGGGATGAGCAGAGACCCAAAAGAAAGCTGTCAAATCCCTCACTTTGCCAGGTGCCTTCAGCTCCAAAGCACCAGTCAGGCACTTTTTCTGGGAGTGGGCACTATCCTGAGCTGTTAAATCACAAATCCTGGCTTCCCAGTGCTGATGGATTTTGCTCTTCCCAGATCCACACTGCAGCTCCCTGGGCTGAGCAGCCTGAGCAGAAACCACAAAAATAGCTCTCAAATCCCTCACTTTGCCAGGTGCCCTCAGCTCCAAGCACCAGTCACACCAGTAATGCACTTTTTCTGGGAGTGGGCACTATCCTGAGCTGTTTATCACAAATCCTGGCTTCCCAGTGATGGATTTCGTTCTTTCCAGTGCCGATGGATTTTGTTCTTCCCAGATCCACACTGCAGCTCCCTGGGCTGATCAGAGACCCAAAAAAACCTCTCAAATCCTTGGCTTTGCCACGTGCCTTCAGCTCCAAGCAACAATCACACCAGTAAGGCACTTTTTCTGGGAGTGGGCACTATCTTAATCACAAATCCTGTGTGTCCAGTGCTGATGGGGTTTGTTCTTCCCAGATCCACACTGCCGCTCCTGGGCTGAGCAGGCCAAGCAGAGACCCCAAAAAAAGCTCTCAAATCTCTCACTTTGCCAAGTACCCTCAGTTCCAAGCCTCAGTCACACCAGCAATGCACTTTTTCTGGGAGCAGGCACTATCCTGAGCTGTTATTCACAAATCCTGGCTTCCCAGGACAGTCCCATTTTGGGAATCTCACCTCAAGGACCCAAAAGCAGGAGTTTCAACCCTCCCAATGCGCCAGGCCATGCTGGAAACGATTCACAAACAGAGCATGAGAGCAGGTGGCACTGAAGGGACAGAACTGGGATGTGCCAGCAGATTCTAAAACCTCAAAGCTCGGAGCAACCTGGACAAGTGGGAACTGTCCCTGCCCAGGGCAGAAGGTTGGAATGAGATGGGTCCTTTCCAACCCAAATCACTCTGAAATTCCATGAACCTGCAGTAGGAGGGACCTCTCCCAGAGCAGAGCAGCAGCTGGGGAAGGGGAGGGACGGATGCTCCCCAGGGACGTTTGGAACTCAGCACAGCCACCATCCATGGGGACAAGCTCCTGCAGGTCACAGGGACCCTCAGGAACCCACCACAGCAGGGTTAGTGCCAAATCCACACCCAGCTGCTCATCACCTGATCCAGCAGCACCTGAAAAGCCCCAGGGATGGAGGTGGAGCCTCCCTGGGCAGCTGCTCTCAGAGCTGCCTTCCTTCCAGCCTTTCCCAAAGCAGCCTTCCAGCCTTTCCCGTCCCAGAGCTGCCTTCCAGCCTTTCCCTCGTGTTTACCAGGGAGGGAGGGAGGGAGGGAAACCTCTCAGACACAGCCTGAGCCCTTTTAATTGGCACTGCCTGGGAGCAAGCACCAATTAAGCCATCCTGCCCCAGTTCTCAGGCTGGGGCTGTGTTTGCACACACAGCACAGAGAACTGGGCAAGGGCTGCTCCCTGGCCAGATCCCAGGGAATCAGGAGCCTCCAACACCCCCTCAGCACCTTCCTGCAAGTCATTCCCATGCACACCAAGAGGATCTGCTGATAAAGGGGGGGTTTCACAAGTTTAGCCTGATTTTTGCTCCACTTGCAGAGGAATTAACCATCCCAGCAGCCCAAAAGGTGCAACAAGCATTCTCAGCAGGAGACTGATGCAGCCCCCAGCCACGGTGTGGTTACACCAGCTGGGTTAATTAACTGACCTTGTTAATGGGCTGCCCTTTACACCTCTGTGACAGCTAAAACCAAGGGGTGAGGCTGGAGCAGCCTCTTCCAGCAAGGACATCATTCCCTGGGGAGTGTGGGTGGATTGACACGAATTCCAAGGTCAGGGCAGCCCATGTGGCCAAATCCAGAGATGGATGAGCATCCCTGTGGTGCTGAGCAAAGGCCACCAGCAGCAGGAAAAACCTTTCTTCGAGGTGCTGGTTTGGGGTTTTTTTATCATTTTTAAGCTCAGCTGCATAGGAATAACTGTGAAACCATGGGAATTGGAAATTCCTTCCCTGCTTTCTCACACAGGGCTGGGTGTCCCCCTACAACAGAGCTCCAAGTGAGGCCACGAGGCAGAGGAGGGAGAAAGCAGCAGTGCTTCTGCTTCCCAGTGGAAAAACTCCCAGCACATCTCCTGAATCAACAATGCCTGGCACAGCAGGGCAGGCTGGCAGCAGCCCAGCTCCAGGGCAGGGCTCTGACACACAGCACCAACCCCAACCACTCTGCTCCTCTGCCTCTCCCGGCTGGGGAAGCAGGAGGACTCACTGGCACAAAGAGAGCCACAGAGCTGGAGCACAAAACCAGGAATGGGATTTTTTGGAGCAATTAGATGTCCCAAAGCAGCTGCCCCTTCTCCCCATCCCTCCTGCTGGAGCCATGGGCAGCTTTTGGCAGCTGCACTGATGGATGTGGACGTGCTCAGGCTGCTCCCAGCCCACACCTCATTAGCCACAGGGGCAGCAGCTCAGCCCTTGCTTAATTGCTGGCCCACACTCCAGCCAGGAGCACTGGCCCAGCTCCTTCCCACGGCCCAGGGAGCAAGGGAGCCACACCTGGCATGGCTCATCCTAGGGACAGCAGGGAGAGAGGCCAGGAAAGGCACTGGGATGTCCCAACCCCCTCTGGATGAGGGCAGCAGCCACAACCAGAGGTGACAAGGCCACCCCAACACCAATCCCTGGAGGGCAGTCAATGCCTCCAATGGGAAGGCTCCAAGCACACCCCAATCCCTTTGGATGAGGGCAGCAGCCATGCCCAGAGGTGACAAGGCCACCCCACCACCCATCCTAGTGCCAATAAAGGCACTGGGACATCCCAACCCCTCTGGATGAGGGCAGCAGCCACATCCTCAGGTGACAAGGCCACCCCAACACCAATTCTAGGGACAGGCAAGGAGAGTGACCAGGAAAGGCACTGGGACATCCCAAACTCCTTTGGATGAGGGCAGCAGCCACGCCCAGAGCTAACAAGGCCTCCCCAACACCATGTCCAGAGGTGACAAGGCCACTCCAACACCAATCCTAGGAAAGCAGCCAATGCCTTCACTGGGAAGGCCCCAAACACATCCCAACTGCTCTGGATGAGGGCAGCAGCGATGCCCAGAGGTGACAAGGCCACCTCAACACCCATCCTAGGGACAGGCAAGGAGAGAGGCCAATGCCTTCACTGGGAAGGCCCCAAGCACATCCCAACCGCTCTGGATGAGGGCAGCAGCGATGCCCAGAGGTGACAAGGCCACCCCACACCCTCCCCTCCCTGCTGACCTCCTGGCTGGCAGCAATGTGGGCAGGACGTGGCTCCTCGCTCAGCGGCTCGATGACCGTCACCTCAGCAAAGTCCTCCACAGACTCCGGGAACTCCGGCAGCGAGCGGCGCCCGTAGCGTTTGCCGCCCTTGATGTACTTGGGCTGCGCTTCTGGGGAGCAATCTGGGGAATCCAAGCACAGAACACAGCAGGAATGGCATTTCTGAGCTCTCCCAGGGCTGGTTTGCTCACTCAGCAGGATTCTGAGTGCCCAGTTGCCGCCACCATTCCTGGTGGGCAATGGCGCCAAGGGCAGCTCCACTCCTGGATCATCATCACCCTCTGTGATGGTGCTCACAGGGGTCTGAGGATGAGGGAGGAGATGAGGATCTGAATCCATGTTTCAGAAGGTTGATTTATTATTTTATGATATATATTACATTAAAACTATACTAAAAGAATAAAAGAAAGGATTTCATCAGAAGGCTTGAAAGGAAAGGAAGGAATGGAATGATAATAAAATCTTGTGACTGACCACACAGTTTGAGCCAGCTGACTGTGATTGGCCATTAATTAAAAACAACCACGAGACCAACCACAGATGCACCTGTTGCATTCCACAGCAGCAGATAACCATTGTTTACATTTTGTTCCTGAGGCCTCCCAGCTTCTCAGGAGGAAAATCCTGGCAAAAGGATTTTTCAGAAAACATCATGGCTACAGGCCTTGGAGCCTGAAAGAGCCTGAGGAGCAAATGGTGCACGCTGAGGGATGGAGCCAGATGTCTTTGCAAAGTGCTGTTCTGCAGTAGTTGAGGTTAATTAACCTCCCTGTAATTACCAGACTTCATTCCATCCCCATTGCTGTGCCTGGCTCTCTGCAGGCCTGGGAAGTGTGTCCTGGCTGGAATATTCCCCTTTCCTGATATTCCAGTTTTCTGCTGTTTCCCCTTTTCTGTTTAGATTTCCCTTCTGTGCTGCTGCTGCCAGCACTGAGCAGCTGTGGGGTTCCCATGTCCCTCCAGTCCAGAGCCTCATTTGCAGTTTCTGGCTCACTTTGATTTTTCTGCCTTTCCTATAAAACATTTTTGTTTCTCTTGAACCCTCAGACTTCATAATTATTCTTTGTAGTCTGTTCTTTTTTAATGTCTTTTTTTGTTTATTTTTAGACCATGTGCTTATTTCTGTGCTGACTGTTGAAACAGTATTTTATTTGGTGAATTTGGGGTTTTCTTGCCAGCTCTCTTCTCCTAATTCCATGCACAAATTACAGGGGATTTTTGTTTTTGTTCACTTGTTTGTATTTCACAAACACTGTTAAAATAAGGTGACATCTCAAGTGATGTCACAGACATATTTTATGAAAAATCCTTTTGCTCCTGAGAGGCTGAGAGGCCTCAGAAACAAAATATAAACAATAATTATCTGCTGCTGTGAAATGCAACAGGTGCATCTTTGATTGGTCTCATGTGGTTGTTTTTAATTAATGGCCAATCACAAGATTTTATTATCATTTCATTCCTTTCTATTCCTTGCAAGCCTTCTGATAAAATCCTTTCTTCTATTCTTTTAGTATAGTTTTAATATATAATTTTTTCTTAATATAATAAATCGTAAATAATAAAATTATATTTTAAATAATATAATAAAATAATATAATAATAAAATAATAAATGGAGTCAAGATTCTCATCTCTTCCCTCGTCCTGGGACCACCACAAAGTGACATCTCTTCTCATGTCCCTGGTTCCTCAGTCCTGATCATGTCTTGCACCAGGGATTTTCTACCATTCCTAATCCAGAAATTTAAAATCAAGTTCTATTTCTGTCCAGTTTTTAAACCAGACAGAATCCACCTCACCTGTATTTTCCATGGTTGATTTTTTTTCTGTATTTACTGAATGCCAAAGCAAATAATTTCTTGTTTGTTTGGAAATATTTGAGCTCTGTGACCCCCATCAGTGGTGTTTGCCTCTCCTGTGTTCCATGGAGCAAATTCCAATGAGCTCCAAGATATTCAGCACATTTAGGGAACAAATTTAAGGGGAAAAAGAGAAATTCTGAGCAGGAGCACAGCTGGAGAGAGGAGTGAGAAGCTGTGAGAGCTCTGCAGGGTCAGGAGCTGCTCCAGGCACCATGGATGGGATTCCACAGAGTTTCTGTGGTGGGACCATGGTGAGGCAGCAGTGCAGGCCCTGGAGATCCACCTGGGAGCAGAGATTCACCTGCTGATCCACACTGGAGCAGAGATTCACCTGCTGATCCACACTGGAGCAGAGATTCTCCTGCTGATCCACACTGGAGCAGAGATTCACCTGCAGATGCACATCGGAGCAGAGATTCTCCTGCAGATCCATGTTGGAGCAGAGATTCTCCTGCAGATCCACACTGGAGCAGAGATTCTCCTGGAGATCCATGTTGGAGCAGGGATTCTCCTGGAGATCCATGTTGGAGCAGAGATTCTCCTGCAGATCCATGTTGGAGCAGAGATTCTCCTGGAGATCCATGTTGGAGCAGAGATTCTCCTGGAGATCCATGTTGGAGCAGAGATTCACCTGCAGATCCACATTGGAGCAGAGATTCTCCTGGAGATCCATGTTGGAGCAGAGATTCTCCTGCAGATCCATGTTGGAGCAGGGATTCTCCTGGAGATCCATGTTGGAGCAGGGATTCTCCTGGAGATCCATGTTGGAGCAGGGATTCTCCTGCAGCCCCTGGAGATCCATGTCGGAGCAGAGATTCTCCTCCAAATCCATGCTGGAGCAGAGATTCTCCTGGAGATCCATGTTGGAGCAGGGATTCTCCTGGAGATCCCTGTTGGAGCAGGGATTCTCCTGAAGCCCTGCAGATCCACATTGGAGCAGAGATTCTCCTACAACCCCTGGAGATCCACATTGGAGCAGAGATTCCTCTGCAGATCCATGTTGGAGCAGAGATTCTCCTGCAGATCCACACTGGAGCAGAGGTTCTCCTGGAGATCCATGTTGGAGCAGAGATTCTCCTGAAGCCCCTGGAGATCCAGGTGGGAGCAGAGATTCTCCTGAAGCCTCTGGAGATCCAAGGAAGCAGAGATTCTCCTGCAGCCCCTATAGATCCATGTTGGAACAGAGATTCTCCTGAAGCTCCTGGAGATCCAGGTTGGAGCAGAGATTCTCCTGCAGATCCACATTGGAGCAGAGATTCTCCTGCACTGTGTGTCAGTGTCCATGTGCACAGTGACCAAACATCCCAGGCATTGCAGAGTCCTGGGTGTGTTCCACAGGCAGATTTGGGGTGAAAAGCTGTTCCTGAGCTGACTGCTGGGCCTGCAGATCCTCTGTAGCTGCTGCTTTTCTTGTCTGACTGGTGCTGTTTGAAGCAGGCAACTCTGTTCCAAGTCTGAGGAGTCTCTTTTCCTTTTCTAGGAAGAAGATCTCTTGAATGATGTGTGCAGGGAGGTTGTGGAGAGGTGGTCTGACTCCCAGGTCGTTGATTGCAAAGAGGAGAAAGAAGGTAGAGTGCTGAGGGCCTCACCTCAAAGGGAATTTTGTGTTTGTCCTGCTGGGAGTTAAACCAATGCCTCTCACTCCATTGCTGCTCTTTTCACCTGGCATGGGGATGAGCAGCTTCACCTTGGGCTGCCCCAGCATTTGCTGCTCTTTGGGTTCATCATTTTTTCTTATTTGTGTTTTTTTTTGCATTCTGTTGTTGTTTTTTGATTTTTTTTGTGGTGGTTGTTTGGTTATTTGTTTGTTTTGTTTTGGTCTTTTTTTGGTTTTGTTTTCTCTGGGTTTTTGTGTGTGTGTGGTTTTGGTGGGGTTTTTTTGTGTGTTTTTTTTTTTCTACAGGATTTTTTTTCTTATGATGACATGGTCATTAAGATCCAGCCTGAACCATTCTGTGGTTTTTTCAGAAACCTTTCCCAGCACATCCAGAGCTGTCTCTGCTCAGGGCTGGCACTGCAGCTATTATGGAATAGAAACCTGTGCTGCTTCTGTTTCTGGCAGTCTGGAAAGCAGCTGCTTTGTCCAACTGCAGTGCCCTGTGAGAGCTGGGCTGTCCCTGCTGCTGCTGCTGCTGCTCACCCCCCTCATTTCCTCTTCCAACATTTTCCCTTACAACTCTCCTTTTTTCCCATAAATTCTTGTTGGAGGGAGCTCTGTGAGGCTGCTGATGAACTCTCACTGCTCCTTCCTGTGCCTGTGTCCATCCCTTGTCCTCAGCTGTGGGAGGTTTGTCCTGGTCCCTGTGCAGTGAGGATTTGTGGTTCAAGCACGGATCAGTGACATTGCAGTGGCACAGACCTGACAGGAGATTGTGACAATGGGATGTCCCTTTGGTCTAAATCCTGCTTTTTGTTGGTTTTGCATTTTCTTGTTGCAAACAGCTCATTGTCAGTCCCTGGTCACTGCATCATTCCAGAAATCCTGGAATTCTGCTCTTGGCCTCACCTTGCCTTTGGCTGGGGACAGGGAGAAGTTAATGCTGTTTTATGCATTAAATAAAATAAATTCTTCTTGAGGACAAGTGACTGGGATTGCTGGAGCTGTTCCTGACAGTGCTCACCCACAGGGATTTTTCTTGTTATAAAAAGGCAGCACAGTGTGTCTGGATTCATGGAATTCCAGGGTGAAATTATTTCACTGGGGTTCCATAAAGGAATAAATCCCCACTGAAGTGTGGATCCACTCAGAATAAGAGTCCTGAGGATAAGTGATTAACAGACTAAAAAAAAAAATTGGTGTCAAAAGCCAGATGTCAGTTTAGGAAATGGGCAGTGCAATTTCAGTGTTAAAAGGTAAATCTGTAAGGTAAAGGTAAATCAGCTGTTGGTCTCTCTTGGTTGGAAAGAAAGGGAGAGCATGGAACTGATCCCTGACTTCAGCTTTTCAGAATTTCTCTTTGATGGAGGTTAAGTACATATTAAATAAATTTATTAAGCTGCTTTGAAGCTGAAGAGAATGTGATTTGGAGTCAAATGGATTTTCATTAGCCAGAGCCTGAGTGATTCCAGTTTCACTGTGAAACTTCCCTTACTCCAGGAATAAATAACAGTGCCTTTGTGGTGGCTGGGTGCAGCCCAGGAATTCCCCTCCAAAAGCAGCACAGGGTACCATCACTGTCACCTCAGGGTGTCACCTCAGGGTGTCAGCCCCATGCTGGCCCTACCCAGCCCCATGGTGGCTCCTCAGCAGCTCCATCTCTCCCAGATCCCAGCTGGAATTCCCCAAAGCAGCACCACTGGTGCCCTTGGGAAAGGCTCAGGGGTGTTTTTGGGTGAGATCTCTCCCTTTGGGTGGGTGCATTTCCCCTGCAGGACACGGGAGCAGGCAGTGAGTGACACCAGGGGCTTGGTGGCCTTGTCTGTGGCCTGGGCTGACACTGTCACTCCTGTGCTGCCAGATGAGGTCCAGGCCATCGCCAGCATGATGGAGAAGCAGGCCAGGATAGTGGTGAAGCCCAAGGAGGTGTCCCAGGAGGAGAAGCAGAGGAAGGCTGCGCTCCTGGCCCAGTATGCCAACGTGACTGATGAGGAGGAATATCCTTTTCCTGCACTGCTGGGGGCTCTGAGGGACATCAGCTGCTCTAAACCCCCTCAAACAATGCTCTCCCAGCTCTGCAGGATCTGCTGGGGAAGCTTTGCAGTCTTTCTTCATGATAACTGCCATGGACAAAGCAAGGGAGCTCCTGGGAGGGTGTTTGTCCCCAGCACGTGGCTGTGGCACTGCCCAGCCCAGGTGTGGCAGGAGAGCACTGAGTGCCCCCATCCCTCAGCAGCTTTCCCAGGAGAAATCTGCTGAAATAATCCTTTACAGAGGGTGTGTGTGGAGTGGGAGGGTTAGAAGTTAACTCTTTGTGGTGCTGAGGAATGAGCTTTTCCCTGCCCAGCACAAGATCATTACTGGTGGCTGTGTTTCCTTAACTCTCTCACTGGTGGGGATGAACAGGATGGATTGACGACAGCTGTAAATATTGGATCAGAAAAATGTATCCTTTCAATTCCTGGTGAGTCAGGCTGCTTGGCAGGCAGGCAGCCTCCATGGTGAGTTTCCCATCCTTCTCTCCCTGTGCTGGTTTCCCTGGGATTGGTTTTTCTCTCTGTGTCCCCTGACCTTGCTCACAGTGACAGTGACAGTCTGTGTGCTCAGTGTGCAGCACTCACACCAACCCTGCCATGCATTTCCTTCTCCTCCCCTCTTTCCCTCTTCCACCTTTTTGCAGTTTCATAAATCATGCTAATTGATGAGGACAATGCTCCCAGAACATCAGGTTAATGTTAACTGGTGTCCAGAGAGGGAAATCTGTCAGGAATGAAGCTTGGCAGGCAGCTGAACACCCAGGGTGGGCAGGACAGGGGCCATGTCTGTCTCAGAATTGGGACTGTCCTTGAGCTCCCAGCTGGCAAGTTAAAGATGGAAGCAGGTTTTAGCACATAATTAAATATGAAACCTAAGTTATTCTTGTTCCTACATTAGGGACATGCATGTAGCTGTCTGTCTGCACACACACACATGTATGTACACATGTGTTCAGACATGTCTCACACAGCTGAACCCACCTGAGGCTGTGCCCTGAGTGTTTGCTTCCTTTCAGGTTTGTGCGGGTTTGACATTTATTTTTACACATCAATCTTAAGAACCAGTAGGCAATGGGAAAAAAACATAGAATCACTGGGATTGAGTCCAACCATTCCCCCATCACTGCCAATGCCACCACTAACGTGTCCCCAAGTGCCAATGCCTGACCACCCTTTCCATGAAGTGTTTTTTCCAATATCCAACCTAAACCTTTCCTGGCATAACTTGAGGCTATTCCCTCTGTTCCCTGGGAGCAGAGCCTGACCCCCACCTGGCTGCACCTTCCTGTCAGGGAGTTGTGGAGAGTGAGAAGGTCCCCCCTGAGCCTCCTTTTCTCCAGGCTGAGCCCCTTTCCAGCTCCCTCTGCCACTTGTGCTCCAGACCCTTCCTTCTCTAGGAGTGAATGTTTTTTCTGGTTGGAAAAACAACCAGAGATTCCTTCCTGCATTTCTCATTCCCCAGTTCCATCCCTGCCTGGTGAGGAAGCAGGGAGTCAGGAGGTGAGGGGGGAGGTAGAACAAACCTCCCACGTGCCCAGGCAGTGGCACAGGTGCCCTCAGGCAGAGCATTGTGAGCCCTTAGCCTGCCCCAGCGCTGTTCAGAAACACCAACGTGGAGGATGTGCTGAATGCCAGGAAGCTGGAGCGGGAGCTGCTGAGGGATGAGTTCCAGAAGAAGAAAGAGCAGGATAAGCTGCAGAGGGAGAAGGACAAGCTGGCCAAGCAGGAGAGGAAGGAGAAGGAGAAGAAACGAACACAGAAAGGCGAGCGGAAGCGGTAGCTGGTGATTTCCAGTTGGACTCTGAAAGGATAAAATTAATTCTGAATATGGTGTGTGTTTAAAAAGCAGCAAGAATTCCAGGCACGTGGCTGGGAGCAGTTCTTGGAAAGTGGTGCCTTTTTTTTTCCTTTTTTTTTGTTTTGTTTTGTTACATAGCAGAACAGAATCTCTGAGCAGCTCCTGGACTCAGTGTGCCCCGTGCTTGTGGTATCAGTGCTCGTGGCCAGTGTCTGTACCAAAGAAGGGTGAAGTGATTATGTCTGTATTGTTAAATTGATTCATTTTTACTTCTGATCACCTGGCAGCAGAGCATGGTGTAGGAGCAGCCCCTGCACTGGCTGTGGTTTGAGGTGAGCAGGACATGCTGCTCCAGGGCACACACATGAATTCATTGACACAAGCCTTGAAAAATGTCTTTGCAAATCCCTGTTTGCACTGCTGAGGCCAACACTGCAGCCCTGCTCAGGCTGGGCTGAGGGAGCAGGGCTGGAGCTGAGATGTGTGAAACAGCTGAGCTGCAGTGATGGGACTGCAGCACCTGTGTGAGTGAGGGAAACACCACCCAGGCAGGAGCATTGGCCTCAGCAGCAGCAAACCCCACTCCTGACACAGTTTTAGACTCCAGAGAGTGGAAAATATTGCTCCCTGATGTTCTGTGGGGTGAACATGGACTGTTACTTCCACAGCTGGTGCCAGGGTGAAGCTCTGAAGCTGGGTGAGCCACTGGGGCTCCTCCTCCCCCCAAAGGGCTCATCCCTGCTGCTCCAGCCTTGTTGTGGTGGTGGTGCCTGCTGGGGAAGGAGAACACTAACCCTGTGAGCTGAGGGGGAAGGAGGGGCTGTGCCTGGGCTCTGCTTTTTGCTGTGGGGTGACCTGTGCTGAGCTCCTGCCCTCCCAGCGTGCCAGGGCCTCCCCCTCAAGCTGCTGCTGTGTGTGTGTGTGAGTCTCCAGCTGCTTTATCTTTGGACTTGAATAATAAATCTTGATTGGCAAAGAAGTGATTTCCTCTGAGTGATGTTGCCATTCACGTGTTCTGTGTCCTTGCTGGCCCCTTGCCCAGCAGCAGCATTTCTCAAGGCTTGCCTTGGTGCAGATGCAGCTTCATTCATGCCTTGTTTCTGTTTCTCAGGGCTGTGGTGGCCTCTTTCCTGGGAGCTGGCCTAGCTCTGCTGCTCCCCAGGGCTCTCTTCCCAGAGAGAACCACTGTGCTGGTTCCTGGCTGGTATTTCAGGTGGCTCAGACAGCTGCCAGGGTGTGGAACAGGGCAGGGGGCAGCTCTTGAGGGAGGGGGTGTCACTCAGCCCCAGCTCTCACATCCAGGTGCCCTGGAGCCCTTTGCACCAGCCTGGGCTGAGGATGGGTGAGGCACTGGCTGGGATCTCACCTCCTGCTGGCACCCCACTTGCTCTGCCCATCCTTGTCAGCCAAAGTGGCTTTTCCCAGAGCTCTGTGACCTGGCACTGAACTGCCCAGCCCTTGGCTCCCAAGAAGATGCAAGCTCAGGGCTGGAGCTGCCTACCTGCACGGGCATGGCCCACCTGAGCCTGTCATGGCCTCCTGAGACCTTTGATTGTGAGGGTCCAGGGAAGGGCAGCCTTCACCTCTTCAGGGGTCAGGAGCAAGGGCAAGTCCAGCCCTTTGGCTTCCAGCAGCTGCCCTGGGGCAGAGTGGAACCAGGAGCAGCACCAGTGGTGTTAGAAAGTGAGCTGATGCTTCCCAGCCCATGAGGCTGCAGGGCTGCCCTCTCTGCCCACCCCACAGTCCTGCCCCTGCCCCCCAGGACTGTGGGCTCACCCCTTCCCATGCCAGCAGTTTGTGCCATGGATCAGTGCCCAGGCAGCTCCAGCCACTGCTGCTCCATTCAGGACAGTCAGTGCACAGCTGGCACTGACAGCACAGAGTTATTTATAGAGCAGGAATAGTCTGGACTCACCCCCAAGATTCCCAGTGCAGATGACAGAATTGCTGCATCAGCCTTCCCTGGCAGTGCAGAGCTTGGAGCTGAGACTTTTGCAGGGAAGAAGCATTCCCTGCTCTGGCTCCCTTGGCATGTCTGGTGTTATGGTCAGAGCTGTCTCCAGAGAGGGATTTCAGCCTCCCCTCTGCTTTTTCCTGAACTCAGTTCCATAACAGACTCAATGCTTCCCCCTGGTACCTGTTCAGGCTCGAGCAGCCCAGCCTGGAAACACACTTGCAGAAAAGAATCTCTTCAACAAAAATGAATTTATTTTTTATAGACAACTCCAGTCAGCACAGTCAGTTTTGCTTTAACATCAACACAGCCTGGGTCAAACTGAACCAGCCCCAGTGCAGTGGCTGTTAGGAAGCTGTGCTTGTTCTGCCCCTCTCCCCTGGCAGCACTCCTGTCGTTGCCGTGATCACACCCCACCTCTGCTGAGCCTTTCTCAGTCGTTTCTGCACATCATCTCATGCCAATTTATCTCATGCCATCACCCCTTCTGCAGATCAGCATCCCCAGCAGCAGGAAGGACAGAGCCATGTGGGTACCAGGGTGTGCAGGCATGGTCAGCTCAGTAATTTTAACCCACTGTTCAAGTGAGTTTTTCCCAGGGCCACTCTGTCCTGAGTGAATCCATCACTCCTGCTCCTAAAGACTGAGAGCTGCAAGCAAACACCAGTGCTGGGAGCTGCCCAAATGCAGAAGGGAACTAAGAAGTCTAGAAGTTGACAATCAAATTTCAAACCAAACTAGTAACTTTAAGAAAATCCAAATTTCAGAACTTGGCACGACCTTTTCTGAAGTTAAATTAAAAACAACGCTCATTATTGAAGCTCCTTCACAGCTCTGCAGGACAATCCTGTCTGCCTGTCGTAGTTTGATTATGCTTAAATACTTTACAACAGTAGTTCATTTGTTCCCAAGAGCATTCCAAATACCTGAACACATTCACTAAATTCATGGTTTCACACAGCAATTATGCTCTACTGGTAATTTAGTGGCACCTGGTGCATATTGCCTTTCCCAACGTAGACTTTAAAATCTCAAATTCATAAATATTTGTATTTTAAATATCTAGTTTTACATGAATATTGGGTATTTCTAGCCTTTTTTCTTTCTGTTTCCAGGTTTTAGTTCAATAAGGAAACCATTTTACATCACAATCTGATCTGACACCAACCTCACACCCCGTCACACCACAGTCTTTAAGAATCATTATTTAAAAACCTATTTCCTAAAGCAAAACTAAAAGGAGTTATGGGGAGAGTTGGACACCAGGCTTCACCCACAGGAGTTAAATAATATCTTGGCTGTTAATGAATTAGTCTGATTATTTTTTTTAAGTTAACATTCACCAGTTTGGCTTTACAACATTCTGACCCTGCCCATCACGTTAACAGCTTAACCTGAGAGCCCTTAAGGCAAATCTCACTTCTCATCAAGATATAGCTTTAAATATGAACTTTAGCAGTTGAAACTTTGAAGTAACTAAAAAAGAACCAAAAATTACGAGGAATTCACGTCTCCTCTCTCATACACACTGCGGAGCAGGTCCGTGCACGGCCCCGGGGCTCCCTCTGCCCCCCCTTCCCTTGGCCCTCTCGGGGCCGCAGCAGCCGGGGGGGTCTCGGCTCGTTTCTCTTCGGGCGCCGCCCCTTCCTGAGGAAGTCTCTCCCGAGCCCGTTTGCCAGCGGAGGGTTTGGGCAGGGTCATCTGGAAGGCGCACCAGAGCACGGTGCGGACCTTGCGGGTGGCCAGGCACAGAGCCCGGAGCGCCGCGGCCAGAGCCAGCACCACTGCAGGGGAGGAAAAGAGCGCTGCCTTTAGTCCCGAGCGCTGCTGGGGCTGCCCTCACCCCCACCCTGTCTGTCCCTTTACAGGTTTATAAAAGCTGGGTCTGAATTTCTCAGCCCTCACACAGCGAGGTGTGCGGGATTTTGGCTCTGAGTTTGTTACAGAACCTTCCTGCTGCAGCTGCACCCCTATACACACACATTAATGGCACCTGAGCACTGCTGGGGCTGCCCTCACCCCACGCCTCCTCTGTCCCTTTACAGGTTTATAAAAGCTGCATCTGAATTAGGTTTTGAGTTTGTTTGAAGGTTCTGAACCTTCTTGCTGCAGCTGCACCCCTGTACACACACACCCTAATGGCACCTGGGCGCTTTAATCCCAAGCACTGCTGGGGCTGCCCTCGCCCCACACCTCCTCTGTCCCTTTACAGCTTTATAAAAGCTGCATCTGAATTTCTCTGCCCTCACACAGTGAGGCAGTGTGTGGTTTTTAGATTCTGAGTTTGTTACAGAACCTTCCTGCTGCAGCTGCACCCTGGGTTTGGGGTGCTCCGTGTACACACACACACCCTAATGGCACCTGAGCACTGCTGGGGCTGCCCTCACCCCACACCTCCTCTGTCCCTTTACAGGTTTATAAAAGCTGCATCTGAATTAGGTTCTGAGTTTGTCTGAAGGTTCTGAACCTTCCTGCTGAAGCTGCACCCCAGGGTTGGGGTACTCCATGTTCCCACACACACATTAATGGCACCTGGGCCCTTCCCTTCTGGTCACAGCAGGGTCCTTCACCTGTCCTGCCAGGAAATCCTGA
>JAWWMS010000119.1:3411788-3429191 GCA_035048045.1 Chlorospingus semifuscus | reverse complement strand
GCTTGGCTCCTCCCCTGGGCGGAGCATCTCCCCATGGGATGATGGAATTTGATCAGCCATGCAGGGACACTCACTGGCCACGAACAGAAGATAATTAATAATTAATGGCTCATGAACAGAAGATAATTAGTAATTAATAGTCCATGAACAGAAGAGATCTCCTGGAGGGAGGATGGGTTGTGGGAGAGATAAATAAACCTGCCCAATGAACAGAGGATACCTGCCCCACCTCTAACAGATGGCAATAGAATTCACACCCAGCTAAATCTTTCAACCTTAGACCCCCATCAGCCACCCCACCCCAGTGGAGAACCTTCCTGCTCAGGAAGAACTGACCTTTAATGAAGGCAGGTTAATGTCTTTAAATTCTTCTTAAATGAAGGGCAACTGCATCAATTGAACTCAGCTGGACAAATGTTTGCAGGCAGGTTTGTGCTGCCTTTGACAGATTGGAGATGGATCTCCTGCTCCCACTGTGCTCCCTGGACACACCACCCTGCATCCCACCCTGCTCCCAGCCCCTTCCTCCCCAGCTCCTGCAGAGCAGCTGATAATTTTTCAAGCTCTGTTCTTGGCACTTCTGCCGGGCTTTTCCTGCTGTCTTCAGAGAAAAATAAAAGGAACTTGCATCTCTCAGTGTCTGAGCATCATCCTTCCCATCATGTAGCTTGACAAGTGTGCCACCCTTGGAGGACTTGCTGCAGGGGAAGCTGGAACTTCATGGTGCTAAAAAGATACCAGAGCTTCACTTTTGATGCCTGAAAATCCACTTCTGCTCCATGAGAAGGCAAAAAAGCCAAATGGAGCATCCCCCATCACAGTGGTCCTCTCTGTGCCCATCCCACAGTGTTCCCAATGCAGAGAGAGTGGTGAGAGCTCTTCAGGTGAGGGTTCCTCAGGTGAGGGCTCCTCAGGTGAGGGTTCCTCAGGTGAAGGTTCCTCAGGTGAGGGCTCCCCAGGCTCTCCTTGGTCACAGCTCTGGCTTTTCTGTCCCTGTGTCACCACAGCCACATGTTCCCCCCTGGGGTTACTCCCTCAGCTACCCTGGTGTCCTGTTTGTGGAGCTAAGTGGTGAATCCCAGCTGTAAAAATAACTTTTATTAGGGGGAAATCTCTGTTTACCTCAGTAGCACCTTTATCTACTGCTCCATTTGTTTTCTATCACATTTTTGGTGGAAAATGTGTTCAAGAGTGAGAGTTGCTGTGTGTTGGAGCAGCATTCCTGTCTCTGTGATCACAGTGAGAGTTTGGGATGCAGTAATGGCACATCTTGTGTCCTGCTCACCTTTTGCAACCAGCGGCTGACCCTAAATCACTTGAGTTTCTCCAAGAGCATCTTAATTTGGCAGGAAGACTCTCCCAAAATGCAGAGAGGGTGCTGCAGAGCTGCAGAGCAGATGAGCTCCCTGTCCTGGGGAAAAAGCTTGGCTGGATGGGGACATTTCCAGGAGAGCTGGGGACAGTGGGACACAAGTGCCACCCAGTGGGCTGTGACACCACAGAGTCACAGGGCTTTGGGTGGGAAGGGACCCTAAAGAGCATCCCATGGGACACCTGCCATGAGGCCAGGTGGCCCTGTCCAACCTGGCCTTGGACATTCCAGGGATCCAGGGGCAGCCAGAGCTGCTCTGGGTCCATTTGTGGTGCGGGTTGGAGCTCTGGGTCACTGATTGTCCCCTGGCCCCAGCACAGACAAGGCTGGGCTGTCCAGCAGAGCACAGGTACAGGGTCTGTCCCCAAAAACACCTTCCCCAAGGTTGGGGGTTCCTGGGGAACTGGGGTGTCCCAGCTCTGAGGATGGAGGAGGACAATCAGCCTGGAAGAACCACAGCTGAAGGACAAGCCTGTGGATGGTCTGCAGGCCAAAGGACTGAGTTAGCAGAAGAAAAAATTGATAAAATACGAATTTATCCATAGCAAGGAAGAAAGCAAGGCTGTTAGCATGGAAACAACATAGACACATATGGGATATTTGCAGTTAGAAGATATTTGCCTTAGTGAGCAGCATGAGTGCCTTAATAATTTGTTGTAAACTCATGCCGATTAATCATTGACATTAATTGCTTTGCACCAATAAAATACAATGAGCTATTGCTCTGTCCAGTGAACACAATCAGCTTTGATTATTAGTTTTGATATAACAATGACTTGAGATTGCATTTTGTTAGGGGCATAAAACTTAAAAAAACACCTTGTAATAAGGAAGAAGCCATTGTTGTCACTGCACAGGTGTGGTGGTGTTTGAGGGTCCCCAGGAGGAGGGAAGAGGTGAGGATCTTGACTCCGTGTTTCAGAAGGCTGATTTATTATCTTATAATATTAAAATATAATATATATAATAATAAAAATAAAAATAAAAATAAAATAAATATATATATTATATATTATATATTATATTAAAAGAAAATTATATACTAAAACTATACTAAAGAAAGAGAAAGGAGACATCAGAAAGCTAGAAAGGAAGAATGATAATAAAATCTTGTGAATGCTCACAGCCTCGACACAGTAATAGTAATAATATAGTGTAATATAGTATAATATAGTGTAACATAGTGTAATATAGTATAATACAGTAATAATATAGTGTAATGTAGTAATAGTGTAATACAGTATAGTATTATAGTATAGGATAATATAGTATTATAAAGCAATTAATTTGCCTTCTGATAAGATGGAGTCAGATGCATCATTCCTTTCTCCTCATTGGGTGGAGGGAATATAGTGTAATATAGTATAATATTGTAATAATATAGTGGAATATAGTGCAATATAGTAATAATATAGTGTAATACAGTGTATTATAGTATAATATAGTGTAATATAGTAAATATAATGTAATATAGTATAATATAGTGTAATATAGTATGATAAAATAATTAATTAGCCTTCTGATAAGATGGAGTCAGATGCATCATTCCCTCCCCTCGTCGGGGGGAGAGAATATAGCGTAATAATAGAGTAATAATATGGTGTAATACGGTAATAATATAGTGTAATATAGTATAATACAGTAATAATATAGTTTCATGTAGTGTAATATAGTAAATATAGAGTAATTTAGTAATGATATAGTGTAATATAGTATAGTAATATAGTATAGAACAATATCGTATAATAAAGTAATTAATTAGCCTTCTTATATCCATGGAGTCAGATACATCGTTCCCTCCCCTCTTTGGGGGTTCCCTGCGAATACAATTATCGAATACAACACTCCAGGGCCATGGAGTCAGATACATCATTCCCTCCCCTCTTTGGGGGTTCCCTGCGAATTCAATTATCGAATACAACACTCCAGGGCTCGGAAAGGGGCAGTGGGGTGAGTCGGGAGGCTCGGGAAGAGCAGCAAACCCCCTTGCCCGGCTCTGGAGCATCCCTGTCGGAGCAGGCGGCCATCCTCGGGGGCGCAGTACCATCTGCTGGCAGCGCCGGGGATGGGAGAGGGGCAGCAAGCTCGGCTTTACCCGCAATCAAATCAGGATTCACGTTTTCTATCAGTTGTGTCCAATTTAACACGCTTAAGTTGCAAATTTAGGGTTCAAATTCGACGCACCCCTGCGAGGGGGTAGGTTTTGAGTGTTAAATTCGGGCTGTGATGGTTTTCCATCTGCAGAAGGAAGGAAAGAAAATCCCCAGACAGAGCCCACTTTGCCAAATTCGGGTGGAAGGTTTAGAATAATTTTTTCCTCGGTTTCTTAAATATTAATTTATTCAGCCCTTAACCTCTTCTTTACTGGGTGTGCCTTACATCAGCATGCCCTGCCTTCCCTCTCAGCCCCAATTTATTCCTGTTCTGTCATTTTCCATTCCTCCCAGCGTCGTGCTTTGCCTCCGAGCCTACCCCAGCTCCATTTATTTGCCGGAGCAATAGCAGATGATCGATCTGAGGCTGTTTGTAGCTCATTCCTGCTCTCAGAACCCTCCAGTCTGGCATCCACATCCACTTTGTTTCCTCTTAATCACTTCCCTGCTCCTGTTTGTCCCCTCCGTGGCCGTTCCACAGAGCAGTGGCTGGAGGGAAGGAAGCCCAGAGCACGTAGCCACTGGCCCACAGGCTGTGGCCAGGAAACTGTGGTTGGCAGCAAACCCAGAGGACTCAAAACACAGCTCCCAAAAGCATTTGTTAAGTGAGATGGGTTCAAAAATTATGCAGGACTTGGTCCCACTCTTGGTTGAGGATGGGTAAGGGGCAAGGCAGGCCCTGCTTGGCTGCACCCCCCGGATTTTTGCTCTCCTCAGCCTGACTCATCCACCAAAATGCACCTGATGGATGAGGAGTGTTTTCATTGCTTTGGGAATTACAGTTTGTTCTTCCCTGCAAAGCCACCAGCTCGTCCCAGGGCAGCACCTGGAGCTGCAGGCCCAGCTGGGCTAACAGGGGAAAGGACCCAGCTGGAGCTGATAGTAAAAGATTTTAAAATCGCAGAAAATTCAGGGTTCTATAAAGAAAGTTAGGCTTAGTAGGCCCTGGGAAATGTATTTGTATTTTTGTAAAAATTACATGTAAAAATGTAAATGTATTTTTCACATGATCTTGTATTTGCTAGATCATGTGAAACTGCACCTGTGTAACCAGTATATGATAAATGATATAATTGTTAGATGTTTCTAGATATAATTTTTGTTGAAAGAATCATGAGAAATTATGTTAGGGGTTTGAGGGGGATCACGAGAAACCCATGCTTGGGTGGAATCAATGTATAGAACAATGTAATAGAACATTGTACATGTGATATTGTAATGTCAATAGAACAATGTACATTTAATAATTAATATGTAAGTTATATAACGATAGAATATAAAACATGTTCATCCCAAACCCATGGTGGGTCAGATTTGGGTCTGTACCCCTGAGACCCAGAGCTCTTAATAAAAGCACCTGCATGAAATCATTCTTCGATTTTGAGTTCCTGAATGCTAACAGAGCCACTTTGGGTGAGCTCAGCTCATCTCAGCTCAGCCCAAGCTCAACTTTATTAATTGGTTATTAATTGGGATCAACAATCCTTCTCCATCCAGCCAGACATCTCCACCAAGGCCTCTCTGAGCTGTTGGCCTTTTCCTAGGAACTCAGAAAGACTGTCCAGGGTGGAGGAGCTTCTCTCTGTTCTCCTGTTTTCTCCAGGGTGTGCAAGGACAATCCTGGCCCTGCTCCTCAGTTCTGTCTGAGCATTCACAGGGTGATTTGGGTAGGGAGGAACCTTTAAAGACCATTTTTTTCATCCTTTAAAGATGGAAACTTTAAAGATGGAACCTTTAAAGGGGATGATCCTCCTTTAAAGATGAATCCTTTAAAGGAGGAACCTTTAGAGATCATCTTTCTCCTGCAATGGGCAGGGTCATCTCCAACAAAACCGGGCTGCTCCAACCCTTGTGTGACCTGGCCTTGGACACTTCCAGGGATCCAGGGACAGCCACAGCTTCTCCGGGCAACCTGTGCCAGGGCCTCCCCACCCTTATTTTTTTCTTTATATCTAATCTGAATGTACTCTTTTAGTTTAAACCCTTGTCTGATCACAACTGAGAGATGCAGCTTCGCTTCCTCCTCATTTTGGGTGTTCATCATAGGATCAGAGAATGGTTTGGGTTGAAGGAAGCCTTGAAGATCATCAAGTTCCAGCCCTATTCCAGCCCTCATCCTCATCACAGGATCAGGGAATGGTTTGGGTTGAAGGATGCCTTGAAGATCATCAAGTTCCAGCCCTATGCTGGGGACAGGGACCTGCTCATGCCTCCCTGCCAGGCTGCAGCCTCTCCACCCAACACAGGCCATTGTCCCTTTCATCAGGACAAGTGACACCACCACGGCTCACTACAAAATGTCCTGAGACCAAAATATCCTGCCAGAAGAAGTTGGAAATCCAGGATTTCCCTTTGTGACTGAGTGCAGGTTGGACCCTGCTGTGGTAGCAGCATGCCCTGCCCTGGCTGAGCTGCTCTCCATGGCACAAAGATGAACATGGGGCACTTCCCACCCCTCTGGGAACTGTGGATCCAACCCTGACCTGCTCCAAAGCTACACCAGGAAATCCCCACCAGCTCCTTGCATGCTGTCAGGGAGCACTGGGCTTTTCCCAAGGAGTCTCATCATGTTCCCTTCTGCCTTTCATCTTCCCCAGGGTTGCATTTTTCCTATCCATGGCGTGTCCCCTCGCTTTCATTTTCCGCCACCTTTGTAATTTGATTTTTTCTTTTGATCTGTTTCACAATTTCCCCGATTTTCTGTTTGGATTTTGAAATTTGGCTCCTGCCCAGCAGCAACACTGTGCAAAAGCAGATTCCTTGGGAAAATCACAGGAACAGAATGTGCACGTAAACGAGACTTCTCCTAAAAAATTCCCCAGACAGCAAGAATTTGCAGCTTAGGGACTTCCCCAGCCCAAGGTAGTGTTGATGGCTTTAGTAACAGTGAGGGGTTTTTCCTTCCATAAATCTACATGGTTTCTCCTTAAACTGCATGTGAACATTTGGCTTGGTGTCACCTGCAGTCCCAGAGCTCCTGGTGACAATGTCCTGGTTATGTGAGGGACAGCATCCAATGTGTGGGGGGCTTATTTTATTTTAAATAAGCTATTTTAAATGCCATTTAATGGCTTAACTCGATGTGATAATAATTGTAAGTTCCTGTCCATTCTCTATCAGAGAGGTCTGGATGAGTTCTGTTCCTTTATTTGTTGTCTCACCCAAACTGAGGGATCCCAACCCCGGAGCTCCTTCTCCAGATCTCTGATCTTGCTGCTGTGACTCTCCACCCTTTTCCCTATTCCCCAGCACCCCTGATCTGATCTCCATTAAAGCACCATGAAATCAGGCTTCTCACGGGCAACAGCTGCTGCTCCTTACCATTCCCTTGGGATGAGCAGAGGAAAACCCCAAACCATGCAGGTTACAGAGCCATTGAGTGAAGCTGGTGAAGCTGCAGAGTTCCAGAACATTTCCTGCAATGACCTGGGCGTTGATTCCCTCCTCAGCACCAATCACCATTGTCACAGGATGATGCAGCACAGTGGGACAGGGAGGAGGGATCTTGTGACCGGGTTCACAGGGGTTTTCGGATGAGGGAAGAGATGAGGATCTGACTCCATGTTTCGGAAGGCTTGATTTATTATTTTATAATATATATTACATTAAAACTATACTAAAAGAAGAGAAGAAAAGGTTTTATCAGAAGGCTGGCTAAGCTAAGAACAGAAAGGAATGAATGATAATAAAACTTGTGTCTCAGACAGAGTCTGAGGGAGGGCTGGATGGTGGTGGCACTTCCCTGTCACCTCCTCCTCTCTGGGGTCTCGCCTGGGGTCTTGTGTCCTCTTCCTGAGGTTTTGGTAGCAAGCAGTCAAAAATGAGAGGGTTATCAAAAGCAACTCCCTCTCCCAGCCATTCCTGTACAATTGGCTGGAAAATGTGAATGTCCCATCCCTGGAAGTGTCCAAGGCCAGGCTGGACAGGGCTTGGAGCAACCTGGGCTAGTGGAAGGTGTCCCTGGCCATGGCAGGGGGGTGAGTGAGGTGGGCTCTAAGGTTCTTTCCAACCCAAACCATTCTTGATTGTTTGAAAAATAGCATCAAAAGTGTTTTTTTATGCAAATATCCCTGAACAGGAGGGACAAAATCAGCGAATCTCTGTGTCTCACCTGATGAGCCCAGCCAAGAGCAGGGAGGAGAAAACATTTTCAGAAGGGCACAGAAATGGAACTTTGCTGCTCCTTGAATATTTGGGCAACAAGGTTGAGGTGAGGCTGCAGTTGAGCAGTTCATGGGCAGTCAGGGGGGTCCTGGGACAGTCCTGGATGTTGGGGAATTCTGAAAGGGCTGACACAGTTACACTGCCCTTCTTCACCCCATTTTTCATGTTATCTGCTACTCCCATCTCACCCCCTGTGTGAAGCCACAGATTTTTGTGACATCCAGCTGTGCATCTTCCTCTTCTTCCCTTCCCAAACCTCAACCTCCTGTGCCACCAGGACCAGAGGCACAGCTCAGAAAAGAGCAGGGGAGGAGTGCAGAGCTTCCTCTTCCTCCTGTAGCAGGACTGGTGTTGTGATGCTGACTGCTGATTTTGTCCCTGCTCACCTCAAGCCCTCTCCTGAAATCGCCTAAAATCACAAATTTATATTTGTGATCTCTGCCAGCCAGGCAGGGACGGGGCTCAGGGATGCTCAGCCAGTTTTGGTGCCTATATTATATTTTTAATATAGGCACCAAAATTAATATTAAACCTCTTATATAAATAACCTAGAAATATTATATTAAAAATATAATATTTCTAGGTTACTTATATAATACGTTTAATATTTCTCCCTCTGAAGTTTAACAGTGCATAAATAATATTTAATAAACAACCTTTAAACAAACTTACTCAAATAGGTGATGTCTGCTCAGATCTCATATTTTAAGGATGCTCATAAATGCTGGACAAAGCTGATCAAGTCTTGCAATGCAATGTATAATTAATACAGATGTTATAATTAATGCCATCACAATTAAAAGCCAACTATTTCTTAATTACAATACAAATCCATTTCCTACACCCACCCATTGCCTGACTGGTTTCATGTGCCTGTCCAGACCCTTCCACACCTGCAGCTCCACAGTCCTGGCATTTTGGGGGAGTGTTTTCAAGGGTAGGCATTGCACCTTTATCCCAATGGCCACTTTTGGGGGTCTGGAAATTTGCTACTGCGCTCCTCTGTGAAGATTTGTGTCATTGCACTTGGGAGGGTCAGGCTGGGTGTTAAACCCCCTTCCCTTGGGGGATCAGGCTGGGAGTTAAACCATTCCCCTGGAGGGATTGACTGGGTGTTAAATCCTTTCCTTGGGGGAATCAGGCTGGGTGTTAAACCCCCTTCCCCTGGAGTGATTGGGCTGGGTGTTAAACCCTTCCCCTGGAGTGATTGGGCTGGATGTTAAACCCTTCCCCTGGAAGGTGTTAAACCCTCTTCCCCTGCAGGGATCAGGCTGGGTATTAAACCCTTCCCCTGGAGCGACTGGGCTGGTTGTTAAAACCCCCTTCCCCTGGGGGATCAGTCTGGGTATTAAACCCTTCCCCTGGAGTGACTGGGCTGGTTGTTAAAACCCCCTTCCCCTGGGGGATCAGTCTGGGTATTAAACCCTTCCCTGGGCAGATCAGGCTGGGTATTAAACCCCCTTCCCCTGGAGGGATTGTCTGGATATTAAACCCCCTTCCCCTGCAGGGATCAGGCTGGTTGTTAAACCCTTCCCTTGGGGGAATCAGGCTGGGTGTCAAACCTACTCCCCTGGATGGATCAGGCTGGATGTTAAACCCTTCCCTGGAGGGATTGGCTGGATGCTAAACTCCCTTCCCCTGGAGGATCAGGCTGGTTTAACCCCCTTCCCCTGGAGGGATTGGCTGCATGTTAAACGTCCTTCCCCTGCAGGAGGGATTGGGCTGGATGTTAAACCCTTCCCTGGAGGGATTGGCTGGATTTTAAAGCCCCTTTCCCTGGGGGGATCAGGCTGGGTGTTAAACCCTTCCCCTGGAGGAATTGGGCTGGATGTTAAACCCCCTTCCCCTGGAAGGTGTTAAACCCTCTTCCCCTGCAGGGATCAGGCTGGGTATTAAACCCTTCCCCTTGAAGAGGGATAGGGCTGGATGTTAAACCTCCTTCCTTTGGGAGGATCAGGCTGGGTGTTAAACCCTTCCCCTGGGGGCTGTTAAACCCCTTTCCCCTGGAGGGATCAGGCAGGGTTAAACTCCCTTTCCATATAGGGTTGTGCATCTGTAGGATGAGTGCCCCCAAGAGATGTGGGGATCCTTGGGGGTCTGCAGGACTTGGCTGGACAAAGCCACAGCCATCCTTGTCTAGATTTGACAGCTGCCTGTCTTGGCATGAGAGGTTTGTCTGGAGCCCTCCAAAGGGTCTCCTTGCCCCCAGCATTCCCAGGAGATGCCACCTGTGCAGTGCAGGTTTGGTCACACGTGTCTGAGGGAGCTGGGTCGTGTTGGGATCGACCTCCATGAGCAGCAGAGCAGCCAGCTGGAGCACAGGAGGGATGTGCTGGGTGCTGCTGGGTGCAGCAGGTGCCTCTTCACCTCTTTCCTGCCCTAACAAGTGCCCGAAGGCAGCGCTGAGCCTTGGGAAGGGGAAGTTCCCCTGCCACACCCATGGCTGTCGTTCCGTGTGGCACTGCGGGCATCCCGGAGCCTGGGGCTGAGTCCCGGGGGAAGGAGGGATCCGGGGGATGGAGGGATTCCATGCGGATGGAGGGATCCCACGGGAATGGAGAGACCCGGCGAGGATGGAGGGATCTTGGGGGAATGGAGGGATCCCACGGGGATGCAGTTATCCCATGGGGATGGAAGGATCCTGTGGGGATGGAGGGATCCCGGGGGGATGGAGGGATCCTGGGGAGATGGAGGGATCCCAAGAGAACGGATGGATTTCATGGGGATGGAGGGATCCTGCCGGGCTGGAGCGACCTGGTGGGGATGGAGGGACCTGGAGGGGTTGGAGGGATCCCAGGGGGATGGAGGGACCCGGAGGGGATGGAGCGATCCCGCCAGATTAGAGGAACTGCGCGGGCATTGAGGGACCAGGTGGGGATGGAGGGATCCTGAAGGGATGGAAGGATCCCGTGGAGACGGAGAGACCCAGTGAGGATAAAGGGATCCGGCCGGGATAGAGGGATCTCACGGGGATGGAGGGATCTCACGGGGATGGAGGGATCCTGGGGGAATGGAGTGATGCTGGGAGAGTGGAGCGATCCCGCCGGGAGGGAGGGATTCCGAGGGGGCGAAGGGATTCCAGGGGAATGGAGGGAACCCGGCGGGGATGGAGGGATCCCGAGGGAATGGATGGATTTCATGGGGATGGAGGGACCCGGCAGGGATGGAGGGATCCCGAAGGGATAGAAGCACCCAGCAGGGATGGAGGGATCCCAGAGGATGGAGGGAACCTGGGGGGATGTATGGATCCCATGGGAATAGAGGGATCGCGGGGGAATGGAGCGATCCCGCCAGGAGGGGAGGGATCCCATGGGAATGAAAGGATCCCGGGGAACGGAGGGACCCGGCAGGGATGGAGCGATCCTGAGGGAATGGATGGATCTCATGGGGATGGTGAGACCCGCAGGGGATGGAGGGATCCCGGGGGGATGGAGGGATCCCGGGGGGATGGAGGGGCCCAGCAGGAACGGAGGGATCCCGCGGGGATGGAGAGACCCAGCGAGGATAAAGGGATCCCGCCGGCATTGAGGCACTGCGCGGGGATGGAGGCACTCGGCGGGGATGGAGGGACCCGGTGGAGATTGAGGGATCCCGAGGAGATGGAGGAACCCGGAGGGGATGGAGGCACCCGGCGCGGCGTCCCCGAGCGCTGGGGGGGCAGCGGGTCCCCAGGGAGCCCCGGGGGTTCCCGGCGGCGGTGGGACGGGACGGGACGGGACGGGACGGGACGGGGCCAACCCCGCCTCCCGCTTAAAGAGCCGCGGCGGCGGGCGGCCCGCGGCGAGCTGGGACCGGCAGCGAGCTGGGACCGGCAGCGAGCTGGGACCCGCACCGCCCGCACCATGCGCTCCGCCGAGCCCTGCCGCATCCTCCTCCTCCTCCTCCTCCTCCTCCTCCTCGTGCCGCCGCCGCCCGCCGCCGCCTACTTCGGGTCAGCACCGCCCGCGGGCACCGACCGGGGGAACGCGGGGAGGCACCGGGACACGGAGAGGGGGCCGGGGTGTCCGTGGGGCAGCTCGGGGTGTCCTTTGGGACAGCTTGGGGTGACCTGGGGCAGCTTGGGGTGTCCATGTGCCAGTTCGGGGTGAGCTGGGGCAGCTCGGGGTGTCCTTTGGGACAGCTCAGGGTGTCCGTGGGGCAGTTCAGGGTGCCCTTTGGGACAGTTCGGGGTGTTCATGGCCAGCTCAGGGTATCCAGGGGCAGCTCGGCGTGTCCTTTGGGACAGTTCGAGATATCCGTGGGGCAGCTCGGGGTGAGCTGGGGCAGCTTGGGGTGTTCAGGAGCAGCTCAGAGTGTCCTTTGGGACGGTTCGGGGTGTCCTGGGGCAGCTCGGGGTGACCGGGACAGGTCGGAGTGTTCAGGGACAGGTAGGGGTGAGCTGGGGCAGGTCCGGGTGACCTGGGACAGTTTGGGGTGTCCTTTGGGACAGCTCGGGGTGTTCATGGAGCAGCTCGGGGTGTCCTGGGACAGTTCAGGGTGACCTGGGACAGCTCGGGGTGTCTTGGGGCAGGTCGAGGTGTCCGTGGGCAGCTCGGGGTGTCCATGGCCAGCTCGAGGTGTTCAGGAGCAGCTCGGGGTGAGCTGGAGCAGCTCGGGATGTCCGTGGGGCAGCTCAGGATCACCTGGGACAGTTCGGGGTGAGCTGGAGCAGCTCAGGGTGACCTGGAGCAGCTTGGGGTGTCCGTGGGACAGTTCGAGGTGACCATGGGCAGCTCGGGGTGTCTGTGAGCGGCCTGGGGTGACCTTTGGGATAGCGGCGGGCCGTGGCAGCGCTGTTCCCGCGGATGCTCTGCGGAGGACGAGCGGTGGCTTCGGTTCCCGGGCACGTCCCCGTCCCTTCGAGGGCGTCCCGGGCGAGCCGCGCACCTGCAGCGCCCCCGGAGCATCCCCCGGGCAGCGCTGGGACAGGAGGGGACACAGGGGACACAGGGACACAGGGGGTACAGGGGACACAGGGGTTCTTGGGTTTGTGTCCTCCCCACACCTTTTAATTTACTTGGGATAAAGGCAGAGATGGGTTTGTAACAGGCTGGGTCAATTGGTTTTCTCCCAAAAAGCCACATCAAACGTTCACTTCTAAAATATTCAAGTCTATCAGCTCAATTTTCTATCAGAAAGCACCCATGTATCACACTGCTCATCACCACCAAACTCACTGAGTTCTTAGATTTGGGGTTCTTCTTTTGATTTTCAGATGAAGAGGTGAGAATTCCCCATGCAGTGTTCTGGGGGTTTTTTGCCTTGTTTTCTGTGTGAGCTGCTCCTCAGGAAGGGTTTCTGCTGCATGAAATAATCTGGATTTTAAATTTCTTAATTCAGTTTAATTCACATGGAAAAATCTGCTGGGGGGATCTCCCCTTTCTCAGTCCGTGTCAGCACTCATTCACTCACTGAAGGGGTTGGGTATTGAATTAATCCCTTTTCTGATCCAGAATTTAAAAACTTTTATTCCATTTTCAGTCTCATGTGAGACAGTACAGATGCTATAATTCATGCTATCACAATCAGAGCCCACACTTGGGCTGCAGGAGAGTTTGGCTTTCCAGGCACAGGGAAGTGAATGAATTTGTGCAGATAACAGCACGGAGCTGTCACTGACCACTGCTCAAACAGCCTGGGTGATCCTTTGCTCTGTGTCAATGATTTATTTGGTACAAGCAGCTTTCTGTGTATTCACCCAGAATTTTGTGCTTTATTTGGTTTTCAATGTGCTTTTTAAATTTTTTTTTATTTTTTATTTTATTTTAAATGTGCTTTTAAAATTTTTTAAAAATTTTATTTATTTTTATTTTTTATTTTATTTTAAATGTGCTTTTAAAAATTTTATTTGGTACAAACACATGAAATCCATGGGTGCTGCCTCTTGACCATGCACAGCTCAGGATCTGAGGCTGTAGGGTCAATTTTCAATGTGGGTTTTTTAACTTGAGGGGTGTCCTGTGTATTCTCACCTCTTCATCTAAAAACCAAAAGAAGAAGCCCAAATCTAAGAACTCAGTGAATTTGGTGGTGATGAGCAGTGTGATACATGGGTGCTTTCAGATAGAAAATTGAGCTGATAGACTTGAATATTTTAGAAGGGAATGTTTGATGTGTCTTTTTGGAAGAAAACCAATCTCACACTTAAATTTTTACTGAGCTGGAGGGGACCCTGGGTCAGTGATCTGCTTCTAAGTTTAGCCAAAAAGGGGAGACTGAGGCACATGAGCCAAATATTGGCTCTCCAAACACTTAATGGAGAAAACCTGCAAAGATTTAAGGACAAATGAAGGAGGCTTTTGGGTGGCAACGTGCAGAGACAGGACTTTCTGCTGGGGTTGTGGCAAAGGTGAAGCATTGCTGGTTCAAAGGGTGAGGGAAATGCCAAGTTTGATTCCATCAAGGCAAAGGTGAAGCATGAAGTGTGTGGGATAGTGCAGCAAAAATGGAACTCACCTTTAAATACACAAAACAAAGCTTTGCCAGAGTGAATGCAGCACTGCAATGGAGAAATCCAGAGAAACCCAGAATGGGTTGGGTTAGAAGAGACCTTTAAAGTGCCCATGGCAGGGACACCTTCCACTGTCCCAGGTGGCTCCAAGCCCTGTCCAGCCTGGCCTTGGGCATTGCCAGGGATCCAGGGGCAGCCCCAGCTGCTCTGGGCACCCTGTGCCAGGGCCTGCCCACCCTCCCAAAGAAGAATTCCTTCCCAATATCTCATCCATCCCTTCCATCTGGCAATGGGAAGCAATTTTTGTATTATGTTTTTAGGACAAATCTTTTAGCTCTGAGCCCATTCCCAGTGCCTGCAGCTTTGGCTCACTGGGGTCTGTGCTTGAGCAGATCCTGGTGCTGGGTTACAGGGGGGAAATTAAACCCTGCTTTGAGGACAGGGAGAGAAAAGCTGTGTGTGAAAGGTGGCCTGGCTGTTGTTGGGGTTGTGTTGGGCTCTCTGGATGCAGGAATCCAGGAGTGTGCACTGTCCTCACCTCCTGATTCCTTTTCAGCTGTTTTTGTTTCCACCTTTGCTTCAATCCTCCCCCACCCTCCTTTAAAGCATCCTCTCCTTTTTGTGCTTTTCCTCTCATGATGTTCAGCTCCCCAGGTGCTGGGAATGTCTCCAGACCTCATTAAAAGCTCTAAAATCCTCCTCTTTCCTCCTTGTTCACGTTCCACAAGGTGAAAAGGCATTTGGGATGTGCTGGAGGGCAAAAAGCTTCTCCTAGGGCAGAACCCAGAGCAGACCCACCCCAGGCAGGAGGTTTGGTGGGAAGGTGGAAGCACCAAAGCTGATCAAATCACCAAAGCCTTCTCCAGGGGAGCAGGCTGGGACATGTCCCACCCATGGGCCAGGCTGGCCCCTGCTCCATGGGCAGATTTCTTTAGAATTCACCCTGAAATTCCTGCACAGTTTTTGCTCATTCCCTGCTGGAAGGATTTTTTGGGGCTGTTAGAGGGTAAAAAAGATAGACTGGAATCCACAAAGGTGTGAAACGGATTATGAAGAGTAGTGTAGGTGCATCTCTTGGTGAGAAATTGAGGTTTTGGGATTTTTAGTGTGTTGTGGATGGCAGCAAGATGGAGGGCACAGGGTGTTGTCCTGGGTTTCTTCTTCATGCTTCTTCTTCATGGGTTTGGGCGGCATTTTGTAATTGGACGGAAAAATCCACATTGGGATCAGTTATTGGGTTAAAAGGGAAAATAATCCAGGTGTCAGTTCTTAATTGGATAGTTTAGCTTTAAAAAACCTTTTAACAAAGAGATTGTTGCCCATTTTTGTGGTGCTTTTCCAGCGTGCTGAACCTGGTGTGGACAGCAAAACTTTAGAAAAGATAATAATAAACAAGAACCTGAAGACTGAAAAAATCCAGTGTGTCTCTCTTTCCTGACACAAAACCACCCCAGGAGGGTCTCCCCCAACAGGGGAGCCTGAGTCCCAGAAATTGAGGGATTGGCAACAAACATCCCAACAGGAATAGACTGGAATTGGGATCCACATGGAAATATTTCATTTTCCTTCATGGAAGGAGCCAAACCAAGGATGCCCAGAGCAGTTGAGGGTGGAGAGCCCTGCCCTGGTTACTGCTCTCCTCCCAAACTGGCAGCTCTTCTGATTGCAGGAATTTTATATCCTGTTCTCTGTGGAATTTCAGGAGAAATCTTTTTTAAAAAATGAGTCTGGACCTGGACACATCATCAGTTACTGCTCCCAGGGAGGGTTTGCAGCAAACAATCCATCTCAGAGGATTCTGACTCACAGCATCATGTGGACCCATCTGAGGTTTTAATTCCAGCTTTTTCTCATTGTGAGGAGCAGAAACTTGATGGCAAACCTGGAGGAGAACAGGGATAGAGACACCTGAGGGGCTGAGATGACAGCTCTGAGGGAGGAAAGCAAAGAGCTTTGATATCAGCTGTTAAATCTCAATATTGATGATGGAGATTTATAGTTTGGATGCTCTGGGGATTTCTGCCACCTCTTTTGCAGGCAGTGGGGGTGTAAAGGGACAGATGGGAACATTAAATTGTGCTGTTTCTGAAAGGATAAAAACTCTGTTTTTTGACAGAGCTGGGCACCTCTGTGCCCTGCACAGCTCTTGGTTCCATCTATCCTTCCCCACATTCTCTCAGCCCTTCCTGAAATATTCTTGCAGCTCTCTGTGGGGTGCAGATATCCCTGTGGAACATGAAAGGCCCCTGAAATCAGATATGGAATCCTGTTGTGGGCTGCTTTGATTTTTCCTTGCTTGGGAGAGGTAGGAAAGGCATATTTTTAACTGGTTTTTAAGACCTTTCAGATCCAGAGGATGTTGGGCACTGCACAGGAACTGGCTCTCATTAAAAGTCTCTTAAGAAGCTGGAATGTGGCTGGAAGAAGATTAAAGGAAATAGATGAATTTAAGCAAAGGGCTTAGGCAGAAAAGGAGAGAGAAATAAAAGTTGGAGATCCTTATTGTTCTTTCAGATTGCAAGCAGGTGTGCATTAATTCAAAGAGTTCACTTTCTTTGCTGTATGATCTGTAGATAATGAACTCTAAATCATCCCAAACCATGCAGTTTGCCTGACTGCAAATATCTGCATATTTTATATTTAATCTTGTACAAATGTTTGCATGCTCTGATCTCCATCAGATCCCGTGTTGGCTCTGCCCTGATGAAATACAGTTGTGGTGGGAGCCTGCAAAGCAATTTCTGGGCAATTTTTGGGGCTGTCCTGGCTCTGAGAGTGGTTTCTGCTCCCAGCTGTGCCCCTGTCACCTGCATGGCCTTGGGCACCTCCTTTAATTCCTTTGCTGCTTGTCTAAGCTGAAATTTGGGTGAGAGATATTTTTGGGAGCTGTGTCTGTGCTCTGACTGTGAGGCTCCTGATCCTGGGAGCCTCCAACACAGAAATGGAATTATTTATATAATTTATAGAATTATTTCCTGCTGACATTGCCCTAACTCCAAGTTTTTAGAAGGTTGATATGATATGATATGATATGATATGATATGATATGATATGATATGATATGATGATATGATATTATATTATATTGATATACTAAAACTATACTAAAGAAAAAGAAAGGAGACATCAGAAAGCTAGACAAGAATGAATAATAAAAACCCGTGACAGACTCAGAGAGTTTGACACAGCTGGCTGTGATTGGCCATTAATTGAAAACAATTCACATGGAGCCAATCAAAGATGCACCTGTTGGTAAGCAACCTCTGGACTACATTTTAAACAAT
>JAWWMS010000119.1:3378492-3393757 GCA_035048045.1 Chlorospingus semifuscus | reverse complement strand
TATATATATATAAAATATCTGTATTCAATATATTCAACTTTTGTCCATGTATAGAGAAACTAAATGATCTAAACAGTAAAAGTGTTAATTTTTTTTTTTAATTAACTAACATTTATAAGGGAATTTATTTTGCTGTCCAAAGCACAGGAATCAAAGATAATATGGATTCTTCAGGTTTGATTTCGTTTAATGATTGCAGGAATTGAAATCTTCACACCTTCTCAAGTAGATCCATTTCCCTCTACAGCTTTTTCTGCCAGGTCTCCTCTGTCCTGCCTTAGCAAGAGGAAGGAGCCTGAACAAGAGTGAATTATTCATCAGCTGGAACCTGCAAACCAAATTCTTCCACTCACTGTTCCTTGCTGTCCCTCAAGTGTCCACCTGGCCTCTGTCCTTGTTCCCAGCAGAACCTCAGACTTTCCCAAACATCACAAAACTATTTCAGCCCCCAAAAAGTTGCCACACCACCAACTCTGTGAGGCTGATGCCAGGCCTGCAGTGCAGGGACTGTGGTTCATGGGAATGGGGGATAATTCCAATGGGAAGGGAATTAGGGTGTCTCCAGCCCCATGTCCTGCTCAGGTGTCACATCCCATCCTCCTCCCTCTGTCTCTGGCCACCTCTGTGCTCAGGGATCTCCACATTTCTCTTGGAAAAGGGGAACCAACATGTTTGCAGTGCCCAGGAACTTCCAGCCTGGCAGATGACCAACCCCTCTGGTAGCCTCCTGCTCTGTTCTCCAGGATATTGCCCTTCCTCCTCATTTTTTTCCATCTTTCAGGTGATTCTCACCTGGTGCCAGCCCTTGTCAATCCCAGTGGACTGTCCCATCCTTGTCCTGGTGTCCTTGTTCCCAGGACAAAACACAGCTGTAGGAACTGTGGCAAAGGCATGGAAACACAGCTGCTGGGGCCACCTCCCTTGGTGGCATCTGCTCAAGGACCCTCCACCCCAAAACCCCCTCCCCACAGCCCCCAGAGGGTGAATCCCCCCCATCTTCCTGCCCTTCTTGGGGAGCTCGGGCACGGCAGAGCCGAGCTGTTCCATGAGAGGGCAGTGTGGGATGGAAGCAAAGAGTCCCTGGAACCTGCATAGGGGAAACGTCCCAGAAATGTGGGTAAGGATGGGTTCAGTCCTGCTGGTGGGGACTGCAGACATCCAGAATTTACAGGAGATGAGATCCTCTCTCCTTTTCTTTTTTAAAGTCTGGAATGGAGCGGGAAATATCTTTGGAAAACTGGGGAAGAAAGGGAGGTAAAGAAAGGAGGTGACTATCCATGAAATTCCATGAATGCTTTTGTCCAGACTGGGTTTTGGAGGCCTCAGGCTTCTCTCTGGAAATTCTCCCTCTCTCCAAGGTGCCTGAGCTTTGTGCTGCCAGAGATGGATCAGAGGGAACCCTCTGCTCACTCTGCTTTTCCCAAATCTCACTGAGGTTCCTGGGACCTCATCCCAGCTCCAGGAGACACCTGGATCCACCAGCTGCTGGGAGCTGGAGCTGCCAAAGAAAATCTGAGACACAAAAGAGCACCCAGCTGGCCTTCTCTCTCTGTGGAGCTCCCAGGAGGGTCACCAGGCTTCCCACAGCATCTCTCCCACAAACATTGTTCGCTCTACAGATGACCCACAACTCCAGATGTTGTTTCTTGAGAAGGTCACATCTCAAACAGCAGCTGCCTCCCAGCACAGCTGGGGGTCATCCCAGGTTCCTCTGCTTTGTCTCCTCCACCAAGAGGCCATGGGACCTGTCCTTGTGGCTAAGGGAGCCCCAGGAGCTGTCCTTTTGGCTAAAGAAGCCCCAGGACCTGTCCTTGTAGCTAAAGAAGCCCCAGGACCTGTTCCTTGTGGCTGAAGAAGCCACACGCTGTCCCACTATGATGAGAGACGATCCTAGATGAAGGAGAGGAAGGGATTCTGATTCTCCTGGGTTCATCTTTGCTCTGAATGTGCAAAAAAAGAGGATTTCCCTCTATCCTGCCACCTTTCTCTGGAAAGGGGAGATAGCACCTCCTGTGGGAGAAGGGACCTCCCTCCTTCCTCCCCGCTCATGGCAGAGCCACAAACACTGTCCCCTGAGCCATCAACAGCCACAAGAGGGACACAGGGACACAGGGGACACAGGGCCATCTCTGCTGCCCCTGCTGTGGCCTCATGATTTCGGAGAACCTTCCAGCCTTTGCTGTGTCTCAGGTGACTTCAGCTGATGCTTCAAGTTCCCTGTCTGACAAAAATAACATTTTTATCATCTCACGCCTTAAAAAGAGCCCAGAGTCCCGGGGGGAAGTGGCACAGCAGGGGCAGGTGCCATCCCTGAGCCCACAGAGCTTCCCATTTCATCACCCAGCCTGGAATTAAACCCACAGGGCTGGGATGGCTTTGGAGATGTCTCCGGAAGCCTCTACTGACCATGGCCCATCCATCCATCCATCCATCCATCCATCCATCCATCCATCCATCCCTCCATCCATCATCCATCCATCCATCCATCCATCCATCCATCCATCCATCCATCCATCATGCATCCATCCATCCATCATCCATCCATCCATCCATCCATCCATCCATGAGACACATGACAAAGACACGACTGCAAGGTGCCCTTTGCTCTGCAGGTTCTCCCAGGGAAGCTGGGGAACCCCAGCTCAGTCTTTGCAGGGAGGGATGAGGGTCTGGCCTCGTGCTGCAGTGACAGTGCCAGCCCAGGGGCTCTCCAGTGTCAGTGCCACCCCAGAAGAGCTCATCTGTTCCTGGCAGTGATGTGAGAGATTTGTTTTCTTCATGCTGTTGAGTGGAAGGGGTTGTGTGAGCCCTGGGTGGGCGCAGTGAAACCTCCTGGTGCTGCTTGTTCCTGTCCCAGTGGGATTAAAGTGTCATGGGAAAGAGCTCCTGGCAAAGCAGGCCAGAGGGATCCCTGCTCATTTATTTGGGCAGGAAAATCCCACGCTGAAAATCCCTGGCCTTGCTGGGTGCAGGGAATCAGGACTTTTGGGGCTGGGTCCTGTGTTTTGGGAGATGTGCTGGGCTGGGGCATCTCCCAGCCATTCCTGCCACCTCTCCTCTAGGCCCTGGGGACTCCAGGGAGCTCTTTGAAGTCACAGCAGGGCAGCAGGACCCTGGACACAGAAAGATTTTTAAGGTCCCTTCCCACCAAAATGTTTCTGTGGTTCTATGAGAAAACGCAAGGTAGTTTGCAAATCACACCTTAAATATAGGAAATGCTGGAAATGTCTTTTATTGATACATCAGTGTCTTCCCAGCCAGGTTCCTTCTCTCAGCAGCATCATGGAAGACCAAAGTACCATTGCTTTGGGGGCAAGCAGCTCCATGGATTAAATGGAAACATTTATTAAATAGAATGGAAACATTTAATAAACAGCAAAAATCACAATCCTGTTTGATGTCATCACTGGGGGGCTCTGGCAATTTCCAGTCAAGCAATTTTTCCCTCTCCTCCACAACTGCATCTGAATTATTGTGTAAATCCAACACAGCAGCAAAGTGTGAGCTGTGTGTCCCTCACCACTGTCCCCATTCTGAGCCTGAGGCTGCTTGCTGTGACCTGTGGGGGTGAAATCTGGCTGGGATCCTTGTGTCCACCCTGTGCTCCCTGTGCTGAACCTTCTCTGTGCCCTGGGTTGTGCTGTGGCAGAGCCAGACCCAAGGACACATCCCTGACCCTGTATCTGTGTGTTCTCAGGCTCCACTTTTCTAAACCTGACCATTTCTGTGGCTTCCAGCCTAACCCTGGGTGTCTCAAGCTGCAAATCTGAGTGAGCCCAGAAGAAGGAGGCACCTCCCAGGCAGGAGGTGTATTAAAGGTTTAGGACAAACTCTACTTTTTCCCAGCTTATAGGAGTTTTAAATCCCACAGCCGTGCCTGGGACAGTGGCCTCTGCAACCTGTGCTGTGTTTGCTAATGCCTTCCTTCTGCACTTGTCTGAAAGGCTTTGGGTAAAAGTTTCTGCCAGGTCTCATTTGTGAAATGCAGGAAACGTTCTGCCAGCTTTGCTGGGCCTGGCCTGGCTCTGGCTTCCAGCCTTTGATGGAAACCTGGGATGTGAATTTGGAGGGATCACCTCTGCCAGCTCCCAGCCAAAAAACAGATTCCTATCAGCATCCTGTGGTGGTGTTTGAGGGTCCCCAGGATGAGGGAAGAGATGAGAATCTTGACTCCATGTTTCAGATGCCTGATATTATATATATTATATTAATTATATTAATTATATTATATTATATTATATTATATTATATTATATTATATTATATTATATTATATTATATTATATCATTACATTATATTACATTACATTACATTACAAAAATTATATACTAAAACTATACTAAAGAAATAGAGAGAAAGGATACATCAGAAAGCTAGAAAGGAATGAATAACAAAATCTCATGACAGACTCAGGAAGTCTGACACAGCTGGACTGGATTGGCCATTAATTAAAAACAATTCACATGCTGGTAAACAATTCTCCAAATCACATTCCAAAGTAGCAAAACACGGAGAAGCTGAAGCTTCCCAGCTTCCCAGGAGAAAAATCCTGGAAAAGGAATTTTTCAGAAAATATGTCAGTGACAGATCCAGCAATTTGAAATATTAATGGCTATAGGTAAAACATGTTGGAAGCCACATAAGACAGAAACTACCCATCAAAATATAAATTGCTGAAATCTTTGTATGCCTTTTGCTCACATCCCAAGTTTTTTGCACTTACTGACAATCTTCATTTCCTAGTAAGGCATTTTCCCACTGAAATTACATTTCTCTGCTCTTTTTTAACACAGTGTTATGAATGTTTTCCAGAGGATTTTGGAGATTCCTCTCCTTTTTGTCTTGGTTAGTGGATATCAGGTCTGTAGAACCTGATGCCTCAGATCCACCTGATCTTGATGATGTTGCCAATACCTGTTGGTGGAACATTTTGGATGCAGAAATAACTGCCAAAATTCCATGGGAAAGGTTCCAAAAATGGCACATTAGAAGTGCCCAGCTGGTGGCCCTTTGCAGATATTCTACCTACAGGGATGCAGCTTTTAGCTGAATATACAACACAGCCCTTAGTTTTTGTCCCCTTTGCTCCAACTGCTTTCCTACAGCCCTTGAAGCAGCTGGGAGTGGATTTTTGGCTGTTGAATCCCAGCATGTGCTGAGCCAGAAGCCATTAGCTGCAGCACCAGGTGCAGTGCCATGTGATGGGGATGAGATTTCTCACATTTCCACTGCTTTGCACCTCCACAGACCTGTGCTTATGTAGAGAAATTGTGGATGGCTGAAATGAAAAAATGCTGATCAGGTCTGCTGTGTCTCCAGGTGTTTCCTCTGCAGAGTTTTTCTGGTCTCCATCTGACCCTGGTGGGTCTGGAGACACAACTCCACGGATGGGCAGGATGGAGAATTGGGCAAGACAACCCTGCACTGCTGAAATGTCTCCATAAGGTCTTGGATTCAGCTCTTGCCCATCAAATCAGTTACTCTGATCACCTGCTGGCCCTGCCATGGATCTGATCCTGTTGTAGGCACACAAATCCATGCCCTGGTGCTGCCTCAATTCCACCTTCTTGCCTGCAGCCTGCTCTGGTTTGGCTTTTCTCCAATGTCCTTTCCCTCCCCTTGTTTTTTATCCAGTTTCTCTTCCCTCCCCCACCCTCAGCTCAACCCAAATTCTTTATCTTTGCCAAAAACCCACCTGCCTCTTCCATTTCTCCATCCCCTCTTGCTTTTAGCAGGGAAGTTATTCATGGCATTGCACTGCCCCAGGCAAACTCCAGCACAAAAATACCTTGGGAGCACGGGGGCATGGCTGGGGTGAGCAGGGCAGGCAGGGCTGCAGCCAGACCTCACTCACAGGCAGCTGGAAAAAGGAAAAAGAGGATTGCTTGGGGTCTCTCGGTTCCAGCTATGGTTCACATCCATCTGCAGGGCTCTTATCTCCAGGTTTTTGGGAGTTGGGAAGAGGTGTCAGCAGGGTTGGTGTCACAAAGTCACAAAGTCACTCCTGTGCCCATCAGAGTCACCTGGTGACACAGCTGGGAGATGGAAACAGGTACTTGTCCTCTTTTGAGTATTCAGCTGCTGTCCAAAATCAAGCTTGTTTTGGTTTTCCTCTCTCTCAGTTCTCCTGGTGTTTCATCCATTCCCTGAATTCTGCAGGTCTAGAGATGGAGGGGAGGAAACAGAGGGAAAGGAAAAGAACAGCAAGTTCCTCTTGGTTAGGAACTGTAGCATCACCCAGCTAAGGAGACAACAGATCCCCAGGAAGGGCAGGAGCCAGGACATGAGCGCAGATGAGGTGGGAAACATGGTTGGGAAAGGAGAGGTCAGGACAGACCTGCCTGTTTCCCTGGACAATCCAAGCACCTTGGAATACAGGGAAATAGAGATCAGTAGCTTGTAGTGATCTTGGACAATCCCAGCATCAGGGAATACAGGGAAATAAAGATCGCTAACTTGTACTGATCCAGGCTGTGACTTCTGTGTTACTGACTTGGGAGAGGAGGAGAAGGATCCCCTCCCTGCTATCTAAAAACACCCTAAGGTCACCTGAAACCAGCACATTTTAGGATTTTTTCTTTTAAAAAAAAAATCTCCTTAAGCGCATTTCCCGCCCCTGAGCCGAGCTGCTCCCCAAGAGTGCCCAGGGGCTTTGGGAGCCTCAGCCCGTGCAGGTGTTGGGAGTACGGGGGACTCTGCTCCCTCCTGGCCCCAGGAAGGATGGGGAGGCTGCAGGAGGGGGTGACACATGTCAGGAGCCAGAGCTGGGCTCACGTTTCGGCTCTGGAGGGAGCTGGGTCAGGTTTGAACAGGAGCTTCAGTCTGGGGCTCGTAGCCCAAGGTCAAAAATGAGATTTCAGTGAGACAGACAATGACATGTCCCACTGGGCTGCTTTGACAGAGATAACACAACACCCCCCAAGCAGAGGTTTGGGGAGGAGCAGGGTGGGCCACCCTCATGTCCTCTGAGGCAAAACTCCAATGTCACCTGTCATCATGTTTCCCTTCACAGAGAAAAGCAAGGCACAATTCTCCCCAAGAATATTTCTGTGTTTCTGAACCTCAGAGAAAGGAAAAACAATTCTTATCTCATTTACTGTGCCTGTGTTTGTGCAAAAGTAGGATGCAATATGGAGATTGTTTATCCACAGTGATGGTGTTTGGGTTCCTTGACCTATTAGGCCCAAGTGTGTAGTCCCACATTTCTCTTCACAGAGGAAAGCAAGGCACAATTCTTCCCAAGAATATTCTTGTCTCATTTGCTATGCCTGTGTTTGTGCAGCAAAAGTAGAATGCAATATAGAGATTGTTTACCCAAAGTGAGGATGTTTTGTTTCCTTGGCCTACCAGGCCCAAGTGTGTAGCCACACATTTCTCTTCACACAGAAAAGCAAGGCACAATTCTCCCCAGGAATATTTATGGGTTTCACATTCTCTGAACCTCAGAGAAAGGAAAAACGATTCTTATTATTTGCTGTGCCTGTTTTTGTGCAAAAGTAGAATGCAATATGGAGATTATTTACCCACAGTGATGGTGTTTTGTTTCCTTGGCCTATCAAGTCTCCTGTGTTTTTTGACCACATAATTTGCTGCTGTGAAGTTAAAAGGAGATGTCTGGGAAGCTTGGGGTCATTAGCAATGATGTTTAACAAACCTTGGGTTACTGGAGAAGTGGGGAGGAGGGGAAGAGGTTCTGTGGAATCATGGGCATCTCACTGATGCCCAGGAGATGATGGAAAAGCTGACAGGAGATAGAATATAAATCTGCGCAGCCTCAGCTGCAAACTGCTGCCTCACATTGTCCATTCCCTGTTAGAATAAACAGATCCTGGAAGTCTCTTTCTTCCAGGTCTGCCATTTATCTCCCTCTTTGATCAATTCAGAGGGATGTGCTGCTTTTTTCTAGGTATGAAGGATATTTTCTGTCATTCATTTGATGAAGTGACAAGTGATTTGATGAAGCATATATTCTGTTTTAAAAATCCAAACTAAAGATTGCCCATTATGAATCAATATAAATGAGACTGATAAAGGAATTGCAAGGGAATTATTCTCTAATAGGGACATTCATGGCAGGGTTTGTTCCTACTGGTGATGGGACTGGTGTAAATTATTATCAGCAAAAGTTGCAGAAGACCCAAATAATCTTGTGTAATTAAAACCAGAAGCTAGTTTTAAAGAAAGCTTTGTATTACATTACAACCAAATTATTTAAATATCATGGTTGAGGACCATCCATGCCATGCCAGCACCTTGAAGACCCTTCAATATCTTCTTCACCAGGGCCCCAGCCTTGAATGCAGCTCCCTTATTTCTCCATCACCTGTGACAAAATCAAAACCTGAGGCTGAAAACTGGAACAGTTGTTGTTTTACAGGTGTTCAGTCTCTTCCAGTATCAAAATCTGAGGCTGAGAAGTGGGCCAATTGTTGTATCAGTTAGCAAAGCAAGCCCAAAAGGAGTTACAACAAATATCCCTCATTTACAGGGAGCACAGATCCAGGTGGAAAGACAACACTTCACATGAAAATATGTCTGAGATACTGGAAAATAATATTTTAAATAATCAGGAAATGAGGTTTAAAAAAGTAAATGCCACATTTATGTTGTCTCCTACAAGGAAAGCCAGAAGGAATAAATCCCATGAGATAAATGTGGCTTCTCCAGATATGAGAAGACCCATTTACGATGGCACAACCTGCCCCCAGATCCTAAACCTGCGTCCAGATCCTGAACCTGCCCCAGATCCTGAACCTGCCCCAGATTCTAAACCTACACCCAAAACCTAAACCTGCCCCAGATCCTAAACCTGCATCCAAATCCTAAACCTTCCCAGATCCTGAACCTGCCCCCAGATCTGAACCTATCCCCAGATCCTAAAACTGCCCCCAGATCCTAAACCTGCCCCCAGATCCCAAACCTGCCCCCAGAGAGCACTGAGCACTGTCAGGAAAAGGTCCCTGTGCTGCTCAAAATCCCTCCAAGACATCCTGCAAAGAGTTCCTGCCCCCCTTTTCCCCTGCATCAAAGGCAGAGCAGGCTCTGAAGGAAAGCAGATGCTGGGGCTGGGTGCACTCCAGCCCTGTGTGGTCTCCCTATCTCTGCTCCCACCTTTGGGGACTGCTGGGTGTCCTGTGGGTGAGAGAGGCTCTGCAGCCCATCCACAGTGCCCAGAACTACCTGAGAGCCCCCTCCCAACATTTCTGCCATTTCTCAGATCTCTCTGAGCAATCTCTGCTCAACCTCTCCTTGCCCAATTAATAACCTTGCTGTCAGGTTGGATTACAGCCCTCTCTGCCTTCTTTGTCTCAGCTTAAAATACTTGTGGTTTCATATTCTGTCAGGAGAGATATATATATAAGAGAAGAGCTTTTCTCAAAAGTGCAGATGATGATGGAAAAGGAATGTCCTGCTGCAAATTCCTGCAGGAGCCTTGATTGGAATCCTCAGGACATATTGAAAAGGAAAAATATAGGGAAGGGGTGAGAAGTACAGGGAGCTCATAGTGTGGTATTGGGGGAGAGATAAGACAAGCCTTGAGCAGAGATAACAGTGAAAGAGTTTCTACAGTTATCTAGGCAATTTCTGTCATTCCAGTTAGAGAAAAGAACCCCCACCCAACACCTAAAACAGACCTGAATGTCCTGCTGAAGTTGCTTTATGGAAATGCCTCTCACTGTCTTTGTGACAGGAAGAAATTTCCAGTGGTGGGCACAGAAACCCTGAGTGACTTCTGCTGGAGGAACACACTTGCTTCTCCCCTGATTTCACAATATCCAGCTGCCACCACAATTCCTGCAGCTCAGAAACTGATTCCTGAAGGATATGAGACCCGAAACTTGTCTCAACTTGAAGCAGAAGCAATTGTAAATCACATACCTGGAGAAGCACCCATGCCACATGGGATTTACACCTTGTGGCTTTCTTGTGGGAGACAACATAGATCTGGCATTGATCTGACCAGGACTGAGTGGGGAGATTATTATATATATTATAATAATATATTATAATAATATATCATCATATCATATCATATCATATCACATCATATCATATCATATCATATCATATCATATCATATCATATCATATCATATCATATTATAACCCAAGATTATTGAGTGAATCAGAGGCTATGCCCTGCACATCCTCAGGGGCTCAGCCATGCCCTGGGATGGGCACTCACCTTGTTGGATGTGTCCTCTCCTGGGTCCGACACCTGCTGGAAATGTCCTCCTGCCTTGCCAGGCCTGTGTGCCTGAGGTTGATGTGGGCAGGACCATTTCCAGGTATTAATTTATTTCTGTCTCAGCAGCTGATTAACTCATTTGGGTGTCACTGATGTTGGTGCTGCCACGCACGACTTCAGGAAATCCCTCACAACAAAGTCCTTGTTCCTCCAGGCTCCTGCACTGTTACAGACATTTTTTATGAAAAATCTTTTCTTTAGGATTTTTCCTCCTGAGAAGCTGAGAGGCCTCAGGAACAAAATGTAAACATTGATTATCTGTTGCTGTGGAATGCAACAGGTTAATCTTTGATTAGCTTATGTTAGTTGTTTCTAAATAATAGCTAATCACAGCTCAGCTGGCTCAGACAGAGTCTGAGCTACAAGCTTTTGTTATTATTCTTTTTTTTCTATTCTTAGCTAGCCTTCTGATGAAATCTGTTCTTCTATTCTTTTAGTATAGTTTTAATATTATATATATAATAAAATAATAAATCAAGCCTTCTGAAACATGGAGTCAGATTCTCGTCTCTTCTCTCATCTTAAGACCTCATTGTCAACTCCACCTTTTGTTACATATAATGATGCCTGACCCCACATCTTGTGTTTCTCCAGTTTTGGAGAAGTTCCTCTTTGGTGGGGCCATGGCTCTCCTAATCCTTTGCCATCCCTATGTGTATTTCCATCCCTGCACCAAAGCTGGGTACAGATGGCAGGAATTGGGCAGTGCAGGGATCTCTGAGGTGTTGTTTCTTGCAGGACAGCTGTGCTGGCTCCCTTCGGCACAGGGAGAGCAGGATGTCATTGTCAACCCCACCTTTTATCATGTATAACAATGACTGACTCTACATTTTGGGTTTCTCCAATTTTGGAGAAGTTCCTCTTTGGTGGGGCCATGCTTCTCCTGATCCTTTTCCCTCCCTGTGTGTATTTCCATCCCAGCACCAAAGCTGAATGTAGATGGCAGGAATTGGGCTGTGCAGGGATGTCTGAGGTGTTGTTTCTTGCTGTGCTGGCTCCTTTTGGCACAGAGATGAGTGGCACAAGGAGAGGAGGATGCAGGGCCTCATACAGGGCACACTGCTGCATCCCTCCCCCATCCCTGACTCCACCAGACACCTCAGAGCAGCCCAAAGGAGAGCCAGGGCAGCAGGAACAGGTAGGACAGGTCTGCTGTGCCTGCAGCCAGCAGAGTGAGAGGCTCTGCAGGCCCCTCCATGGGAGCACTAATGATTCCTCCTGCCCGCAGGACACGGCGGGATCGACGCAGGGTCAGCAGCATTTCCCAGTGCCCAGCTCAGCCCAGGGGTCAGCAGCTAATCATCACTGCTATCTCACTCTGCTGTCCAGCCCAGGGCGACTGGAGGTGCATTAAAGATTAAACAAGAGCTGGGGGGTCCAGGGGAGTGTGTTGGAGTCATTCCAGGGTGGGTGGGTGGGCAGAGGTTGGCCCAAGCAAGTGGATTTCTGCTGCAGCGGCCTCCACTTTAGATCTTTCAGCCGAACAAACCGGCGGCATCTCTGTTGAGACAAAAAATGCCTCCAGCTAAAATTCCACTATCTGACCTCAGAAGGGCTCCAGCTGCTTCTGCCACCAAGGGAGCAGCTCGAGGAAGAGTTTAGCAGAGGTTGGCTGTGCTGAAAGAGACATTTCTGGTGGGACAGAGCCTTCATCTTCCTCACTTCGGCCTCAGTGCTCACCCAGCGTGGCAGAGCATTGGCCACTGTCCCATGAGAGCCTGCAGGGCACCAGGCCATGGAGATTTACTGTAGGACATGGACAATTCTTCCAGGATGGGAGGATTGAATGTTCCCCTTGCTTGCCATGCTCATTCCTAAAGTTTCCAGCCTCTAAAATCAGTATGTGCATCCTCACTGGAATACAACTTGGTCCTCACTGGAGTACAACTTGGTCCTCACTGGAATACAAATATTTTCACAGGATTAGGAGAACACTTTCCATTTGGGGTGTGCTTAGTGGGATGGGTTAATCCCATGTTTCTGAACGCACTGGAGTCAGTCTCAGTGGTGATTCAGGCACACCTTCCTTCTCTGCAGGGCCATCAGTGTTAATGTCCAGCATTAACAGGTGTGCTCTGACTCCTGTGACCATGGGACCACGTTCATAGCTGGCTTTGGGTGCCCACAAATTGTCACCATTATCTGAGCCTTCAGAACCCGAGGGGAGGGTGGCAGGGGAATGGTGTGTCTGGCACTTTGGGCCCTGTCTGGAGCTGTGAGGGCTGAGGATGTGCTGCACATCCCATCCACAGCTTCCCACTGAGCCTCAAGTTCCTTCATTTTTGGGCAATTAGAAAGGGAAGAGCAGAGGACAAGATTCACCTGGAATCCGAGTTACAGCCATGAAGTGAAGGTGGCACTCCCCATTCCTTCTGGCAAGAACTTCAAGGATAATTCTGGCAAGGATAATCCATTTCAAGGCTTGCCATTTAGCCAGGGATCCTTCCTAAAGAGGTTCTGACATGAAGCCATGCCAGGGAAGGTTTAGGTTGGATCTCAGGGAAAGGCTCTTCCCCTAGAAGGTGCTGGCACTGCCCAGACTCCCCAGGGAATGGTCCTGGCCTCGACCAGAGCTCCAGGAGGGTTTGGACAGCACTGCCAGGGATGCCCAGGGTGGGATTTTTGGGGTGTCTATGCAGGGCAGGAGCTGCACTGGGTGATCCCTGTGGGTCCTGTCCAGCCCAGGACATTCTGTGGCTCTATGACATGGTCAGGACTCTTTGTCAGAGCATCCTCAGCTCATCCAGTGGCCTCACCTGAGCTCTGGGCTCCCTTTAAGGACAAACGCTCTCTAAGAAATGCCACGTGAGTTGCCCTGACCCTTCTCCCTTCTCTGAGCATGAGCAGAGCCCAGGTTTTGCTGGATCACTGGCTGATCCTTAATTTCCCAGCCCCAGAAAGGATCTGAATCCCATCCACAATGTCAGGCCCTGGACACTCACCTGCACCCTCCCCTTCATTAATTCATTAATGAATGAATGTTTTCAACGGCAAGAATGACATTTATTGAAACAATTTTTAGCTCTGCTGATCATCTAGGATTGCTTTGCATCAAGACACTTCTTGTTCCTCTTCTGGACTGATTGTAAAGCTTCCTCTCAACAGGCGCCCACCCGAGTTTGCCAGAAAAGCTGCTCAGAACATTCGCTGCCGTTGCTATTTTTATCAGCTGAGCGTTATGTATTTTGTGTGATACAAGGGAAGTGTTATTCATTTACTGGAATTATCCTTTTATCAAGTCAGTTTCCTATTGCATTTCACCCTTCAGTGCACTGGCAGTTCATTCTTTTAACAAGGCTGTTTCTATTCTTGAAAGTATATTTAAGAGGTTTTGTAATTTCACTCTGTGAGATACAGAGCATTTCCTTTTCTTTTAAGGAATGTGTTCCAAGCATCCTTAAATCCTGGAGAACTTGGAGCAACAGTGAACAAATGTATCAAGAAATTAAAAGATAACAGCCTCACGAAAAACTTTCCCTAAATTATCTTTGGAAAGAATCTGCTATTGTATGTTAATTTAAAGCCGTTTTTACTTGTCAGATTTTTTCTGCTTCCTGTTGCAGTCGTTGTTTCCCCCAGTCCTGACTTGTGCTGGAAATCTGCTAGTGGGTCATTTTATAAACTTCTGAGGGGTTCAAGCAGTGGTGACTGAACTGTGCAATGTGTGATTTGGGGTTTTCAGTCACTCACAATCCCAAATCCAGCATTTTTGAGGAGCTGCCCACAAAGCAGGACATTGTGGGGTGATGGATCAGGCAACAGGCAATGGTAGGACAAAGAAGTGAGGCTGAATTCTCCCCCTCTGGGGTCACAGGCCATGGGGACAGGAATCAGGAAGGGGTTTGAAAGCCAAGAGTGAAACCCCAAATTGTCTTGGCATTTCCCAGCAGGACAATTGGGAATGAGCAGCAGAAATGTCCCTGCAGTGGGTGTCCATTAACCTGTGAGGAGAAGGAGCAGAGTTGTGTTCAGGACAGCCCTGAAGCTCCCCTGACTCTGCTGGGACCCCCAGAGAGGGCTCAGAATGGAGATGTGGAAGGGCCACACCTGTGGAGAGATTCCTCCATCCCATCTGCACCCAGCTCTTCCACAGGGGCCACTTTGGGCTCACCCTGCTCAATCACCAATTGTCATTTCTATAATGTTGATCACACACCCATTTTTAGCTGTTCCTGAGCAGTGCTTACCTCAAATCAAAGTCTTTTCTCTTTCCCAGGCTCTGCCAGCAAGCAGGTGCTGAAGAAACTGGGAAGGAGCAGAGCTGGGACAGGAGACCTGAATGGCCAAAGGGATGTTCCACACCCCAGAACATCATTTCCAGGATATAAACTGGGTTAGCTGCCCAGGAGCTGATGATTGCTGTGGGTAGTGGGTGATCAGTAATTGTGCTGTGCACCACTGGTTTTTGTTGGGTTTTATTCCTTTGTCCCCTTTCCATTACTATTATTATGATCATTATTATTGATTACACTTATTTTGTTTCAATTATTAATCTGTTCTTTTCTCAACCCATGAGTTTTTTATTTTTTTCTATTCTTCTCCCCACTGGGGGTGTGTGTGGGGTGAGTCAGAGGCTCTGGGGGGTTTTTTTGCTGTCTGGGGTTAAAGCACAACCCAAATACCTCCTGTTACATCTTTGACTGGCTTCATTCTCTAACCAACTTGCTCCTGTCACCTTCCTTAGGGATTTCACCTGGCCAGAGCCAGGGACACAGCACTGAGCTAAAAGGATCTTGGGCTTGATTGAGATTTGACAATCTTATGTCCTCATGTCTAAACCAAGAGGGCTCTGTAGACCCTGTGCATCTCTCAGCTGTATTTAGCTGTAATGTACAGCTAAATACAGCTGAGAGATGCACAGGGTGTATAAATATATAATATATACCATATTATATATTTATATATAATAGAGTATATATTATATATATCATAAATAAATATAATATTTACTATATTGTATAGTATAAATATATAAAATATAGAATTTAATATTTATATATAAAAATATACATATAT
>JAWWMS010000119.1:3346331-3363751 GCA_035048045.1 Chlorospingus semifuscus | reverse complement strand
AATTTTAATTTTCTATTTTTCTTTTTATTTTTAATTTTTTATTTTTTATTTTTTAATATTTATTTTTATTTTATTTTTATTTTATTTTAATTTTTATTTTTAATTTAAATTTTTTTATTTTTACTTTATTTTTATCTTTATTTTAATTTAAATTTAATTTAAATTTTAATTTTATTTTAATTTAAAATTTATTTTATTTTTATTTTTATTTTTATTTTATTTTTATTCCTATTCCTATTCCTATACCTTTTCCTATTCCTGCCATATTTCCCTGCCTCATTACAGAAGGGAGGGAGGGAATGAAATAGCAGAGATGCTCCTTGACTCCTTCTTCCCTTGGCCTGGCCTTCCCCATCCTTTCCATATCCCTTTCTCTGGGATATTTATGCAGAAGGGAATGATGCTCTGAGCATTTGTGACTCTCGTGGCCACAGATCAGTCTCAAAACTGACTGAGAAATGTTCTTAATTTGGGAAGATGAGCAGGAAGGTGCAATGTGTCTTTAAAAACCTCCTTGCCCAGGGAGACCTGGGTCCAGCACATCACCCAAGAGCCAGAGAAATTTGATAGATGAGTCTCCAACATTCTTGTCATGTCTCCCCTTCTGGTTTTGCCCCCTTCCCCAGGCTGGAAGTGCTGAGAGGCGTGCTGTGAGGTCTGCCTTGTGTCCAGGAGCCTGTCAGAGCTGGAACATGCAGCCCATGGCCTGCAGCTGGACTCACAGCAGCTTCCATCAAGCACTCATCCAAACAATGCCCTGGGCTTTGGCACTCCTTTGTTTTGAAAGTCACAGTTACTTGTATCAGCAAAGCATGCAGAGTGTCCCAAAGCAAAAGGGAGGGGGGCAAAGAGTTTCTGTGCCTGATGGGATCACGCTTAGAGAAATGGGGAGATGCATTATTTGGGTTTGATATTAACTAGAGAATCAGTGTTTTTGGGGATAGCCCCAAGTGAGGGGCTGTGAGGGGACATGAGCTGGTGCAGGCAGAGCAGAGGCAGAGCTGGTGCAGGCAGACCCTGTTTGGGTTTGATATTAAACAGAGCATCAGTGTTTTTGGGGTGGGGAGAAGCCCAAATGCCATGGCTATGAGGGGACATGAGCTGGTGCAGGCAGACCCTGTTTGGGTATGATATTAAACAGAGCATCAGCGTTTTTGGGGAGAAGCCCAAATTCAATGGCTGTGAGGGGACATGACCTGGTGCAGGCAGAGCAGAGGAGGCCCTGTGAGGATCCAGCTCCCCCTTGGGAGCTTCACAGGCAGAGGAGAGCAATGGGAACAGCAATAATGGGGTTTGAAATTGCTGCTGAATCCACACAGGGTCTGCAGATTGTGTGACATAGAAAATCCCCCAGCCGGGCTTCTGGGAGAGCAGGGAATATGAAATCCTTTTTCTCCAGCAGATTCTACACAGGAATGACCTGGGGACATGAGAGACAGTGATAAGTGACTCTCTCCATCCCCTTTTATCCTGTTTACAATACACAGGCTTTCCTTGAACAAAACCCTTTTTTTCCTCTCCGCGCTCCTGGCTGTTGTGTCTAAATGAGCCAATTTGCTGAAGAACTCCTCCTGGAAGGACTTGAAGTCTAACAAGAACAGACGCTGGGTTGCAGCATGTTGTTTCTGGCAAAAATCAATTTCTTGACAAAAGAACAGAAATCTGTTCTTGTATTTCAGTGCTTGCCATTTCATCAGGGCTCCTGTGATACCTCTCCCAGCCTTGGCCAGGAGGGAATCCCAGAGTCTATTTCCATTCAACCTATTTCCAGAAGTGTTTGAAAATGGGGTCTAATGGCTCAGGGAAGGGGGAGTGGATGTGTTTGTTGCTGCTGCAGTTAATGGTTTTGTTGATGTGCTGTTTATCCTTGGGCTGATGTGATTTCTGGGGCTTGAGCTGCTGTTTGACATCCAGGGGATAATCTCTTGCCAGAGGCTGGCTGGCTGCACGGCAGGGCAGGGCAGACCGAGCTTGATGCATCATCTGAGACACGAGAGATGGACCCACAGGGACAGAACCTCTCATTAATTAAAGATGTGTTGTTGTTTCCCTCTTTTCTGGCTGTGTGGTGCTCAGGGATGTGTTCTCCTGTGACAAGGCTGCATTCTTCAGGTGCTCACCCTGAACTGCAAATGAGCAACAACAGAAACAAGCCAACACTTTGGAGGCTGTTCCAGCCCCCAGGTTTCCCAATTTGCCCAGTCTCACATCAGGAGGTGTCTGACTTCAGCTTCCCCACCTCTGAAAAGATTTTCTCACTTTTCCTCCAACGTTTGTCATCTTTCAGTAGCTTGAATTTTTGCTGTACAGTTATTTTGGTTTTGCCTAAGTCAAGTGCAGTACAAGGCTGAGGGTGCTGAAATTTAGGATTTAAATCAGTGTATTTTACTCAAAAGTATTTGAGCTTTTTATCTGCATGGACCCAGTTTAAGACATTATTATTGGTGATAAAGCAGGTTTCTCTTCACATCACAGGTGGGACACCCAGAAAAGGGCTCAGTATTGGGAGGCATTCAAAGCCTGAGGAACAAGTATAAAATGACGTTTAATAGAAAGAACAAATAGTGGAGAAGGAGAGAGCTGAGTGTTTGTCTGGACCATGAGGACAAAGGCTACACACTTTTCAATTATTGATCTTGTGGTATAGACTTGAATGCTTTACAGAACACAAGCCTTTCCCAATTTTCCCCAATCTTTTATTAGCATGAAATTACACTTGTTGACAAGAACTATTTTCCATTAAACCACAGTGACAAGACAGAGTTATGGTCCCAATTTCAGCTTTTTAATCAATCAGAGTTTCTACCTGTACCTGTGCCCCGCCCGGTCTCTCCCTGTCCCTCACCGCCCCTCACGATCCCTCACGATCCCGCCCGGTCCCTCACGCCCTTCATGGCCCCTCACAGCTCCGCCCGGTTCCTCCCGGCCCCTCACGCCCCTCACGGCCCCGCCCGGCCCCTCCCGGTCCCTCCCGCCCCTCACGGCCCCGCCCCGCGCGCGCCACGCCGGTCCTGCAGCGCCCCCTGGCGGCCCCACATGGCGCTGCAGGGGCGGGAGCGCGGCCCGGGAGGAGGCGGAAGTGGAAACGGAAGCAGCGGGAGGCGGCGGGGCCGGAAGTGGCGGGAGGTGACGTGTGCGGAGCGGAGCCGATGCGGGATGGAGGGGCTGTACCAGCAAACCAACAAGTGAGTGAGGGACTGAGAGGGGTGTGAGGTCTCGGGGGGTGTGTGAGGGATTGAGGGGTGTATGAGGGGCTGTACCAGCAAACGAGCAAGTGAGTGAGGGACTGGGGAGTGCGTGAGGGGCGGTACCAGCAAACCAACAAGTGCGTGAGGCACTGAGGGATGTGTGTGAGGGATTGAGGGGTGCGTGAGGGCTGTACCAGACACCAACAAGTGCGTGAGGGGCTGAAGGCCGTGTGAGGAGAGCTCGGGAGGTGTGTGAGGGATTGAGGGAGGTGTGTGAGGGGCTGTACCGGCAAACCAGCAAGTGAGTGTGGAATTGAGAGGGGTGTGAGGGATTGAGGGGTGTGTGAGGGGCTGTACCAGCAAACCAACAAGTGCATGACATACTGAGGGGGATATGAGGGATTGAGGGATGTGTGAGGGCTATGCCAGCAACCGGACAAGTGTGTGAGGGACTGGGGGTTGCGTGAGGGGCTGTACCGGCAAACCAGCAAGTGAATGAGGGATTGAGGAGGGTGTGAGGGCTGTGCCAGGAAACCAACAAGTGAATGAGGGACTGAGGGATGTGTGTGAGGGATTGAGGGGCTGTGTGGCGGCTCGGGGGATGTGTGAGGGATTGAGGGGTGCGTTAGGAATTGAGGGGTGCATTAGGAATTGAGAGGGGTGTGAGGGCTCGGGGACTGTGTGAGGGATTGAGGGGTGCAGGAGGGATCGAGAGGGGTGTGAGGGATTGAGGGGTGTGTGAGGGAATAAAAGGTGTGTGAGGGATTGAGGGGGGGGGGTGAGGGGCTGTACCAGCAAACCAACAAGTGCGTGAGGGATTGCGGGGTATGTGACAGATTGAGGGGTGTGAGGGATATGAGGGAATGAGGGCTGTGTGAGGGATTGAGGGGTGTGAGGGACTGAGGGCTGTGAGGGCTGTCCCGTCAAACCAGCGTTTGTCTGGAGGATCGGGGGCAGACCCACAAACCAAGTGTATGAGGCGCCGGGCCGGGTGTGCGGGATCCCACACCGACACCCCACAGATCTCAGCTCCCTTAAAAAACGTTTCCTCATAAAAAACCCCATCCCGGAGGGGGCAGAACCGCGTGTGCCACGTCAGCCCCGCGGGCTCTGCCGGCCCGGGGCACCGGGAGCGGGGATTGCCGCTCATTGCTGCCGGTTTATTTAAAGCACGCTCGTATATAAGGAATTTTGCAGCAGGGTTTGAGGGGCTGCAGCTGTTTAAACCATCCCTGGAGGTGTGGGACTGCTTGAGGGTAAATCCCACATTTCACGTGTCGGTCTGGAGAGGGAGGAGTTGTGTGGGAATTGCAAAATAAGGCAAAAAAATCTTCTGGTTCTGTTGGTAATACTTGTGGAGTAACTGACAGGAAAGGGGCCAAAGGGCACAGTTAAGCCAATGTTCCAAATTTCTGTGGCAATTTGCATTTTGTGGGGCTCTGTTAAGGGAGGTGGGGTGGTAAGAGACTTGAATTGTGTTGAATCCTCATTTCTCTGTCACTGAACAATGATACAGAGTGACCCTGTAGGGGAGAGCAGGACATCCTGCTGGAGATCTGGAAATGCAGGAATGTTACAGCAGCTGTTATTGGATATGGGCACTGATGTTGTCCTGTTCCCATTTCTGTCCTGCCTCATTTTGTGATCATTGTGTGGTTCAGGTTGGAAGGGACCTTAAAGCCCATCTAGTTCCAGAAGAGTTTAACAACCATCAATATTTTTTTCTTTTATTTTTCTATGCCACTGCTTGTCCAGCCACAATATATTTTTCTTATAATTACAAGCTTTTAATTTCAGCTGATGCCTGTGAATTCACACGCTGTGAGACGATGAAAATCATTCCCACTGTCACCTCCAGACCAAGCTGTTTCTTGTGTTTTTCATAACCTTCCCCTTGATTTCTGTTTTTAAATAAAGTTACTTTGTAGGTGCATATGAGGTGAGAGCACAGCTTGCTTCCTGCTGAGGACCTGGGTTGGTGGTCAGGGCTGGGATGTCTGCTCTGACACTGTGTTGCTGATTCCTGTGCTCTTCTAAAAAGTGCATTTCAGTAAAAGAAGCTGAAAAGGTGGTGAGAAATGATTTTGTGTCTGTTAGCTGACTTTTCTGTTCATTTTCTCTTTGTGTCCTGACAGGCAGGTCCATGAGGTCCAGTCTTACATGGGGCACCTGGAGACTTCAGACAAAGAGTCAGTGCACTGTAAGTGATGAGTGAGGTTGATTTAGTTTGCATTTTTAATCTTTTGTGCCTTCCCATTAAATTTACAATCATTATTGGAACAAATTTAGCTCCTGAGCCACTGTGATCAGCTGCTGAGACACATCACCAATTCAGAAATCATTGAAATCATGTTGCTGTTTAACTTCAGAAAGGTGGTATTTTGTATGAGGACAGAGCAGAAAAGACAGGACAAGAATTTGCTTCATCTTCCTGTTATAATCCTTTAACTGACAAAGAGTGCTTGCTGTGGATGCTTCTTTAATGTCATGGTAGATTTTTGGTGCTGTTAGATTTTGGAGCTCGTGGTCAGGATGTCTGTGCAGCCTTCAGAATAAACAGATCAAAACACTGATGCTCTCATGGAGGTTTATGAACATCTGGAGTTCTTGGTGTGGACAGAACTGCAGAGTGAGAGCATCTCTGGGCTGGTTTGTCAGAAAGCTGAGCCTGCCCTGCTGTGGTGTCATTCCCTCAGCATCCACCAACTGGCAGCTTTCCCCTAAGGATGCTCAGTGCAGTTTTGGGGAAAATGCTGTGATTTTGTGTGCAGGATGCTCCTGACATTGCTGCTCCATCAGAGTCAGAACCTGTGATTCCACCTGCTCATGGGAACTGTGTAGAACCACTGGGTCTGAAATTGCCTCAATAAATTGGACTATAACCCTGTGCTCATAAATGACTGTAATAATGAGATGCTCTGATATGTGTGGCAGGACTTTTTACCCCAGTGCACAACTGGCACATGAATTTTGGACCTGTGTTTGAACCCTTAATTCCTGCATGAGTCATTAGTGATGGATTCATCAGAACCTCTGAGGTGAAAGGACACTGCATGGGCTGGATGCATTTCTGCACATATTCACTGATTCTCTTACCTTAAACACATCTGTGGAACATGACTGGGCTCTAGGAAGGGCTGTGATAAATTTTCTATCAAAAAATAGCAATTACTAATAGAATTAGTAATTATATTCATGATATTTTTATTATTATTTTTATTTTAATTATTATTATGCATTATATATTATTATATTATAGATTATAATATCATATATCACATCATATCATATCATATGTTATATTATATATATAATATTATATTATTGTATATATAATTTATTATATTTATAGAAATTTATTCCAAAAAATAGAATTACTAATTCTGGTTTTTGTGGTGTTTGTACCTCTCTTTCTGCAATGCCAGACTTCCCAGACTGCTGTTCACTTGGGGTGATTTTAAAAATCCTGAAAATTAGTATAATTTGCCATTTTGTTTCTTTTACTTGAGGCCATTTCAAGAGGTAGGATTATGTAGTTTACAGTCAGTTCACCAGTTTACAAAGTTAATAAATGAATAAATATATGTATCTATTTCTCTCTCTATAAATTTACTAATGTGTATTTCACAATTTATGGAAAACAGGATTATCCATGGTTGAAGAGTAGGAATAGGGAGCAGGAAATCAAACTTCCCAACTTTGAGCACAAATATTCCCTTCCTGCTCAGAAAAATGTGCAGTGGTGTAGTTTGGTCTGACAAACCAGAGTCTGTCAGCTCTCCTGTGCTGAATGCAGCTGCAGTAAATGATGGGGAGGTGGATTAGCACAATTTCACTGATTTGTCTCAGGATGTGAGTCAGTCACTCCCTGGCTGTGTGAGATCCAAAGATGGGGTTGTGAGTGCTCTTTGCTTCTCTGGGTGCTGCTGGGAGTGGTTTTCTGGGCACTCCTGCTGTGTGGAGTACTTGGCAGGTGGTTGTTGATGCTTCTGTGTTCTTGTGGCAGCAAATCCTGCTGAGGGAGCAGGAATGGGCTGCAGGGGGAATGTGTGGGCTTGAAATCCTAATTCTGATGGGGGAAAAGGCTCAGATGGAACAAGCAGGGGCTTTCCTAGCTTCCTTCTCAGAGGAGGAGGGAAAGGTGAGTGTCAAATTACTGAGCTAAAAAAGTGACATTTCATTGTATTTATAGTTCTCAGTTACCTGATTGTTTTCATCCATACATAATTTCGTTTTAATTTTGAATCTATCAGTTTTTACATATTGCTTTGAATGCTTTTGAGCATTTGCCTTTATCAGATTGCAGTTGTCTAATTCAAGTCAAATCCTGCTTTTATTTCCTTGCAGTGGTAGAAAATGAGATTCAGGCAAGAATAGACAACATATTCAGCAACTTGGAACGTCTGGAAATCCTGTCCAGCAAAGAACCTCCCAACAAGAGGCAGAGTGCCAAACTGTGAGTTCACTGCTTTGCTGTGATTGCTGTGCAGGGTAGTCTTTGTAATTATTTTAATTAAATTTACTGAAGCCCTTTGCTTTTGATTTGTGTGAAGTCTTTATACTTTGCATAACTCATCTCTGTGCTCTACAGTAGAAAAATTGAGGCACAGAGGCAAAATCACTTTCCTGCATTTAACCCCAGCATCATGAGAATCATTAAAGCTGGAAAAGGCCTCAAAGATCATCAAGTCCAGACTGGTGATGCAGCTGGATTCATGGCTCTGTTCTCAGATGAGCAGGACATGCATTTGGATGCTCTGTCACTTGCTTTTAGTGGCATTTTGCAGGTAGAGAGTCAAATTCCTTCATTTGGTGCCATTTTCCAAGCTGTTGGTGACTGAAATAAAGAGGTTTCTAAAGTGAGCAGTGGTTTGAGCAGGAGGTTGGACCACAGACATCAAGGACTTGCTGTTCTTAATTAATTCCGTGACTCAGTTATTAATGTTTGGTCAAAAAAAGCCATTATAGATCGTAGGGATGGATTTCATGTCACCTGTATTAAAGAAAGTGGCCAGTATCTGAAATAGTCATGGATTTCTTTATAGAATCCTGGAATGGTTTGGGTTGGAAGGGGCCTTAAAGATAATTTCCAACCCCTGCCATGGGCAGGGACACCTTCCACTAAACCAGGATAGTCTGGTCATCATTAAAATTTACCAATCAAACATTAAATTTTATCAATCATTTAATCAGGGCCAGTGGACTTCTGGACATGATTTGTTTCAGCCCAGTGGAGATGTCTGAAGTGTCTCCTGTATTACCCACTGACTTTTGAGCCCCTTTTAATAAAACCTCAAACTTCAGAACATGATGCTAATTAAGGAAACTGGAATAAAACCTCAAACTTCAGAACATGATGCTAATTAAAGAAACTGGAAAGCATCATCTTTTATGTGAAGGAGGAGGGTCATAAAATAGAGCCTGTACAAATCCTACCATCTTCCCAAATCTGTGTTAAATGAGAGATTATAACACCTGAAGAGACAATCCATGGGGTAGGATGACCAAGACAACTCAGGAGTTCTGCTTCACATTCTGTCATTAACCTGGAGCCTAAATAATTGATTAAAATGAATAATCACCTGTGCAGTAATCACCTGTGTAGTAGAAAAATGAGACAGGGAGGATGTAAGTGTGGAATTTCAGCCTAGCATTGGATGTCCTGCATCTTGTAGAGAAGCAGAACCCACCATTCCTTGTTATTCATTGCTGTTAATTTACAATGCTCCTTTGCTGATGCAAAAAGCACCAGAAAAGCAGAATCTTCAGAAAAGCAGATTGCCAGCTGGAGCCTATATACAAATCACAAAACAGGAAGGAACTGCTGTGGAATGTGCTTTGAGCTGTTTGATTTTCCAGCATCAGTCTCATTACATGGTTATGACAATGGGAAGATGCCAGCAGCTCACATCAGACAAAGAATTTAATGTTACAACTAATTTTAAAAGTTCTTTGACCACACAAAGTAAAAGCACATTGACAGTAGTTCTATCCAACCAGTATAATCACACATATCTTTTGTTAAAACAATGCTTGCTTATTTAGAATACAATACCTGCTTGTGAGCCTTAAAACACAATGCGCAGAGCTCCATTATTAAGATTAAAACTTCCTAATATCTCACTAGATATCTGTAGCTTAGGGAGTTATTCTAGCCAAGCATCAATACACAGACCATTGTTCTATTTGTTCTTACTTTTCTACTTTTGATATAATTTTTCTGCTGACCTATCTCATGGCTACTGCTTAGCTCTAATCACAATTCTGCTGTATCTGAGACCTGCCTCTTGCAGCTTTCCCAAACCCCTCTGATTTTATGTTTTTGTGCTGCTGCTCCTTTGCAGGCGAGTGGACCAGCTGAAATACGACGTGCAGCACCTGCAGACAGCCCTGAGGAACTTCCAGCACCGCCGGTACCTGCGGGAGCAGCAGGAGAGGCAGCGGGAGGAGCTGCTGGCCCGCACCTTCACCACCAACGTAAATATCCCTGCTGGGGCTCTCTGTGCTCCAGCAGCTCAAATCCAGCAGGGGGAGGCAGGGAGTGTGTAAACAGGATTGTTGGGAGCTGCTCGGAGTGTGACTAAAAGTAGAGAGGAATCAAAATATGTGGGGAGCTCTCTGAGGAAAAGCTGGGCTGATAAGGAAAAGGCTCCAGAAGCTGCTGCTCCTGTTTTATCCAGTGCAATCCACCTGCAGTTGTAAAAGGGTCAGTGAGGTAGGTACCAAAGTGTACAGGATTTTTGTCAAATGTTTGCCAGATCCTGAGATGTGTGAAAAGCCTCCCTCCAGCAGGGAGGAGGCAGGGAGTGTGTAAAAAACATTGTTGGGAGCTGCTGGGAGTGTGAGTAAAGGCAGAGAGGAATCAAAATATGTGGGGAGAAAGTACAGCCCTCATGAGGAAAAGCAGGGCTCTTAAGGTAGCAGGAAAAGGCTCCTGTTTTATCCAGTGCAATCCACCTGGATTTACATAGCAGTTGTAAAAGGGTCAGTGAGGTAGGTACTAAACTGTACATTTTACTTGGATTTTTGTCAAATGTTTGCCAGATTCTAAAATCTGTGAAAAGCCTGGGTGTTACACACCCTGCTGGCAGCAGATGTCAGCAAACTTCAGTGTAGCCAAGCACAGATCACACAGCTGGGACAAAGCACTTTTTGCCTAGAAATGAGTCAAAAGTTGGAAATAACATCAATGTGGTCCAGCTGTTATTGTTAGTTCCTCCTTTGGGAAGTCCCCCCAGTGCAAATTGTTGGGGGAATTTTACTCTCAATAATGTAGGCTTGCTTTCAGATTTCACTTTTCTGCAACTGAAAAGTTAGCCTTGGGTTTTATTTGGTGGGGCTTTCTTTTAATTTTGTTTGGGTTTTTTTTGTTAAGTTTTTGTTTTGAATTTTGGTTTGTTTTTGTTTTTTTAATGCTATTTTTACATTTTTGTTTGATTTCCCTCTTTATTTCCCTTGTTTGTTAAAGGCATCTCACCTAACAATTGTTATTCATTGTCAGGACAAGAAAGAATGTGAACAATCCTAATTAACTGAGATTTGGGCATTTCGATGCATTTCTCAAAGCCTACCATAAAGATAATGTCTGATATTTTGTTGGCTAATTCAAAATTATAAACAAGGCTTGAAGGAAACACTGCAATTTGTGTTTTTAAACACTGTGGTGTTTCCCTGCAAGTATGGACAAGTTTTCCTACAGGAAAATTTGCTGTTCAGAAACAAAAAGTTCAGAAACAACAGGCTTACAGATGCAAAATATAGAGCAGATGAGTTATTTTCTCCTTCAGATGTTGAAAGGTATAGTAGATGAAAAAAAAATACACAATTACTTTGTATTTCTTTTTAGCTTGCTACAAAAATGTGGCTTTAAAATGATCCTTTAATAGGAAAATGATGATTTATTTATCAGTTATCAGCCTCTCTTGGTTACATTTTTCCACAGTTCCTATTCATGCACTCCCCTGTTCTATCAGAGATGTCAGCTGAGTGTGTGAGTAAATCACTGGAAAATCCAGAACACCTTTTGGAACACAGCTGTAGCAGTGTTCTGAACAGTTTGCTTAATTCAAGAGTTAAAAATGGTATTTATCTTTAAAACCTTTCCTTGTACCTGGAGAAAATCACAATTAGCAAAACAGAGCTCTGGTGCCATCCCATCTCCTTGTGGAGGGTGGGGTCACAAATCCACTTGTCTATTTTTATTACTGCCTTATAGTGGATAAAAAAACCTTGTCCAGAGATGAAATCTGCTGGTTTGAAGGTTGTTAAATATCTGGAATAAGAGCCAGTCACATGGAAATCCAAGTGCTTCTGCTCAGACAATTCCCATGACTGTGAATTCTGCCTTTGGCTGGTCCTTGCCCCTCAGGATGAAGTGGTGTCCAGAAAAAGCCACCTGGAGGCCTTTGGCAGACAGGGGTGATCCCATCCCTGCCCTCCTGTCCAGATTAGAGTTTTACCCTGTCATTTCCATTTCAAGATTCCCAGTTCCTAGTTGAGTGAATGCATCTTTTCTGGAAAAAAACCATGAAAAATACTAATTTTTAATATTTTTTTTTTAAATAGGGCTCTGGGTGATGAGTGAGCCAGAGCTCAGGGAACCAGGCCCATGTCTGTTTGCCCTCACTGCCAGAAATTTGTTTAGAATGTCCTCTCCAAACAGTTTTTCATTTTTGTTGCTCAGAAATGTGAAATCTTCCACAAGTCTTTCACTTGCAGTGATCAATGCCTAAACACTTTGGTGTTTAACACCTCCTGTTAGCTTTGATGTTCTCTCCTGCAATACCCTTTCCTACTGAGATTTTAAAAATTTTCTGCTTTTGCTCTTTTCATCCTTGAGATCTCATTACAGTTGAGCAGCTGCTCAGCTTTGCCTTTTGGCTTCCTCCCTATCTTCTCTAAATGACTTTTTTCACTCAAATATCAATGTTGCATTTAAAATCATTATTAAAAAAATAATGTAAGCACAATCCTGGCAGTCCTGTTGGGTTCTGGCTGTGTGCTTTTTGTGTTTCTGAGTGAGCAGGTAACTGAGTCCCTGCTTTCCCCACAGGACTCTGACACCACCATCCCGATCGACGAAACCTTGCAGTTTAATGAATCCCTGCAGAGTGCCCACCGAGGCATGGATGAGCTTATTGGCAGTGGCACCAACATCCTGGCTGGGCTGAGGGACCAGAGAGTCACTTTAAAGGTGGGGGCATCATTTTTTACCACAAAAACCCCACATTTTTCTGTCTTCATGCTGATCAGGCTAAGTAAAATCAATATATGTGTTGTTTCAGTACATTGCTCCGAGCTGAGGATGCTGGAAAAGCCCAAATTTCATTTAAACAACTTAAAATCTTTACATTTTACCATCCTGTTAGGAATAGCTTTAAGATCTCTTGGGGCTGGCTGGCCTTCACCTGCATGGCAGCATCTGGAGTGCTGAGTGTTTATTTTTCTTTGGTTGATTGTTTGTTTGTTCAGGTTCAGGAGGGGCAGTAAGTGGCTGGCAGGGAGATGTTGGTTCAGATTAGCATCACTCAGAGCAGCCACAAAGCTGCTCTAGAGCACCTGTGATTAAGATTAGTAATAAAGATAATGCACCTCAACAATCCCTCCTTCCCTGCTGAAAACAGCTGCATTTCTGCAGATCTCTTCATAGCAAATATTTGCCTTTTATTTTACACACTGTTCAAAGTGATGGTCAATTCTGAGTGAAAAACTCAAGGATACAAAAAACTTTTTAATAAGAAGTCTGTGGGGAGAAACTGGACTTGTGAAAAATGTAGGGAAATGCCTGTTGTGTTCATCTTCTGATAGGGATAACTGCTGTTCTCAGTTTTGTGACACTTCTTTATTTTGGGATGTATTTGCCAGATTTAGGTATTTTTAATGCCATAAATCCCAGGTTTGGTCAGATCTGTCACACCTGCAGCTCCATGGTGTGACCAGTGCAAGCCTGGCCTGCACCTGGGGAGCTGAGCTGGGTTCCAGGCTGCCTGGTGTTCCCTGAGCCCTGCACAGGACCAGCACAGCTCCAAATTGGGGCTGCAGCTCCTCCTCTGTTCCCTGCTCTGGTGACCAGGCCCTGAACCCACAGATCTTACACAGAGACATTAAAGCAGAGTTTGAAGCTGAGTTCTGTCCAAGATGAGTTTTAGCTTCTGGTTCAGGTCACTTGTTCACTGACCTGGTGAGTATGGATTTGTTTTAAGGCAAGGTCCATTACTAGAAGAACCTTGAAGAAAACTCAGTGTTCATTGCAGAGGAATGGTGCTGCTGAGCAGTCTGGCCACAGGAGTGATGGGGAGAGGGAGAGGTTCTGCTGCCAGCTCATGAGGAAAAGGCTGGAAGGATTCATTATTAGTGCCTGGAGAAGATTTGGGTTGTGAATGCTTTTTGGAAAGAGCACTTTCCTTGAAGTCCCTGCATCCCTGAGAGGATTGTAGATATTTGTCCACCCTGTTGAGCACTGGGCTGCTGCACACAGGGAATTGGAGTTGATTCTCCAAGCTGGGAAATCACTGATCCAAGGTAATCTCTCATGAGGGACTTGGTGAAGCACATGGATTCTGGAGGGTTCCTGAGAGAGGAAGGTGCATCCCACCACAGGAGAGCTCCCAGGTGCCATAGAGGAGCCCTGGTGCCCTGCAGGGATGGGGAAATGCTGTTTCTTGTGGCAGCACCAGTCCTGTGTGGCTGCTTTTGCTGCCTGGCAGTGAGTGCCTGGTTCCTGCTGGCTCTGCCTGGGCCTCCTGGCTCTTCTCCAGCCTTTGCTCTGGGCAGGGAATTGCTGTGTGTCTGTCCCTGGCTGCTGGCACACACAGGCTGTGCTTTCAGGGCCATCACATTCCTGAGTGTTCTCCCTTGCAGGTGAGGAAATGTTTGTTCATGTTCCTTTTCCCCTTAACTCAGCTTTTCTTGCACTGACACAGATTTTGTTGCCTGAGAACATCTGGCAGAAGCAACTGGTCTAGAGACAGCTTGCAAAGAGAAATGGGTTAATGTGGAATCATGGAACATCCCATGTTGGAAGGACTTCCCAAGGATGATCCAGTCCAACTCCTGGCCCTGCAGACACCCCAACAATTCCACCCAAACAATTCCACCCTGTGCAGCTCTGGCAGCCCCCAGGAGTGACCATTGCCTGGGGAGCCTGGGCAGTGCCCAGCACCCACTGCAGGAAGATTCTTTTCCTGATATCCAACCCAACCCTCCCCATGCCCAGCTCCAGCCATTCCCTGGCTCCTGTCCCTGTCCCAGAGCAGAGAATGGAGCTGCAGCCCCACTGAGCTCTGCCCTCAGTCCCCTCTGCTCCTCCTCTGGCCCCTTCAGACCCTTCCCCACCCTTGTGTCCCTCCTTTGCACACGAATAACTTTATTCTCTGTAACTTTGTGTATATTGGGTATAAATAGACAGGTATGGAATGAATTTTCCTAGCTTGTCCCTTTAACTGATTCAGTTGTATAAATCCACTGTTCCATGACTGCAGGAATTGAAGAATTTTCCCTTTCTGTTGTTTTGCTTTCATTTTAAAGTTTCATATTTGGTTTCTGTTCTCCCAGCAAGGTTTGGTTTTGTTCTGAAGGGGGTTAATAGGAGCTGTGGGAACTGGAGAAAACTGATTGTGTGGGACTAGCAGAGACACAACCTGACTTCAGTGAAGGGTCTGACCTGCCTGGAACACAAGGCACTGCTGATGTAGTTTGGCATTGCAAATCTCTGTTTTATGCACTGAGAAACTTCTGCATGTGGGTCTACTCTTACTCCTCCTGAAGGAGTGCATTTTTCTGAGACACTTTTTGTCTTGTCTCAGTCCAGACAGATTGTTTTGTGTCTTTAAGCACATTCCTGTTCATGTGTATGAATTAATTAGTGCAAACATCCAGTTGTTTCCTGTGGTGTTTGTGAGGTCCCAGGATGAGGTGAGAGGTGAGAATCTGACTCCAAGTTCTCAGAAGGCTGATTTATTATTTTATGATATTATATTAAAGAATGTTATACTAAAACTATATTAAAGAAAGAGAAAGGATACATCAGGAGGCTTAACAAAAATTAATAATTAAACCTGTGACTCTTCAGAGCTTCGACACAGCTGGACCATGATTGGTCATTAAATTCAAACAATTCACATGCTGGGTAAACAATCTCCAAATCACATTCCAAAGCAGCAAAACAGGGAGAAACTGAAGCCTCCCAGGAGAAGAAATCCTGGTGAAGGGACTTCTCAGAAAATATCACAGTGACAGTTTCCAGGGTCCCATGGCCACCTCCTGTGGAATGGTAGGGATGGTTGGCTGAGAGAAGTTCAAACCCATCTGTGATGGTGTTCACAGGGGTCCCAGGATGAGGGAAGAGATGAGAATGTTGACTCCATGTTTCAGAAGGTTTGTTTATTATTTTATGATCTGTATTACATTAAAACTATACTAAAAGAATAGAAGAAAGGATTTCATCAGAAGGCTGGCTAAGAATAGAAAAAGAATGGAATGATAACGAAAGTTCGTGGCTCGGACTCTCTGGCTGTGATTGGCCATTAATTACAAGCAACCACATGAGACCAATCCCAGATGCACCTGTTGCATTCCACAGCAGCAGATAACCATTGTTTACATTTTGTTCCTGAGGCTTCTCAGCTTGTCAGGAGAAATCCTAAGGAAAGGATTTTTCATAAAAAAAGTCTGTGACAGGGATGGACAGTGATGCTGCCCCCCAAAACCAGCCAGGAGCCTTCCCTTCCTTTTGGGAAGGGAAACGAAATCTTGCAAAACAGAAAAGAAAGACTCACAAACACTCTGGAAAGGAGATATGATCAAATGAAATGCAATTGAAAAAAAAAAACAAAACCCAGAAAATTGAGACATTTAGTGACTACAAGAAAATTGTCTGGGAGGAAATGAGGTGCAATGCAAAGGACCAAAACATGCAAAAAACTAACCTCACAGATGCTGAAAAATCAAGGAGGAAGACATAACTTTGAGGGGAAGATATGAGTGACATGGCATGGATAGTGGAAAAAAAATAAATCTTTACCAAAGCGAAAGGCATCAAAAGGCATGGGGTGCCATGAAGTGCAGGGACATGGACCAAAGCTTGCTCAATTGATCCCCATTGAAAAACATCACAAAAACAAAAGCTTTAAATGACCTGGGACAGGCTGTGACATCCTGGGCAGAGCTGGGAGACACAGGGATGATCCAGAACATTCCAATCAGGGGAGAGAGGCAGCAACATCCCTGAAAAGAGCTGGGAGACACAGGGATGCTCCAGAATATTCCAATGAGGGGACACAGTCTGTGACATCCTGGGAAGGGCTGGGAGACACAGGGGTGCTCCAGAACATTCCAATGAGAACAGACAGGCAGCAACATCCCTGGGAAGGGCTGGGAGACACAAGGATGTTCCAGGACATTCCAATGAGGGGATACAGGCAGTGACATCCCTGGGCAGAGCTGGGAGTCACAGAGATGCTCCAGGACATTCAAATGAGGACAGACAGGCAGCAACATCCCTGGGAAGGGCTGGGGGACACAGGGATGCTTCACAGGGTGATGGAGAGCAGCAGGGCAGGAGGCAGGGAGGTGCTGTCACCAAAATACCAAGCACAGTGTCTCTGAGTGACCTCCACCTCCAGCTGCCACGCAGAAAACGTAGAGAAAAAGGAGGAAAAATAATGTTTTCACTCCTGGCAGCTCAACAGAGACAACACCTGCTTCTGCCTGCTCCAGACTCAGCAAAACTTGGCTTCCATCACCTGATCGTGTGCACGGCGAGCCCACGCAGACACACAAAAATCAATGCACATCGATCCCTAAGCCAGGAATTCATAAACTCCTTTAAAGGTCAAGGATTGATTTTTCACTTTCTGTAAAAAGAAGAGACTCCTGCCATCAGCCTCCTGCCCCCATCAACCCCCTCATCCCGTGCCTCCCTCCCCGGCAGCTCCGCACCGAGGAGGCACCGACACCTTCCCCATGTGCACAGTCAGCGTGGAAAACATAAGTGGCACATATAGAAAAATATGTTGCACTTGTAGCTGGCATCTTGCAGTAACAATGTGTTTGTAGTAGGCATCTTGAAGGAATTCCTGTGTTTGTTTAACCCCTGGCTTGCTGGAGGTGCTGGTTTTAAGGGTCTTGAAGGCAGGAGCAGCATTCCTTCCTGTCAGAACCCAGGACATCCCTCTGGCTGTCCTGAGCAGCCCAGACCCTGCCAGGGGGCTCAGAGACCCTGGCACAGAGCCC
>JAWWMS010000119.1:3283156-3293622 GCA_035048045.1 Chlorospingus semifuscus | reverse complement strand
AGCCAAGTCCCAGCCTCTCTCTGTCTGCACAAGACCTTCTCTCCCCTGCCCTCTCCCAGCACAAGCAGCTCCCAGCCTTGCACTATGACAGCCCCTCTCAGCTGAGACCTCCAGCCAGGCAAGAGCTGCTCTTGAAGCACCAGGAGGAGGAGAAGAGGCTTTGCACTCACCTGATTCCTGAAGAGAAGGAGGAGGTGAGAGAAGTGGATGAGAGAGCAGAGACTTGGGCTGCCTTTTATAGCAGTCCTACACTGCCTCAGGCCCACAGGCACCTTAGTGGAAGTTGTAATTTGATGACCCGGTCATGTCAAATGTGCACCATCCCAGTTAATGGTAGGGCTTCTGTCCTTGTTTCCTGCAATGCTGCCTTTTCATTTCCCTGCTAATTCTCTGTGCTTTCCTACATGAAGGGTCATTTCTCTTTGGGCTGGGATGAGAGATTCAAGGATTTCCTGGGCAAAACCAATGCTCATTGCTTTTAGAATGCTCACACCATCAACTGGCATCATCCTCTGTCAACAAATATGTTCTCCTGTGTCATTCGTGTGGGTTTGGTTTTGTCCAAGTTGTCAGGAAATGGGCATCAGTCTTGTGTTCCTTGCCCACATGCCCAAGGACTGCCATGTGAGGAGACATGACACATCATTTTTTGTTGCCTTTCCCATCTCTTCATGATGGTCACTTACTGTTGCAAACAGGTTGGCATCCGCTGGGAGGGTTGGACCCTGTTGCTACTCAAACTGTGGCCAGGGAAAAATTGTGTTGGCCTCATTTTGCTCATGGTCTTTCTGTGTACTTTCTGTGGGTCCCCCGAAATAAACAGTAGTTGTCTGGGGCCTGATCCTTGTACAGGGTACCTGAGTAATTTTCTGTCACTCTTGCCCCAGGTATCTTCTCAGCAGAGTTCCCAGAACTGCACACTTTTTCTGGCTGTTCCTGACTCTTTGCTGACTCTCTGGGACCATGCAGATCTTTGCATTATTCCATGCTGCTGTGCTTCACCACACACTTGCATCATTCTGTGCCTGGGTGACCCTCCTGCAGGCATGTGCACATCAGAGCAGCAGGACTCTTCCCTGGAGTGTTCATGATCTCAGAGACAAACATGTTTCCTTTGCCATCAGGAATGGCTCTTTGTATGGAATCTACAGCTGAATGATCGTGGCTCCCAGTTGTCAGAGAACTAGCACTGAAATCAGCTTTGGCCTCCTGAACTCTCCATTTCTTCTTTTATGGAGACTGGGAAACATCAAGACAGCCTGCCCACTTCTGAAGGTTGTTATCATTCAGTGGATCCCCTTCTGGTGGAACGTTGCTGGTGGCCAGAGTGAGGCGCAGGCTTCTCCTGTCCAGGCCAGTACCAGATGCATTTCTACATCTCAGCGTCCTGGTGCTGACTGAGCAGGGCTGAGACCCCCCAGCCAATGGGTCTTGGACCAAATGTACTCATATTAAGGTATTGCTCTGTTGTGACATAGAGGACAGTTTGATTGACCCACATAGCACAGCTGAGTGGTGCTCCCTTCCTAAGAGACTCTTAAGGGTTATAATCTTTTTGTTTGATTCTTTTTCCTCCAGGAATTTTGTCCCATAATTTGCTAGGAAACGTTAATGAATGGGTACTTGAGAATGAAAAAAAAAAGTGTCCAAGTTCAGGGGAGGTGGGTATCTGGCTGCACTTCTCTTCTCTGAGGGTTTCTCCTGGCCGAGACATTAGGACTGGGAAAATGGGGTTGGGTGTAGACCCTGGCCGTCTTTCTGATTCAGCTTTCAGAAGGCAGAGAGACTGCAGCGCTGTGGGAAGAATTTGTGACCACTGCAGTGTTCCATCTCCTGCTGCTGTTATTCTGCTCTGAGTGGAGCTCTGCTCGTAAGAGTAGACACTGCACTGGGACCTTGTTAACACTCTACCTCAATAAAGGTGGGATTTTTCACCATATGTTCAGGTACTCAGAATCCCCACCCTGCCTTTCCTTGCAATGCTTGGAGCCGGGATGCCACTGTTGGGCCCCTTCGACTTTTGCACTGCTCTGGGTTTTGCTGCCCTGCAGGTCCGCAGGCCCTGCCTGCTGAGACATTCCACAGTCCCAGATACAGCTGCAGAGTGTCTGATAGGTCTTGTTCAGTACCCTGGAATTTTTGCTCGTTCCTGCCATTCCAGCTTGCAGCTTCCAAGAGTCCAGCTGGGGCGCTGGGCTCAGCTGCCCCTCAGGCTTATGAAAGCAAAGCCTTCCTTCCATCCCTTCCTGTCACAATCAAGCTGCCATTACCACGTGACCCCCGAGCTCGCACCACAGCGCCCTCTGCTGCCATGGGGGAATCATCGCACGCGCCCTGGCCGGCCAGGAGCCAGCAGCGCCCCTGCTGGTTGTTCCCGGAGGTGCCGTCCCCTCAGCCCTGCCTGTCTGGGCATCAGCTGGGCCCTGCCGAGTGCTAAGGGACTGTGTGAGGTTTGGATCTCATTGTGTTGTTCCCCAGAGTGCTGGCCACAGGCCCTTTGCCAGGCAATGAAGGAATGATAGGAAGAGATGAGCTGTGGGCTGTTGAGAATTCTTGATTTTTCCCATATCCCCACCATTGGAGCCAAAGTCTCCCTGATGGCCATTTGGCTGCCGAGTAGCCAGGGATGTTCTTCATAAGCTCCAAGGGAAAAAGGCGCAAAATAAAATCCGCTGTAGTGAGCCCCAAACACTGCTTTCTCCCTTCTTTTTATTGAGCAAACTGGAGGAGTTGCCCCAGAACAACAGACGACACAGAGACTAAGGCTTCAATGCAATACAATTTTAATAGGTTTAAAGAAGAAAAGGAGATGGCTCGCAGAGAGCACCAGGAGCAGCCACTAAGATGGAGCTCCCATGTGGTGTTCTTTGCACTGCCCTGCAGAGGTAGGAAGGATGGCAGGTCCACACTAGACTGCCTTGGGGAGTGAAGGACTGAAAAGGAGAAGAGAATTGCACAAGGAAGGGATGGTCCAAAGCTCTAAATACAATTTTCTGAAGGTCTATTTCCTGCCCAAAACCATGCTTTAAAGTCTTGGGCATTGTTGCTGGAAGACATTGCCAGCAGATTTAGCAGGGACGGCATCTGCTGCCACCATAGCAATTGGTGATGCAGGAGATGTCAAAGCCCCCAGAGCTGATGGGCACTCCGCCAGAACTGAGGATGTTGCCAACAGCAGCAGAGGTGGAGGATCCCACGGCGGTGTTCTGTGGGGAGGAGCTGAGGATGGGTCCAGGCAGGGTCACCAGCACAGCAGGAGGCTCAATGACAACGTGGGAGCTCTGGCACTGCCTGACACAGCACTCATTGCAGCTGCTGGCCAGTGGGCAGGGGCCACAGGGCTGGCAGCAAGGGTCACAGGGCTTGCAGCAGGACATGGCTCGGGGTCACAGGTGCACCTAGAATGGAAGAGAGGGAGAGGGACAAAGTGAGGACACATGAGAAGCAACACTGCACCCAAACACCCTGCAGCCAAGGCACCTCCTGGCCCCCATTGCTGTGCCCAGCTCAAAGTCCAGGAGCCACCTCAGCCAAGTCCCAGCCTCTCTGTGTCTGCACAAGACCTTCTCTCCCCTGCCCTCTCCCTGCACAAGCAGCTCCCAGTCCTGGGCTCTTGTAGCCCCTCTCAGCTGAGACCTCCAGCCAGGCAAGAGCTGCTCTTGAAGCAGCAGCAGCAGCAGCAGGAGAAGAGGCTTTGCACTCACCTGATTCCTGAAGAGGAGGAGGAGGTGAGAGAAGTGGATGCGAGAGCAGAGACTTGGGCTGCCTTTTATAGCAGTCCTGCTTTGCCTCAGGCCCAGAGGCACCTTAGTGGAAGTCATAATTTTCTGACCAGTTCATTTCAAATATGCACCATCCCAGTTAATGGTAGGGGCAGTGTCCTGGTTTCCTGTACTGCTGCCTTTTCATTTCCTGGTAATTTCGCTTGCTTTCCTATATGAAAGGCTACTTCTGTAAGTGCCGACAGGATAAACCCAAGGATTTCCGGGGCAGAAAGACGTCAGCACAGGCAGAAGTCTCTGATCAAGTGCCAGCAACATCCTTTGTGGGCAGGTGATGTTTTCTTGTGTAATTTCTGAGTGGTTTGTTTGTGTCAAAATTGTCAGGAAAGGGGCTCTTGTCTTGTTCTTCTTGATCACATGCCCAAGAACTGCAACTTGAGTGGGCATGACAGAGGTTTGGCATGTTGTTTCCTTCTTCCACTCATCTCCTTCTTTCCACCTGCTGTCTGTGTCTCTCCAGGCCAGTTTAGAGGGGATGTGTTGCCCTCTCTCCCTCAGCCTGAGAGGCAGATGGACACCCCACTGGAGCTCCACTGCATCTTAGTGGCTGCTCCTGGTTCCTTCTGTAAGCCACCTCTTTTTCTTCCATAGAGTCACCAAATTCTTTGTGCATCCCCATCTGGGACTCTTTTTCATCCTTTGTTTTGTGGCAACACTTCCAATCCGTTTAGGAAGAAAGGTGAAGAAGCTCTAAGTGGGATTTCCCTGTAGCAGATTTTACTTTATGTCTTTTCTCTTGCAGCTGATGAAGACATCCCTGGCTACTCTGCAGCCAATGGCCATCAGGGAGACCCTGGATGCAAAGAGTGGCAGCAGTGAATATGAGAAACAATCTTCATTTTGGGGATAACAGCCCACAACCTCATCCCTTCCTTCTGCTCCTCTCCATTACCTGGTCCATTGTGGATGCCATGGGACAGAGAGAGAGAAACGGCAAGCGTTTCTCACAGTGGCTTGTGAGAAGTTTTAGGGAGCTGGAAAGATGTGATAACTTGTTGACTATAAACAATTTTCAGGTGGTGTTTTTCTGCTTTATTTTTCTGTTCCTCTCAAGGACAGTGCATGAAAAAGATGTTTCTGTTAGTTAGCCAATAGAATAGAATCTATTGTACCACTCTATAAAAACCCCACAGTTATTTTGAATAAAATCTTCTTTGCCTTTTCTACCATCCTGCCTCTTGCCTGTTCCTGCCCCAACCCCGGCGCATGAGTGACAGTCCATGAGCAGCACATGTGGTCAAAGACATGATACCCTTATGACATCTGTATAATCCTTCAGTACTGGCAGGGCCCAGCTGCTGTCCAGACATGCAGGGCTTGAGGTGATCCACAAGCTGGGATCAGTGTCTGCCACAATCGGGCTGTGCAGAGAAAAGCAATGCGTAACATTTGTCAATGGCCCCCTTCCCTCTGAATTATGTTAACTTTGAAATTAAGGGGATTTCAGACAAAGATATAGGAAAAGAAATAACAGTCATTTACTAATAAATACATGTATAGCAACTCAAACAAACAAAAACAACAGCAGCAAACAGAACCAGACACCCAGGCCCAGCCTCTCTCAGCCGCAGGTGTTTTTCCCTTTGGTGCAGTTCCGGGCACAGCCAGCAGGGGCGCTGCTGGCTCCCGGCCGGGCAGGGTGGGTGCGGTGATTCCCCGGGGCCGGGAGAGGGTGCTGTGGCACGAGCTCGGCTCCCTCACACGGTAATGGTGGACGGGCTGGATGGCGGAATGGCCTTCAGCAGGAATCTCGGAACGGGACTGGATGGAGAAATAGGCTGCAGCAGGAACCTCGGAACGGCGGCTGGAACAGCAGGATGAGGTCACCCAGGGAAGCAAGCAAGAGGCAGCAGAAACTCAGCATCAGCAGCAGCCCAGCTCCCAAACACATCCAGGAGAGACTTTCCTGGAGGGGGAAAGAGCCCGGGATCCTGGAGGGGGAAAGGGCCCGGGTAAGGGCCTGGGATCAAGTTTTGCCTGAGGCACATGAGCAGATGGTGAAAAGGGTCTCCCTCTAGTGAGATGGAGGTCCCAGTGCAATGGCCACCCCCACAAGCAGAGCTTCAGTCATGGTAGGAGAAGTCAGCAGGAGATGGAGCCTCACACTTCTCGTGAACTCCCCCCACAGTGACTGCAGCCTGCTTTCCTCAGAATGCCAAGAGAGCAAGAGAGTTAGGAGCTGTAGCTCCCTTTAATCCAGTTGAAATCTGACAGTGTCTCTGCCCCTCCAAGAGAAACTCCCCAGCTAAGAGCTGCACCCTTCCTATGGCAATTTTTTTTGTCTCTCTGAAGTATCAGTGTTTATGGTTTCTTGGCAACAGATGGGAGAAATTTCAATGAGAGATAGAAACAAAAGGAAAAATCCTAAACCCCAACATGAAAACAAGGACTGTGTGTCAGAGTGAAGAATGATGGAGTAGTACTTTATGACCTGACCACATATTTGGGATACTCTCAAAAAGAAAAGGTTCATCAGAAGATCTGGACATCCAAACAAGTCCATAGACATAATTAAAATATGCACATTATTCAAAAAAAAAGATGAATATGTATTAGTTTTTGGAATACAACCTGATCTGTTAGGTTAGTGGGCATGCTTAGAGGAGACATCCCCATGCATCCAGCTCTCTAATAAAGTAACGTCATCTTTCTGATGCAGGATTGGACTGACCCTAATGGAGCCATTGTTTCTCTCTTATGTGTCTCTGCAGCCTGGCAGTGCCTTGGGACCCTTGAGTTAATGAGGTAATGAAATAAATCTACTCTTTGCATTTCAGCTGTGGTTTGGTGACTTGGATGTATCAATTCACACACCAATCCACTCCTGCTAACCTTTGGAGCCTCGCTGTTTCTGATGGCCCTTGACTGTGCAGTACCCAGGTACATTTTCCTCAGCTCCAAGATAAAAGGGCAGAAAGGAAAATTAACTGCAGGAACTCCCACCCTCTGCTTCTCCACCTTTTATCCTGAGCAGACTGCAAGAGTTGCCATGGAAAGAAAGAGAACTTGGAGGACAAGGCTTGGATGCAAAACAACTTTATTGAGTCAAAAGAAGAAAAGGGGGTGGCTCACGGAGAGCACCAGGAGCAGCCATTAAAGAGCGGTGGATCTTCTGCAGAGTGTGCATCTGCCCACCCTGCAGGGTAACATGTCGCCACTAGACTGGTCTGGGGAGACACAGACAACAAACAGAGGAGAAAGAAAAGTAGAAGGGAATAATGGCTTGAAGATGTAAATACAATGTCCCAAAGCTCTATCTTCAGTCCAGAACTAGGTTCTGAGGTCTTGGAGGTTTGTGCCCAAGGATGTTGCCAGCAGGTTTAGCAGGGACGGCACCTGCTGCCACCATAGCAGTTGGTGATGCAGGAGATGTCAAAGCCCCCAGAGCTGATGGGCACTCCGCCACAGCTGAGGATGTTGCCAACAGCAGCAGAGGTGGAGGATCCCACGGCGGTGTTCTGTGGGAAGGAGCTGAGGATGGGGCCAGGCAGGGTCACCAGCACAGCAGGCGGCTGGATGGCCACGTGGGAGTCCTGGCACTGCCTGACACAGCACTCAGTGCAGCTGCTGCCCAGGGGGCAGGGGCCACAGGGCTGGCAGCAAGGGTCACAGGGCTTGCAGCAGGACATGGCTTGGGCTCACAGGTGCACCTAGAATAGAAGACAGGGAGAGCGACAAAGTGAGGACAGTAGCACTGCACCCAAACACCCTGGAAGCATGATAACTCCTGTCACCCATTACTGTGCCCAGCTCAAAGCCCAGGAGCCACCTCAGCCAAGTCCCAGCCTCTCTGTGTCTGCACAAGACCTTCTCTCCCTCGCCCTCTCCCAGCACAAGCAGCTCCCAGTCCTGCACTACGACAGCCCCTCTCAGCTGAGACCTCCAGCCAGGCAAGAGCTGCTCTTGAAGCAGCAGTCGGAGGAGGAGGAGAAGAGGCTTCCCACTCACCTGATTCCTGAAGAGGAGGAGGTGAGAGAAGTGGATGAGAGAGCAGAGGCTTGGGTTGCCTTTTATAGCAGTCCTGCCCTGCCTCATGCTCACAGGCACCTTAGTGGAAGCCATAATTTTCTGACCAGCTCATGTCAAATGTGCACCATCCCATCTAATGGTGGCGGATGTGTCCTGGTTTCCTATAATGCCTCATCTTCATTTCCTGGCACATGCCACGTGCTTTCCTATATGAATTCTTCTGTAAGTGCTGAGATGAGAGGCCCAAGAATTTCTGGGATCATAAAAACAGGCAGAGTGCCCAAGTCCTGGGCTGTTGGCATCCCATGCAGGCACGTGTAATGTAAAGCTGTGTAATTTCTATGGGTTTGTTCATACAAAAATATGGCAAAGCCATAGTGGCAAAGTAGAGTTCTTCTGTATTGGCATCCATACCTACATTGAAGGACTGCAGCCTGTAGGAAGAGCTCATCCTGGAACAGAGAAAAATGTGAGGAGGCAGAAAAGAACAGTTGTGCTCTGACCAAAACTCTTCCGTTCCACAGCCCACAGTGCCATGGAGGGCTGGAGGAAATAGAAGATTCATTAATGAAGGATGGAAGTTGAATCTTTGAGAAAGTGGTGTGGATGAACTGAATAATGGAATCAAAGAACCATAGAATGTTAAGGCCGAGAAGGGACCTTAAAGATCATCTAGTCCAAACCCCCCCTGCCATGGTCAAGGACACTGAACTTAATTCAAGGGCTGTTTTGGGGGAGAAGGTGTTGCATTCTTTTTCTTTTCTTCTGTTTCTCAATATCCTGTTTTATTTTTTCGTTGTCAGTGTCTTAAACAAATGTTCCCCAATGCAACTCTATTTTTCTCTTTTCCCAACCATCCATCCCTCACTGACCCTCTCTTCTGTCCAGTCCACTCTGTGTTTCCCAGACAGGCTTTTCAGAAGGTCTCCACTGTCTTTGTGGTCCCAAATTTCTGAGGTTTGAGCATTAAAGGGTGTTCCCTATGAGCGCCACGCTTCAGGAGAGGTGGGAGAGAGCGATAGACACAAAGTAGAATTCTCCTGTGTTGGCATCCAGACAGGAGGACCACGCACCCTTTGGTGCAAGGCTGAGCTCTGCAGGAAGGGGCCTCAGTTCTCCCCTGGCATCCCAATTTTCCCCATGCAGCCAGAGATGGGAAAAAGCTCTTCTTGCTGTGAGGGGCAGGGTTATTGCCTCAAGGAAAAGGAAATGGTGGAGGAAAGAGCTTCTGCCATAGAACTGTCCCAGGATGGGATTAAAATTGTAGTGAGAGAGCAAGGGTTGTTCTGACTGGTGCTCTCTTTCCAGGACCATGGCAGGAACTGGTGGTGGCTCATTCCTGCCACCTTGTCAGCCCATGTGAATAACCTTTCCTCTCCCAGAGGTGCTCTGTGTGATAAGAGTTGGGAATGTGCTGTCTGCAAGATGCCTCAGTCCTGAAAATGTGTGCAATGAACATCTGGGGCTGCACAGAGCACTGCAAGGCCATGCTAGAAGAGCAGTATCTGACTTCTCTGAGAGAAAGAGGTATTTCCCTCTCAGGAAAAAAGTAAGGAGAAAATGTTGTGGGTTGAGATAAAGACAGAGGGATTTCTTATCAGTTACCAAGAGAAAAAACAAGGCTTGGTTTGGGGAACATTCACAGTACACTTTACAAATAAAACAAAGCAAGACTTCGCAAAAAAATCACTAAAATAACTTCACTCCATCTCCAGCTCTTTTTCAGTGATGCAACTGCTCTTCCTCATCCCTGGTTCTCTTCTATTTCCTTCATGTATAAGCAGCACAGCAAGATAGAGAATGAGGGGTTGCAGTCAGAACACAAGTTATTCTTCGGGCAAAGATCGACTTCAACAGAACTGATCATGAAAAAGCAGCAGGATTTTGGCAGTTAGCCTAAAAAAATCACACTTTCCTACTCTTCCATACACAGCTGCTAGAAATGCAATTTTGGGGGGGTATGGAGGTCCTGGTCCTTAAACATGAAAGGAGTTTGACTCAAAGATGTTTGAATTTCCCAGTGCCACACAAGAGAGTCTGTCCTACATCTCACAGCAGAGCACAACCCAGGTCCCAGTCAATTCAGTTCAACACTCATTTGCTGTGAGATGCAACCACCTCCTCACTCAGAATCAGGGAGATGAGCTGTACAAGAGCATCCAGCATAGGTCTGGAGAGGAGGAACCTGTGTCCCATCCCAGTCACCAGAAACACTCCAGCATAAGAAGATCCATTCAGGGACTTCAGTTCAGTGGTCTGCCTGGAACAACTCAAAATTATGTGCACTCCTATGAGGACAGGAAGAAGTCAGCACCTGGGGTCTCTGCTAACACAACATATCCCCTCACATGGCAGTCCTTGGGCAAGAAGCACAAAACTGGTGCCCATTTCCTGCCAACTTCGACACAAACAAACCCACAAGAATGACACAGGTTCACATCAGCTGAATGCATGGAATGTCAACAGCCCTTGATCTGAGCATTCTGCAGGTGTGGATGTGTTTACCTCCCAGAAATCCTTGGGCTTGTCCTCCTAGCACTTACAAAAGACCTCAAGGGGGAAAGAATATGGCATGTGCCAGGAAATGAAAAGGATGCAGCGCAGGAAACCAGGACACTGCCCCTACCATTAACTGTGTTGGTGCACATTTGACATGAGCTGGTCAGAAAATTATGGCTTCCACTAAGGTGCCTGTGGGCGTGAGGCAGGGCAGGA
>JAWWMS010000119.1:3119073-3136436 GCA_035048045.1 Chlorospingus semifuscus | reverse complement strand
GAAGAGCCCCAGCTCTTGCAGAAGCTCTGTGAAACTTGCATGGCAAATCCAAATCCACTGAAATGCACATTTAGTGAATTCTTCCACCAGAACATCAGTCAGGCGGAGCCATTCACCAATATTTCTATACTGATTTTCCAATGACACCCAGAACCTTTTTCTCCAGCACTCCACACCTCTTCCCAATCTCTCAGGTAGATTTCTATTTTGAGAATATTCCTTCAGACAAAACCAGTGGAATCAGATGCACACAAAGGAAGGGTTCATGACTAAGTGCTATTATAATCCCTTAGTCATAAATTCTTGATGAAGTCTGCGACTAGGATTGGATCCATCCACACCTCCTCTAGAAGGATTTTAGAAAGCAGGGGAGTCCTTTGTGCACCTCATGACTCAATGGGAGGAACTTCCTTTTACAGCTCTGCCCCTTTCTTGTCCCCAGTCACCACATCAATCCTTCAATTAAATTAATTCCAATTTGTTGTTCCTATCCCTGATTCATCCATGGAGTAAAGCTGCAGAGTGAGCATTGCTGTGGGATAGTGCCACACTTTGGCAAATCTGTGTTAAACCTGCTTTTGCTGACACCTCTGGCAGTGAGCGTTTCATTGACCTAAAGCCCTCAGTTCACGACAGGGTCCCAGATGGTCCCCACTAAGCAGTGGCTTTTCACTTTGCATTGGCAATGCAGAACATGAAGCTTAAGAAAGCAGGAGAATAGAATTGTTCCCAGAAGAAATCTCACAACTTGGAGCTTTAGTGCAGTCCAATAATGATTGTCTTAGTGCAGTTAATTCCACATAGGGGGACAGAATTTGTAGCTCTGTAGCCACCTGATACAAGGCAAGGAAAGTCTGTAGGGAAACTGTGCTCCACATTAAAATACCCTCTGTTAAAGCAGCACATTTGCATGTGGGATTATCCCAACATCTGAAAAAACAATATTGTCCTGTAAAGGATCCCATGATACCAAAAGAATGGAGGATGATTATAAGCAGAACTCTTTGGTAAAATACACTTTTACAGTACTAGCCTATTCTCCTACATGTGTCCATGCTTGATTGTGCTCAGGGCAAAGGCACAGCTCCTAATTCTCTCTTGCTGTCAGCACTGAGGGAGAACAGTTGAGTTGTTTCTTGTTGTGGGGAGAATTCACTGCTACAGCTGAAGCCCAGCCCTGTACTGCTTCTTCCTTACTGTGGGTGAGCCTTTTCTCCTAAGAGTAGCTGTTGGACTGGGACATTATCCACACCCTCCCTCATTAGAAAGGACCCTCAAAATCCACTCGAGGTGAGGAGGAGGGCAAAGTATGGGACTCCAAGCCCCCGAGCCACCTCTGAGGGGCTTTCTCTAGGCCGTGTTCAGAAGCCAGGCTGCCACTGCCCAGCTCTGCCGCTTCTCTGCCACAGCTCTGGGTTCTTCCCTGCACTGTAAACCCCACAGACCCTGCCAGCCAGGACACCCCACATCTCCTGTTACAGTGCGGAGTTTCGGATACATTTTGTTTCTGCCCCCCTCAGGGATCTGCTTGCCTCTGCCATTCCACCTGCTACACCGAGCTTCCTGCCGCAGCTCCTATTGCCATCCAGAGGGGCACCACAACTGCTGCTGCAGCACATTTCACCACCCTCAGTGGCACTGAGACCGGCTGCTGCCCGTGAGTTTTGCAAAGGGAGCCACCTCCCCTCTCCTCCACCGCCTGAGCCTCCATCGCCTCATGAGGGAGCCGAGCTGGCACCACAGTGCCCCCTCCTGGCACGGGGGAATCATCACACCCACCCTGCCCGGCCGGGAGCCAGCAGCGCCCCTGCTGGCTGTGCCCGGAACTGCACCAAAGGGGAAAGCGCCTGCGTGTGAGAGAGGCCGGGCCTGGGCGTGTGGGTCTGTTTGGTGCTGCTGTTGTTTGAGTTGTTATACATATATTTATTACTAAATTACTGTTATTCCTTTCCCATATCTTTGCCTCAAAGCCCCATATAATAATTTATATAAACATATAATTATATTTATTTAATAAGTTATAATAATTCAGAGAGAAAGGGATCATATTTTCCCATTCTCAGGGAAGTTCTCCCTGGGAATGGGAAAATATGCTGACAGGCAACTGTCTTTCAAACCAAGACACTGCTCCAGGACATTGGTAGCAAAAAGAAAGGCAGAACTGAGTTTTTAAAACAACAAAATGCCAGCCTGTGTGGCTTGTTTGTGGCTGTGAGCATAGGCTGGGACTGGGTGTCTGGTTCTGTTTGGTGCTGCTGGTTGTTTGAGTTGTTATACATATATTTATTAGTAAATTACTGTTATTCTTTTTCCTATATCTTTGCCTAATAGCCCCACGTAATAATTTATATAATTATATAATTATATTTATACAATAAGTTATAATAATGCGGAGGGAAGAGGGTCATATTTTTCCATTCCCAGGGAGGTTCTCACCTCCCATGACAGACAGCTGTCTTTCAAACCAAGATGCTGCTCCAGGACATTGATAGGAAAAAGAACAGCAGAACTGAGTTTTTAAAGCAAGGAAATGCCAGCATGTGTGGATTGTGGGTGGCTGTGAGCATAGGTTGGGTCTGGGTGTCTGGTTCTGTTTGGTGCTGTTGTTTGTTTGAGTTGTTATATATATATTTATTAGTAAATGACTGTTATTCTTTCCCCATATCTTCACCAGAAAGCCCCTAATTTCATGATTATAATAATTTGGAGGGAAAGGCGTCATATTCTCCATTCCAAGGGAGTTTGTCTGCCTTCCTTAGCAGACACCCGTCTTTCAAACCATGGCAGTCTCACACATAGAGTGTAGTATCTGACATCTGTCCTGCTGAGCAAGTCAAAATGGTGAGAGCTCTCTCCTGTGGCAGTGAGCATTAAAAGCATCCTGAAAAAATAAACCTCTTTCCAAGAGGTTACATGAGAAAGCATTGTGAACAACAAGGAAATCTGAATAGCAGGGGGAATATTTTGCCCACTGGCAAATTGAAAACTATATATAGAGTGAAAAACTAAACCCTGGCTGCAAGGCTGGTGTTTGGGAGGAAGGGTGGGCATATATTTAAAAGGATACTCAAAGCAAACCTCAAAACTTCTTTGATTTTTAATTTGCTAGAAATAATTCAAATACATGGAATGAGGTTTAAAAATATTCCCCCCCTTTTTTTTCTTTAAATTGGATTTCCTCAGAATATTCTTTTTAATCTCAACATTTTATTTTAGAGGGTAAACCAGACTCTGTTTCACTTTCTCTTCACATAAACTTTTTGACATGTTTTGATAAGATGATAAATGTATTCTTTTCTTGTTTTTTACTTAAACTGTATCAAACTCCATGATAATGGACAAAATAACGTTTTTTAAATAGCTTTTTGTGCCACTGAACCCTTCTGTTTTCTTATACAGCATTAAAAATACAATGTAATAATTATATTCCTGTATTTGCTGGGTATATTCTGACCAGCATGTTCTGTTTCCCCCAAATACTAAAAAGTTCCTGCTAAAATTAGATCTACTGATGTAAATTGAAATTCTTTCTCTGATCTCTCATGCTCTCTGCTGGCCAAAGTGTTTATTGTTCTCACAACACTTTCAAATTCATGAAATCCAGCAAATAGCTCAAGCAGGAGGAAAAAAAAAACCAAAAAACCAACCAATCAAAGAAACCACCCAAACCCCACAAGAAGTGTTGCGCCTCCACATGCCACAAATTAAATTCTCTGCTCTTCTTTTGCTCTTCTTCTGGCCTTGCCAGCAGGTGAAGTTGGAAACTCTTGCTAAGTGATACAAAGGCTTTGGAAAGACCCGGATCAGGAAGCTGAAAGCTGAAAAACTGCATTTGAAGGTTCAAACTACAGCAGGATTACATCTGGAAGTGATTCGTAACAGAAGAAATGGAGTGGAATACAGGCAGCGCTTGCTGCTTTCAAAATTCCTCAGTATTTCCAAAGGAGTTTTAAACAACAAAATATTCAAGGAATATTTGTGGTATAAATTTCCTGGGCTGGAGGAAAGTTGTCTTGATGGGGTTAAGGAATGGGTTTGTGCCCCGAGAAGCTGTTACACCTAAGTCAGATCTTCCAAAGGTGCGGATGTCTGGCTAAGCAAGCAGCAAGTCTGAACCAGCAAGGAATGCAACCCAATCTTCTGGCTTCAGGCAATGAAGAGGCTGATAAGAAAATGAGGGAATGCAAGCTCCAGAGTGCCTGGAGCCCAGGATAAGGATATTGTGAGGAAGCTGCTGATATTTTCATGTTATGTTCCTGCAGCTGAGCTGCCCTCAGGGGATACAGTCCTTGGATGTCTGCCGAGGAGTTTCTCAATGGGGCTTCTCACATCAAGTTTTGCTTGTGGACCCGGCTTTTTCTGCCAACAGGTGAGTCTGTTTGCATGGCACAAACCTGTGGGTATGATACTTCTTTAATTTAATCCAGCTGGGAATTCAGGGGCTGTGCTTTGGAGCTGTCTGCTTTAGGCATCCTGACACCAAGGGTGTGGTTTGAACAGCAGTAAGGGATCTAAAGGGACAGGCAATGAGGGGAGGGTGGGACTCAAAGGACAGCCTCAGACATGGTCACTTGCTGTGGGACTCTGGGAAAACCCAAATTATCCTTTGGTGGATAATTCACTCTATAAATCAGGACACAGCAATTAAATAGCTTAAATCTTGTTCTGTAGCAAAGCGGCGCAGGGACTTGGAAGACGATGGAATTATTTAAATACACAGAACTGGCCTGTTCTTGTCTTTAAATTATTTTGAATTAATAAAGGTTTTTCTATCTATTTCATAGAAATATATAAAGTTTTTCAATTATAAATGTTATAGTAGTATCAGTGGGAGAGTTCCAATTTGTTCAGCAAGTTTGTGTATTTGGAAATCTGGGTGAGATATTTAAAACTTTTCAGTGATGTTATCTGCTGCTTTTCAGCTCTTTTTCCTTCCTCATCTCAGCCAGCTTTTAGCTGAAAATATTGGTAGGGATTGCACATAGGGTATGGCTTGGAAATGTAATTAATTTGTATAGAAATAATTTGTAATTTGAACAATAACCATTCCTCCCTCCCTTTCCTTTACTTCCTTCCTCACTGTGCTGTACAGTAATTTTGGGAATGGCACTTGGGAAAATTCCAAATGCCAGTTGTTCTGCGGCTGACCTACAGAGAAAAACTCACCTGGACATGCTGAGAAGGGATTATTTTGTGATACTGGGAGTTACTGCTGAGCAGAAACCACAAACACTTCAATTTAGCCAGAATAACCCTGAGTAAAGACAAAATCCTTGCCAGCCAAGAAGAAAATATCATCAGCTGCTGGTTCTAATAGTTTCCTTTGTCTTATTTGCTGTAAGTAAATGTACTTTGAGACTGCTTGACTGGAGTGGAAGTGGTGGACTGAGATATTCTGGCAGGGATGCCCAGATTTTTTTCAGCTGATGCTGAATATCCATGTTTTTCTCCTGTATAGAGTGGGACACAGAAAGAGCAATTACATTACCAGGAAAAATAAAAGTTTTGATTAAATCTTCTTTTTGCTCTAAGGAAAATCTGCATGTATTCACTTATTTTAGAAACACAGATTTATTGATTTCATCACAATCATGTCTGTTAGCATAGTTACCACACCAAGAAAAGAGTGTCTGGTTTTAGAGCTGCTGATATTTTCATGGATCTTTCACAGCTTTAAATATTTAATCCCTGCCTATAATTCTTAAATCACTTAAAAACAAACATTATCATTACTTCTATGTGAGAAGGAATAGTTAAAAATCATCATGTGCCACTTAAATTTCATGAGAGGAGGGAGGAGGAGTTTTTGTAAAGGGTGGAGCTGCTGTGGGCACGCTCATTGAGACGCTGCAGTTTGCGTCTGGATTTCGGCTGACAGTGGTTTCAGGTGAGCTGCTCCTCTTTGGCTGGAGGAATGTGGGGATGATATTTCCATTTGCTCCCATTTACAATTCTAAAATGGGGAAAAAAAATGACAGAAGCACAAATCACTTCCCTGCCAACTACAGTTTGGGGAACTAAGATATCAGTAAAATTAGGATAATTAAGATAGTCTGATATTAAGATAAGGAATTAAGATAAACAGATATTAAGATTAAAGAATTAAGATAATCAGTAAAATTCTGCTTACAGTAATTTCTTTCAAAGTTTTAGTCTAATATAGCAATGAGGCATCTCCCCAGAGATATTATTCAGAATAGAAAATGCAGCTGAGCAAGAGTGGAAAAAACACTGCAAATGGACAGATATAAGCAAATTATTCCCTGTGCATTTAGATGAACTTAATACACAGAGATGGCCATTTTAATAGAATTTTTATTACTTTATCTTTTATTTTCCTTTAAATTTTTATTAATTTTAAAAATGCCTTTTTCTTTTTATTATTTACATTTTATTTTGATTCAAGTTCATTTAACTTTTGAAGGCCAGTAGCAATAAATCAGTTGTTTTCAGTTTGATGTCATTCTGCAAATTCAGTCCCATTTCTGGTTGTCAGTCCAGTATTCCATGAGAAAGGGTTGGGAAGCTACTGCCTGTTCAGAGACACCATGCAGAATTGTTTGTCCTCTGTGGAAAGGTTTGAAGTTACATTTGAGAAAGAAAAATTTGGATTAAAATCCTACAATGCTTTTTTTTTTTTCTGTAAATCAGCAATTTGAAGAAGATCTAGAAAAATTAATAACATGCATCAGTCTGTATTGCTTAGCTTCTTTTATAACTCAATTATTTTACAAACCTTTCTATGGTACTGAAAACACTTGTGGCAAATACCAGCTTACTTTCTGTCAAGGGATTATATCTCACACTAAAAGCCACTCAGCATAAGAACTTCTGAGTTTGTTTGTTTGGGGTGGTTTTTTTAGTCTAAAATGTTATTTATCCTTAAATATGAAGAATACACAGACCAAGTCCAAATGTGGGCAAACATCTTCATGAAGTCTCTTGATTTACAGCTAAGCTAAACAGGAGAAAATCAGTTTTTGTCCTCAGGAAATCATCAGCAGAAACCAGTGTCCCTGAAGTCAAGGTGACCAATTTACACTGCTTTCAGCACAGATTAGTGGTTTTTCTCTCAGCAGCACTAGAGCAGCCCCTACAGCCCCATCGGGTGAAAAACAGGTGGTTTTTATAGTTTTATAGTGAAATTCTAATGGAGAATTCTGAGAGAGAAAGTGGCTGAAGCATGGACAACATGTGGTTGTCTCAAACAGCTGCTCTACATGGAGTTAATTGGAATTATACTCAGAAGTGCCTTAAAGAAAAGAGTGTTTTACACCAAACTGAAACAAGTGATTCTTCATGTTCAAGTTGTGAGAACTCAGCAAGTTTCAAGTTCAGGTTTGTGCAAAATGTCTTGAGTTTTAGGGAAGTTTTTTACAGTTGTGATATACCAGTTTTGACAAAATAAATTTCTGTCAAGGAAGACCTTAATAATAAAGTCAAGGAATTCTGAAGAGCAGTAAAGAACCTGATCATTCCAGAGTAGCTGTGAACCAACAGTAAAAGGTTCCTTGAATTGTGTGGCTTCCACAGATTTTAAAATAATAGTTCAGATTGGCATTTTGAGGTGGTCTTGTGATAATTCCCACAGCAGTGGAAATGTTGGAATTGGCAATTCACTCAGCTTTGGGACAAGGATTGCTCTGAAGGTAAATCCAAGTGAGTATAATACAAGGGGAATAAGGAAAAAACAATGTGAAGGAAAATGAATTTTCTGAGTATATTCCACTCTTCTGTTTGCATGTAAGTTGTCAGTTATTGATGTGTAGCTGGCCTTGTGTAGGCTAGAAAAAGAAAATACTGAATTTGGGGGCTGCGCTGCCAGTTTCTAGAAATCTCTGTGCATCTGTTGGAATGCAAATAGAGGAGTTGCTCTGTAGATTGCTTGTCTATAATTTTAGTTATACAAGAAGATTATAGAAGTGTTTGTGGTTTTGTTGCTGTTTAATTTGGTTGGTTTTGTGGTTTACTGTTGTTTCATTGTTTGGTTTTGGGGTTTTTTTCCCCCAAACCTGGAAATGTGAAAACAAAAGTAAATTGTTATCTTAGAGAGGAATAAATCCTTAAGGCTTCATCATTATTTTGGTGCTGTTTAGGGGAGGGGGACACTTGGATGAGGAGTTAAGACAGTTTTTGTGTGAGATGCCTGATGTTGCAGGCTGGTGGAAGCTGGGATAAGACAAGCACTAACTGAGGTAGATGGACAAAATGCTGTAGGAAAATTTCACTCCTGTCTTGCTTTTTCTTGTTCATTTTGCTCACAGTTAATTATCCTGATTTCTACAGAATGAAAACCTTGATTTGAAACCTTTGTTTTGAAACCTTTGCTGCTATCACAGGAGCATGGACCACAATCTGTGATATATGTGAGCTGGGCTGGTGGGATAGGATCCCACAGCTCTGGGATTCACTGTTTGGAATTGCCATGAGGATTTTTTTCCCAAGCATTTCAATCACAGAATTATTTGGGTTGGAAGGGACCTTAAAGATCACCTCACTCCAACCCCCTTCTCCAGACCTCATCACCTTCTCTAGGTCAGGTTTTGACCTAGAAAATTTGAGAAGAAACGCCCTGAGAGATCTGTGAGCGCACATCAAAGCTGAAAATCTCCTTTCACTCAGAAGCTGCTGCCAGCAGTTTTGGTAAAGCTCTTTGTCACCGTGAAACTCTGGAGGTAGCTACAACAAGCTGACTCTTGGAAAAGGGACAAAACTCTCTGTTTATCCAAGTAAGTGCCAGAAATGTATCAAAAACTGAACTTTATAATACTGGCTGGGTTTGAAAAGACAGGTGTCTGTTTAAGGAAGGCAGGAGCATCTCTTGAAATGGAAAATGTAAATTCCTTCTTTCTGAATTATTATAATTTTGAAGAATTTTTGCATGTCCTTACCTGACCTTGATCACTGAAATCTATTGATGGAAATTTTCTTGAGTGTCTTTATCTTCCAACAATTTTTCTTAGGCTTTTTTGGCAACCTGAAGTTTTAGTGTGTAGAAAATATCAGTGTACATGGGTTTTCATTCCCAGACTATCAGTAGGAGCAGGTAAGAACTTAGTGGTTTTAAAAATACCCATTTTTCGTTTATCTGTGGGTGAAATAAATGCAAAGCAGCTTTCATTTCAACTGTAGTGGCTCAGAGTTTTGGATGAGAATATTCCTGCCTGTGGGATTGGATGTGGCACAAGCTTTTGATAGAAGGAAAAGAAATTTGCTGCAGTTTTGGCAATGTTCACAGGGAGCAACTTCTTTTAATTTTAAGCCAGATATGTTTGCCAGCAAATGAGACACCAGTAGAAACTGAGTCCATTAAGGTTTTATTGTACATATCATTATTCTAAGTTCTCCCTGCAACTGGTAATTCACCTTCACAAATGGAAATAAGCTATTGAGAAAAAATGTTGGGTTTTTTCCCTCATGAAGGATTGCCTTGTAATTGCTTTTATGGCTAAAAGTAGACATACAGTTAAGATGGAGTGATAATTACCCCTTGGTGAAAAAAAAAATCAGTTTCCACTTTAAAGGAGAAAGAAAAGGAAGGCATACATACAATTAGGTGTAACAGGTTGATGGTGATGTCTCTAGTTAAGCCATGAGTCTTATTCCATAATAAATTATGAATATTATAATTTACCACTCTCAATTTTGTTTAGTTGGCTTCTCTTCTAGGAAAGGAGGAGCTAAAAAGGCAAATTTATTTCTTTGGATGGTTTTTGCAAAGCACTTTCTGGCTGTGTGAACACAGGAAATGTTGGGAAATTAACTTTTGGACAAGGAACAAGAATTATTGTAAAACCAAGTAAGTGAAGATGGATAATTTAATAATTACACTTCTGTGCTCTTTTTTTCTAAAAATTTAATTTGGTTGAAGGTTTAGGAAATTTTATCTCTGTTCTGATGAGTCCATAAGACTGAAAATGTTTTCATTATTGATTTTTCTTAACCCCTCTCAAATGTACTGTGTTACCAGGACAGTGACATGGAAGGATTCAAACAAACATTTTTTGTCCTTTAATAATTGATGTATTAACACAATAATGGTTGCAGAGAAATGTTGCAATATAAATATTGTCTTTTTATCCCCATGAAATACCTTAAATTGGGGGAAAAAAAAGTGAAATAGAAGACTTGGTTGCTTTTACAAACCCAAAATACTGAAGTGAGCAGAAAAGTATTAAATCCTGCCATGTATGATAAGATTTAGTTGATCTAAATTTTAAGCAGCAGAAATAAATTGCTGTGGATACCATCACCAGCAGAGCAAGACATTTTGCTTCACACTGGCTTCCACAGTGGAACAGATTCCATAGAATCTGCTCAGTTCCTCTGCAGTGGTTTTTATAAAGACCTTTCTCATTGTGTGTCTACTGGTGACAGGAAGGTCACTTTTGGTGGAGGAACTCATCTGCTTGTGCTTCCAAGTAAGTCTTCCAGGAAAAGCAGCGTTCCAGCATTTGTTTTCCCTCAAAAATGGTGTTTTGTCACATGCCAGCTCCAGTGAGAGCCCGTTCTGTGCTGCCCCTGAGTCCTCAGCAGAGCTGGATGCAGAAATGTTCTTGTGCTCTGCTCCTGGGATGTTCTCCCAGATTTATCTGGAATGATGAATTCAGATTCCTGCTGGAGCCTCACAGAATAAACAGACAGGATAGCTGCAAGTGTCTGTTCAGTTCTGGGTGCTTTTTATAAAGGAATTTGTATTCAAGTCCCCAGAGCTGGGTTTTCACACCCAAGCCAATATCAGACTTTTCAGGGGCTAGCACACATTTCCTACCCATTCACAGGTTTTGGCAGTGCTAGTTCAAAACTGCTGCATTGTTTGGGCAACTTCAGCAATCAATATGTAATTGGAAGTCATTAGACTTCCAATCTGAAATTAAATTTAAATTAAAAGTCATCTCCTTCTACCAGGCTGAATGACTTTGTTGCCCATTGAATATCTGGGATCAAATGGGTACTTGGGGGGCAGGTATACCTGAGAAACAGAAATTAGTAAAGTAAAATGAACTTTCTTTTCACTTTGTAGAAAGAAATCAGAACAAACCTTTGTTCATATACAAATCTCCAATTTGCAATCCAAATTTAAATAAAATAACTGGGGAAGAAAGGAAGAAAACCAATCCAGACAGCATTCCCAGTAAAATTTTTATGTACATCTGAGTGGTTGGTTCTGGGTTTTTTCCCATTTTGAACTGTGGAAGGCACAGCTTCTTCTGTATAGGCAGGTCCTGTGGCTCACAGCATGCTTTTAGATGAGTTCAAACTTCAGAAATGACTTTTGTAGAGAACTCTCAGGCAGTGCAGCTGCAGGAGGGAGAAAGCAGATGTTTGGACAGGGGACACAGATAGTTGTGACAACAAGTAAGTGTAGTCTGGTTAAGGAAGTAGGGTTTTTTTCCTGTTTATCTTCCTATTCTGCCAGATATTTTGCAAATGTACTCAGTCCAAATTACTGTTCCATCATGCAGATCCAAATTCTTCTTCAGTTGTGGTGATCTCAAATGCTGCAGCAGTCTTACACTTGGTTTTGCTGCCAGTGTTCTGTAGAAATCAGGATAAATATCTCAGTAAGTCCCCATTCCTGACTTGTCATCAGAATGGTGTTTTCTGACAGATTTTGCCTTGGATCCACAGGTGAGGAACTGTGGTTTTGCCAAATTCTCTGAGAAACATTTCTCTTTTCCAAATGTCAGGAAATACTGAAGGAGGGGAGAATGCTGGTAATGAAAAGTGGTATGTAGAAAATGACAGGAGGAAACCCAAGGCTCACCCAAGTGAGCACCACAATGTGTAGGTTAATTCATCTACAGACTTGTTTTTATCTGGATCTTTTTTCAGGATGCAGTGAGTGATGTGTGCCCTGATTGGGTGCAGGAAGGAGAACTATGTGGAGTTGCATTAATGAAATCTTCATTATTGCACTTCTGAAAACCTCCCATAAGAAATTCATCCACATAAAGATGTGTGTAACAGCTCAGTATATGCAAGGAAGAGCTGAAATGGGCATCTCCATCACAGAAACTCGTTAGCAGGATGGTTAATTATCCAACTGCAAGGGCAAGTCCTCTTTCTCATCTTTATGTTTCAGTGAGCAGATGTTTTCTGAATTCTTAGTGAGGAACAAAGAATGGAGGCTTGCAGTGAGGCTGGAAGTGTTTTCCTGTCTGGATAGATTACAGAATTGAAATATTTTATTGAGATGCCAGATATATGCCTAGATTTTCATTGCCAGGTTCAGTAAATCTGGGAGGGGATTATCTGAGTTCCCTCCTGTCCAGAAACCATCACAGAGCAGGAGTTTTCCTGGTTTGGGTGTATTTGCAGAACAGGAGGGGTTTTTGCAAAGGGATTGAGTGATGTGTGAATTCAGGAAGCAACTTTGCAAAGCTGCAGTTTGGCAGAGGAACAAGGCTCAGTGTCAAACCAAGTAAGTGCATGATTTGAAAAAGAGTATTTTGAGAAGTATTGGAGAATCAGATGTTTGAATTACATCAGTAATATGTAATTATCCTGGGAGAGGAAGGGGAATCTCCTTCCATATCTGCTGCTCCTGGGGCTGAAATGAGAGTTTGGCTGGAATATTTACTGGAAACAGAGCAGCAAGAAGAATCTGGGGTTTTTTTTTGTAAGGTCTGAGAGTTCATGGAGAGCTGTTATGAGAGGAGTCCTTCCAGCACTTTCTACTCACACAAAAGATGCAAGGACAAAATCATGTAAAATCATGTAAATCTGTGTGGAGTGCCAGAGAGATGACAAATCTTTAACCAAATTACAGAGCTGTCTCAATTCTCAAGCTGCTTGATGTTCATGGTATTTCTTGGTAGAAGGAAATACTGCAGGCAGTGTAAAAGAATGATTTTCCTTGTGCTTTTCACATTTATCACTTTTAAAGAGCAACACAGTGTCTCCCCATGTGTAGAATTACATGAGCAAGAAAGGAGATGGCTCTTCAGAGAACTGGCAAGTCTCTATCCTATAAAAAAAAAGTTATTTAATATGTTTAATATTAATATTATGTTTAATATTTAATATTAACATGTACAGAAAAGCCTGCAGAAGTTCTGCTAATGTGAAATAATAAACCAGGTGTCCTTGCCGGATATTGTCCCCAGTCACATCTTACTCTGCAAAATCACTCATTTATTATTCAAAATAAATGGATAAATAAGTCCATTATTTATTATTTATTTATTGAATAAATAAATCCATTATTTTAAAAGAAATGGATTTCCAACTCTAGGATTTCTGTAGGGAGGGATCCCTAACAGGCATTTTGTACACAGAGTTTTATTTTGGTGACAATAGAGTCTCCTGCCCTGGAAGCTGAAATGTGCAGAGAAGCTTGGGGGTTTTTGTAAGGGAGTTTTTGGCTGTGTGTACTTAGGAGGAAGTGCAGACAGAGTGACCTTTGGAAGTGGAACCAGGCTGCTGGTAAAGCCCAGTAAGTATCTCCTCCTCAAGGACTGCATTTTTAGGTTTTTTATCAGATTTCCTTAAGATACAGAGGAAAAGCTTCCTTACAATACTTTCTTTACAAAATCCATTATTTATTATTTATTTATGGGATAAATGAATCCATTATTTTAAAAGAAATGGATTTCCAACTCTAGGATTTCTGTAGGGAGGGATCCCTAACAGGCATTTTGCACATAGAGTTTTGTTTTGGTGTCAAATAGAGTCTCCTGACCTGGAAGCTGAAATGTGCAGAGGGGCCTGGGGGTTTTTGTAAGGGAGGTTTTGGCTGTGTGAACTCAGGAAGGACAGAGAGACTGACTTTTGGAAGTGGAACCAGGCTGCTGGTAAAGCCCAGTAGGTATCTCCTCACCAAGAACTGCATTTTTGGTTTTTTATCAGATCATTCTTAGGATACAGAGGGAAACGCATCTTTGCAATTCATTCTTTACAAAATCCATTCTTTATTATTTATTTCTTGGATAAATGAATCCATTATTTCAAAAGAAATGGATTTTCAACTCTAGAATTTCTGTAGAAATCTTAGATAATTCCTGGCTATGCCAAAGCCTCCCAAGATCAGGACAATTCATCATTCTTGACCTGTAAAAATATTGACACAAAACCTTCAAGGTGGCAGAGAAGAGGCACCCCAGTCCTCAATTTTTGGGATCCCTAACAGGCATTTTGCACATAGAGTTTTATTTTGGTGACAATAGACTCTGCTGCCCTGGAAGCTGAAATGTGCAGAAGAGCCTGGGGGTTTTTGTAAGGGAGTTTTTGGCTGTGTGTACTCAGGAAATGCAAACAGACTGACCTTTGGAAGTGGAACCAGGCTGCTGGTAAAGCCCAGTAGGTATCTCCTCACCAAGGACTGCATTTTTAGGTTTTTTATCAGATTTTTCTTAGAATACAGAGGGAGAAGCTTCTTTACAATCCTTTCTTTACAAAATCCATGATTTATTATTTATTTATTGGATAAATGAATCCATTATTTCAAAAGAAATGGATTTTCAACTCTAGGATTTCTGTAGGGAGGGTCTTAATTGATTCCTGGCTATGCCAAAGCCTCCCAAGATCAGGGCAATTTGTCATTCTTAACCTGAAAGTTTCTGTTTAATTTTTCTTTTCTTCTTTCCCTTACTGGATTTATTATCAACAAAAAAAACAGGGAAAATTAGTACCTTAGATTGTTTTTCTCTGGAAGTTTCTATTTAATTTTTCTTTGCTTTTTTCTCTAATGGGTCTGGTCCCTTGCTTAGCTTCTGGCTGATCTGCCTGACTTCCTCTTTAGACCATGAGAAGTTTTAGAAACAGTTCTGTTAGTTGTTTTAAAAAGTGGTGAAAATTTCATCCCCTTCTGAAATGTCAGTGTGTTCTGGCTGTTAAAGGCTGAGGCTTTTCTGTTTTACTATTTTTTGTATAAAGGTTGATTACTGTGGCATAACTGAATCTTCCTGGAAACTCACCTTTGGGAGAGGCACCAAACTATTTCTGAAATCAGGTACATCTAAAAACAAATAGTTATTTCACATTATAAAGGCAAGGCTGAGATTCTCCTCTCTCCTAAACATTACAAACATTGCCCAAGAATTTCAACTACATTAAGCTGATAGGGTTTGGGTTTCTCCTGCATTCAGAATTGTTTCTGTCTGTAGAGATCAGCTGGAAAAACATCCTGATTTAGATTTAAATGGGTGTGACAAGGATGGAATCTGTTTTCCCCTTGATCTCCTTTGGAAAACACACACATTTGTGGGGACCCAAAGCTGAGTGTGGTTTTTGTTAGTGAGTGTGTCACTGTGTGAATTCAGCATCTGGCTGGCAAGTGACCTTTGGCAGTGGGACACAGCTGGTAGTGAAACCAGGTAGGTGGGAAACCTGAGGGGAGTTATGGATAGGAAAGCCTAATTCCTCTTTCCAGGAAAGCACTGAAACAGCCATTTAAAATGGAAGTAAATTCCATTGTTCTTTCCTACTGAGAGCAACTGAAGGTCAGAGCTTGATCTTGCACCAGAGGGGAAAAAATTCATTATGAGGTTAAAAATCTACTTGTGGGGCTGGATTTTCCTGTGCCACTGAGAGCTGTGTCATTTTTGAGTAATTTTATTCACTACAGCCTGTTCCTAGAAACCTCCCAAACCTGCAGACCTCTCCCTGTCCTTTTATTTCCATTTTCCAGAACCCAGGCAAAGTCCTCATTAATTCCCAGAGGCTGAAATTCCTTCTTTGCTGGGAAAACTGTCTTAGCCTTTGCTCTGTGTCTCCTAATTCTGTCTACAGAGAGCTTTCCATCCAGATTTGCACTCCTTGACCAAAACAAAAACCCCAAAAAACCAAAAATAACCTCCAAAAAACAAAAAAAAAAAAAAATCAACCAAAAAACCCCCCCAAAAAACCAACCAGAATAAAAACAACAACAACAACCAAAAAAAACTAGGTTGTAATGGAAGGGGGAATTTTTTGTTTGGGGAATCAAAAAATGTGTTTTGTGCAGGAAGGTCCAGGAGGAGATATTTGTTTTTAATGCTGATCTAATGCTGAAGGAGGAATTTTGCTGTGGGGTATCTTTGCATGAACAAAGGAGAAAACTTTCAGTCAGTGCCATCTCTGTCCAAACTGAATGAGACCACAAACTAGGAGAAATATTTACAAGAAATGTAGTTAAGATTGCCAAGGAATTTACTTGGGTAGACAAAGTTTAAAAAAAAGTCAAGTTGAACCTAATTTGGTCCTGGAGGAAAAAGAGGGTTTTTGTTGTGAAGGCAAACACTGTGTGAATAACTATGGAAACAAAATCACCTTTGAACGTGGAGTGCAGCTGAGAGTAAAACCAAGTAAGGTTTAAACCAGTTTTTGCTCAATATTGTAGATAGAAAAAAGATGCAAAAAGTCATACTAGTGATACGAGCTTGTTCTTGTTGTTGTTAGAAATGAAGGGATGGGACTATTGTTAATGAAGAATGATTTATTGCTTAGATAAACATTTATCTTAGTGGCTGTGAGATTTTAGAGGAGCAAGTATTTGGCTATAGTTCAAGAATAATCACAAGTTTCTTTCTTACAAGGTAATATAGAACTTTCTAAACTCAAATACAGTTGCCACAGAATTTATTTTACTTTTCTAACCTATTACTTTTCCTTGCTTTTGTTGCACTGCAGATACTTTTATTTAATGGGCTTCTAACTCACATGCACACCTTGGCTTCTACTATAACTTCTAAACTCTGAGTTTACTTTATACAATTACATTACAATAATATAGATTCTTCACTATTTTACTCAATACAGTTTCTCACTTATTTAAGGCACATTCTCACCTACAACTGTAGAAATATAAATTTATTATTTTTCTGCTTACTATCTGTGTATTGTATTTCTACATCAATCTAAGCTACTTCCAAGGCTGCAGATCAAATCCTTCAGTGTCTGTGGATGTTTCTATTTTTCTGATTCCCACATGAGCTGAAGAGAAGTTCACTAGAGAATGTCCTCAATTACCCTGTCAGTGATCTGTCCTTCCTTTCAGATACCCAGTGTGGGCTCCTGGCCACATTTTGTGCCATGGCCATGCCAGCAGGGGTTGCTTTTCTCACTCAGCTTGTGGATGAGCTGAAAACTGCTGTGTGAGCTGTGGCACAAACTCACATTGGCAGAGGGACACAGATTCCAGTTTGAGCTGAGAAGTGCACCAGTTTCTTGTTAATTCCTTCCATGTGGGTCAAAACTGCCCCATGCCCAGTGAGATTTTCAGGATACCCTTCCTGGGCTGGAGGTTCTTCTGTTATGGGGTTACATGTCCCCTTCTCTTCTGTCTTCTCTTCCTCTTCCTCTTCCTCTTTCTCTTCTCTTCTCTTCTCTTCTCTTCTCTTCTCTTCTCTTCTCTTCTCTTCTCTTCTCTTCTCTTCTCTTCT
>JAWWMS010000119.1:3053947-3070838 GCA_035048045.1 Chlorospingus semifuscus | reverse complement strand
CCCTGAGGAGGGTGGGATCATTTCCCTGCACTGAGCAGGGCTGGGATCATTTCCCTGCACTGAGCAGGGCTGGGATCAGTTCCCTGCACTGAGCAGGGATGGGATCAGTTCCCTGCCCTGAGGAGGGATGGGATCATTTCCCTGCACTACCTGGTCAGACCTCTGCTGGCAGAGCTGAAGCTGTCACCTTCTATGACAGAGGAACACATCCCCATCTCCTATTCAGCTGTTTGTCTACCAGGGTCATTATCTGTGGAAGAGGTTTCACAGTGACTTCTGTGAGCCACAGAGAAGTTTGAGAAGAGGATCCATGTTTACCCTTGAAAGAATTTCCTACCAAGGTCATTGACATAGAAACCAAGAACACATTTCCATTCCCTCTGGTGAATAATGTGCAGGGATACTGTAATTTTTTCTCATCACAGTTTTCTCCTTAATGTCAGTGAATAATTCCATTTAAAATCCTTATATAATTAATCCTATTTTCTGCTTGAAAATTGCAGATCTTTTTCCACAGATCCAAAAAGGAAAACCACTTTTGGTAGGAAATCACATTTTCTAACAATCCGCAGTTGATACTGTAGATTCTTTGTTCTCATTTCTCATTACAAAATAGTATTTTCACAGAAGCTTGAAGGAGAGAAAAGGCAATTTGCTTTCCACTGTAATCCAGCCTTTCTCTTTTGTCTCAGTAATCCCCCTAACACAAAAGATTGAGCTGCAGCAAAAATCTGAAATACAGAAATGCTGAGACAGGTATGATTCATGCCTGCCTTCCCTCAGACCTCTCCCAACACATGGGGAGTGTCTCTGAAGCTCTGTTAAGTAATATTATATATTAAAAGTGGCAAACAAGCATTTTCAGGTAATTTCCTCTTTCAATGTATAATCATTGCCACAGGCAGCATGTGGAATTATTCATCCTTGCAGTATTTTTGGCAGAAAGAGCAAATACCTTCAGCAAACTCCTGTTTCTGTGAGCCAACTTCACACGAGCTACAAGAATTCATTCTCAAATTACAAGATAAAACAGCACAGCTCTACTCAGAGGAGATGATTGCAAACCTACCTCCAACAGAAGACTCCAACAACCTTCCCTTATAGGATTCATGATGCCTTTGTGAAGGGAAATGATGGGATTCAAAAAGAAAGCAAAATCCCAAATCACCTTGCACTTCTGGTCATTCAAAAAAGAATAACAATAATATAATTAGCAAAACTAGATTTTGTCACCTTGGGGCTAATTAAAAAGTTCTTTATGTCATGTGGATCAGGACACGTGCAGATGAAGGAGCCTTGTGATAATTGGAGCAGAACTAAAATGGGAATTTTCATGGCAGTGTAGTCACTCCTCCCCTTTGCAAGATGAAAAAATGCAAATTATAACTCTCCCAACCACAGACTCTCAAATTATAATTCACAATTTGCTGCCCTGGAGTTTGTGTTCAACTGAGCTTTGAAATAAAAAAAGTTCAGTCATTGCTACAGGATTGTTTATCAGTAAAGCCTTCAGGGCAGTGATTAAAACACTTCTCTGCTCCTTTACAAAGTTAATTTTTCTGGTTATACAATAAAAACTTGGTCTACACATGCACAAAGGGGCACAGATGCCCACCAGCAGGTAGAGAAACCAGAGAGGAACCTAAGCAGAGAAATGGACACTGATCCAGCTCTTCCAAGGGCTGTCCCAGGAGATCCAGCAGCCCCTGCTGGGTGTGGGACCTGTTCCAGTGCATCAGTGGGAACAGCTTTGGGGTCAGCTCACAGCCTGAGGCAGAGTTAATGCCCAGGGGATAAAGGACCCATTATGGAATGGAAGGAGAAAAGCACCTGAGATGGTTCCAAGGTTTGCTAGGGATGTTCAGGGGAGGAACCACACTTGTCTGGCCGTGCCCTGCTGCTGCTCAGTGCAGTCAGGATTTCCTGACTGAGAGATCTCTATTCTGTGTGTCCATGTGTCCATGGTGCCAGGTGCCACTGGCCTGCTTGGCCACCTGGGCACACTGAGCTCATCCTGAGCCACTCTCACCCAACACACCCAGGTCCTTCCAGCTTTCCAGGCCCTCAGGGCTAAGCCTGGAGCACTGCATGGATTTGTTGTGACCCAGGTGCAGGACCCAACATTTGGCCCTGATGAGCCTCCTACCATTGGCACTGCCCCATGGCCCTCTGCAGAGCCTTCCCACCCTCCCAAAAATGCCATCCAAGCTGGGTCTGCCAGCTAACAGTGCACTCAATCCATCACTATGGTATTTTATGAAAAATCCCTTCACCAGGATTTCTTCTCCTGGCAAGATGAGAAGCCTCAGTTTCTCCATGTTTTGCTCCTCTGGAATGTGATTTGGAGAATTGTTTCAACTTAATGACCAATCCCAGTCCAGTTGTGTCAGGACTCTGGTCAGTCATGAGTTTTTATTATTCATTCTTGTAAAGCCTTCCAATGTCTCCTTTCTCTTTCCTTAGTATAGTTTATAATTTTAATATAATATAATATCATAAAATAATAAATCAGCCTACTGAGAACTTGGAGTCAATTCTCATCTCTCACCTCATCCTGGGGACCCTCACAACACCACAACAATTGGTGACCACACCTCCCCATCCAGATCACTGGTGAAAGATACTGAAAAGGACTGGTCCCAGTACTGAGCCCTGGGGAACACCAGTTGGGATGCACCACCAGCTGGGTTTAACCCTTCCCCACCTGGGTTTAACCCTTCCCCACCTGGCACTCAGCTGCCCAGACTGGCTTGTACCCAGTGCAGGGTATGCCCATCCAGGCCAGGAGCAGCCAGGAGAGCATTGAGGAAAACTGAATCAAAGGTTTTACTGAAGTCCATGGTCAGTGGAAATCAAGGGGTACAAGGAAGGGAAATACCAACTTTAATTAGGGAATCAGTCTCTTACAATTAGTGAAAGAATGTTTAAAGCAGATTAACAATACAAATAGTGCAGAACTACGACTGCTACAGAAAACTCTGAATTAAGCCTTGCTGTATTTAATATTGTGTTGCAACTTACCCAGAGCTAACCCCAAAGCAAGGCAGCAGTGCAGAACACTCAGCTCTGTCAGAATGAGACCAAAACTCCAGGCTCAGCCTGCTCACAGATGTCACACAGATGTCTCCAGTATGTACTGAGCAAAGAGACAGGAGACTCATCTAGACTTCACCACAACTGATCCTTAGCTACTCTGGCATAAACCAGAAATGAGTGGACTGCTGTTGTTCTGGATGGCAAAGTGTAGGTCTTCATCTGCCTGAAGTGCCTTTTAGCAGAATTTTCTAGCCCCAGCTTACATCACACTAGGAGTATTTCTCCAGAAGTACTGCTATAATAAACTTCACTGCTCTGTGGACTTCACACCCTGCAACCCCCTTTGGGATATGGAAGTGGGTCAAGGGAAGCACGTGGATACATTTTCTGCCACTGTGAGATGATGAAATTGCTTTAAAAGGGAAGAGGTTCTGCTTCCCAAGGCAGACCAGGCAGCTGGGATATCCTCAGTGCCCAGTCAGGGGAACACCCTGAACACAAGCATCATCTCGTGGGATCAATAAAAGAAAATCACCCTGGTGTGAGGTAAGCACAAGGAAGGCAATAGCTGAAATGCTCCTCTGGACTAAAGCTGTGACTAAAGCTCACACTGTGATGTACCACCCAGCTTTCCTGAGCTCAAGCTTAGATGGGCACTCAGCCAAGGCAAGGCAGTCAAGGGGCCACAGTCTGATTGTCACCCTTCCCTCTAGAGGCTGGCAAAGCAGGGTTTTCCCTCATCCCTGCCACAACACAAGGGTATGGAACCCTGGAAGGGTGTAACTCTTTGGGTTAGACTCAACTGAAGGTACTGAGACATCAACTTGGTACCAGCCACAAGAGAGGGCAGAGTCTTCAAGTAATTTGTATTCAGCACTCTAAGATGCATCTCCTCCCACAACCACCAAGAATGAGACTTCAGCTCTTCTGCTTTGCCTGTCATCATGGAGAAAACAGGAATGGCAACTTCCAGTACCATGGAGGAATTACAACAGCATTAGGACTGCTTCCTGCTGCCACATCTCTCAGGGGAGAAGACAGGACACCCCCAGCTGCTTTGCCAGCAGTTCACACACACACCATGCCAAAGGGGAGATGGGCAATTCCACAGTCACAGTCCTGTGAGGGGCTCCTGCCCTTCCCCAAGTGCAGGTGATGTTAAGATTCGGGTGGCAGTAAGAGGGATGATTCCTAAACAGTGAGATATGGGGGAGAGGATTGCTCACCCCTGCTGTACATGGATGGGGAAGTGTCAGGGGGCAGGGCTCCCCTCTTTAATGGGGAGCTCACACAAACAGGGCTCAGCCCAGGTGCGGGGGCCTCAAGCCACAATGTCCTTGAGAGCAGCAGGCAGCTCAGGGAAGATGAAGCGGTAGCCGCTCTCCAGGGTGCGTTTGGGCAGCACCCTCTGTCCCTCCAGCAGCATGGCCGCCCTCTCTGCCCCAAAGACAGCCCGCACGGCCCAGGCGGGCACCGGCAGCAGCGCCGGGCGCCCCAGGGCTGCCGCCAGCTCCTGGGCAAAGGTGCCATTGGAGGTGCCAGGCGAGGATGGGGCAACGCCGTTGAGGACGCCTCGCACTGACTCCTTCTCCAGGGCGTGACACACGATCCCAGCCAGGTCCTGGATGTGGATCCACGGGAAGGGCTGCAGTCCAGAGCCCATGGCGCCTCCGAGTCCCAGACGGAAAGGCAAGAGCATCTGGGAGATGGCGCCACCATCTCGACCCAGCACGACACCTGTGGGGAGAACAGAGTGACACCAGGTGCTGCTGCCAGAGGGCAAAACCCCCTTCACACCCACACCTACAAGCAGGAGAATCCTTAGAGGGCTGGCTGGAACAGCATCCCAACAAGGAAAAAGAACTGATGCCCTTTACCCAGCTCTTCCCAGCAGTAAAGCAATCCCCATTAATAAGCATGATGCCCCATCTCACCTGATCTCACCACAATACCACGAGTTGGGCTCCCAGGGATGAGAGCTGCAGCCTCCCACGAGCTCACCAGGCGTGAGAAGAAGTCAAAATCCCCTCCTGCACTGTCTTCAGTGTACTCAGCTGTGGGGCTGGGCTGGTAAAAACCTGCAGGGTGACAGCAGAAAGGAGGTCAGGGTTGAATGATCGCACCAAGCCCCCCTTCCCCATCAGACCTTCTCTGCCTCCAGGAGCCCAGAACTCCTGTGACGAAAGGCTGAGAGAACTGGGATTGTTCAGCTTGGAAAAGAGACCTAATTGCAGCCTTCCAGTACCTGAAGGGAACCTACAAGAAAGCTGGAGACAGACTACAAGGGCCTGGAGTGCCAGGACAAGGCAGAATTACTTCCAACTTAAAGTTTAGATTGGCTATTAGGAAGGAAATCTACCCTGGGAGGGTGGGGAGGCCCTGGCACAGGGTGACCAGAGCAGCTGTGGGTGCTCCTGGATCCCTGGAAGTGTCCAAGGCCAGGCTGGATGGGGTTTGGAGCACCCTGGGGCAGTGGAAGGTGTCCCTGTCACGGCACTGCATTGGCTTTAGGGCCCCTTCCAACCCAAGGCCATTCTGGGATTCTGATCACTCCACCAGGGATATCCCCACACGAACAGCACAGTCTAATGGCAATGCTGATAAGTTTCTGAACTACCAATGTGCTCTACAGGTTCAGTAGGATGCAGTAAAACTCAGGCAGCCCCAAAACCCAAACAGGCCTGCAAACAATACACTGAGGTGGCTGGAAGGTTTAAACCATGGTAGCTTTAAAGATAAACCTCAGCTTTAAAGACTGCAGCAAGCAGGAAGTTGGAGATTATGCAGAAGGCCTTACTGACACAAATTGATTCTATAGGATGCCTAAAGGCTTTCACAGGAAAACACAGAACTGCCCTAGACAAAGCACAGGGAGCCAAATTCCTCTCCAGCAGCACTAAAAGCTTATCAAGGCTTGCCTAAACACAGTGACACTGATGGCAATAAAGCTGACATTTCAAGGCAAGGTGCTCCTGAGGAACTGTCTGCAGGCAAGGCCTCTCCAGGTCAGCATGAGTGCTGTCTTGGCCAGGCCCAACCAATACCTACGCCAGTGACGAGGACCCAGGCACGGGGAGGCTGCTCAGCAGCACCGATGGCTTTGGCCAAGGCCTTCGTGGTCTCCACCCGGCTGCTGATGACCTCCCTGCAGAAGGCATCATTCCACCTGGGAAAGGGAGAGCCAGGGATGAAACACCTCACAGGACACCCCAAGGAGCACTGCCACCAAGGGGGACCCAGCCAACACCAGCTCACAAGCACAGGGTGATGCCTCAGGTTTGGCTTTTCTATTTTTCACATTCTGTGCTGCTTTAGTGGGTGGCTCTGGGCTTCTATTAGGAGATGGTGAGCTCTGTGGACACAGTAGGAAGACAAAACAATTCCTGCTCCAGCTGGGGATCAAGGACAAATGATCCAAATCTCAGGCCAAGAGCACAAACAACGTGGGCTGGAGAGAGAAAAACAAGGATGGGACTGCATGGGCTAGAGCTGGATTTGGACAATTAACTCCAACATACAAATGGAGCAGAACTTATAAAAGTGAGAGACCTCATGAGCATTGTCGTGCATTTTGTGACCATTTTGGTTCATTTTGGGACCATTTTGTGTTAATTTTGTGACCATTTTGGTTCACCTTGGGTGCAGCCCTGGCTGGGCTCTTGTAGTGCCCAAGGTGGATCCATGGAGGAGATCCTTTGAGTAAATCCCTTCTTTATTCTGTAATTCAACAATTACCTCCAATATGCAAATGGAGCAGAGCTTATAAAAGTGAGAGACTCCATGACCAGTGGGGCATTTTGTGACCATTTTGGGTGTAGCCCTGGCTGGGCCCTTGTGCTCCCCAAGGTGGATCCATTGAGGCCTTCTAATAAATCCCTGCTTTATTCTTTAGCTCTGTCCAGGCCAGCCTGCACAAGGCATCAAGGAGAGGTCACAGGAACTCCCCTCACCCCTGAGCAAAGGGAGGACATGTCATCTTACAGCACAAAGGCAAAGGAACTTTGGGAGATGGTGGCTCTTCCCTTACAAGACTCAAGGGTTTGGACTGCCTTCAGACAAAGTCAGCAAAGGATCTAGACACCAAAGCTGGTGATCCTCACAGAAGTCAAACTTTGGATGTAGGCATGCCACCCAATGTTCTTTTGGAAACATGGAACTAATGTTTCTGGCCTCCAGCTGTAGATCCAGGAGGGAACCTTTCTTCCAAAGGTCTCTCAGAACCCACCAGGCCCACAGAAATGTTCTGGGTACTTGAGGGTGCAAATGTCAACCCAAGAGCTTCCTGGTCATGTTGTTTCCTCCCTTTCCACATTCCCTGACAACACAGGCCTGTCTTGACTCCACCTTGTCTCAAGAGCACTATGGAACATCAAGTTACCTGCGGAAAGGGTTGAGGACATTTTCACCAGCCAAGTTGACCACAGCTTCGCACAGGGGCAGCCCGGAGTGGGACAGCTCCTCCTAGGCAGGAGTGACAGACATGACAAATCAGGCCTCCCCTCTGCTCAAGCCTTCCCTGCAAATAAGCACAGCAGGCTCCCAAGAACCTCAGCCAGTTTCTTCCTGACATTTGGAGAGACAAGCATGAATGGAGAAGGTTTTGCTTCTTAGAGCTACAGCAGTACCCATTCCAATGACTGTGACCCATGGAACACCCAGCAAAAGGACATCCAGAGGAGCCAGACCTCCCTTGGCAGGGTCCCTCTGTGCCATGGAAAGTCAGCAGACTCAGACTGGTTTCTCAGCCCTGTCACACTCCCCCTGCTATGACCACTCTCATCTCATACCCAGCTGATCCGATCCTTGCCCCCTCTTCGTGACACATGGGTCACTTGGTGCCCTCGGCTCCGCAGCAGCTGGGTCAGGGCTCTGCCCACGAAGCCTGTCCCACCACCTGGTGAGAGAGACAGACAGACCATCACGGCTGTGTTCCTGTGCCATCACCCCTCGGCAGCACAGGCGGCCTGTGCCTGGGGCTGCATCACCGCAGCACCGCCCGCGCTCATGGCCAGCCCCCATACCCGGGGAGGAAGCGGCGGCTTGGCTCCACCCCAGCGGGCAGCACCCACAACCCAGGCCCGCCTGGTCCTTCTCCAAAACCCCGTTCCGCTCAACGCTCCCGCTCCCTCACGGGACCCGCTCCCTCAGGCCCCCGCACCTTCATGGGCCTCGCTCCCTCAGGCACCCGCACCTTCACGGGCCTCGCTCTCTCTGTCCGCCGCTCCCTCACGGCCCCCGTTCCCTCAGGCCGCAGCTTCCTCACGCCCCACTCTCTGCGGCTCCCGCTCCCTCAGGGCCCCCGCTCCATCAGGGCCCCCGTTCCCTCACGGGCTCGTTCCCTCACGGTCCCCGCTTCAGACCTTCAGACCGCCGCTCTCTCAGGCCACCCCTCCCTCACGGGCCCCGTTCCCTCAGACCTCCGCTCCCTCACGATTCCCGCTCCCTCATGGGGCGCCGTTCTCTCTGGCCCCTGCACCCTCAAGCCCCGCTCTCTCTGTCCGCCGCTCCCTCACGGGCTTCGCACCCTCACGGTTCCCGTTCTCTCCCTGTCCGCTGCTCTCTCACGGGCCCCGTTCTCTCTCTGTCCGCCGCTCCCTCACGGCCCCACTCCCCCAGCCCCGCACTCACCCACCAACACCCGCATTGCCACGCCGCGCATGCGCCGAGCAGCGCCCACCGCGCGTGCGCCCCCCGCCTCGCACGGCGCCCCCTAGCGGCGCGGAGGCCCTTAAAGGGCCAGCGCATCGCAGCGGCGGGGCCGTGCTCGGGAATGGGCGGCGAACCGGGCTGGAACCGGGCTGGGGACACGGGGAGCGGCCCGGGGCTGACGGGACACTCGGGGAACGGCCTGGGACCGAGACGACGCTTGGGGAACGGAGCAGAGCGGGGCTGAGGGGACACGGGGAGCGGCCCCGGGCTGAGGGGACACTCGGGAATCGCCTGGGCCCAGGGGCTGAGGGGACCCTCGGGGAAGGGCCTGGGACTGAGGGGACACTCGGGGATCTCCGGGGCCCCTGTGCCTGGCTCGGCGCTGAGCTGGGCAGCACCCACACACAGCAGCCCGAGGAATTGTCAGGGCAGTTTATCAGTTCGTTAAAAGCGCAGGAGTGAATGCCCAGAGAGGCTCTGGCTGCTCCATCCCTGGCAGTGCCCAAGGCCAGGTTGGACAGGGCTTGGAGCAGCCTAGGATAGGGGAAGGTGTCCCTGCCGTGGCAGGGGTGGGACTCAGTGAGTTTTAGGGCTTCTTTCAACCCAAAACAGTCCGAGATTCTATGATTCTGTTATTTTAGGAAGTGTTTTTAATACTGCTAGTAGAAAACAAAGAATGGTGCAGTTGGGGCTGTTCTCATTGACCCTGAGCCTCCCTTCTGTCTGGTACCTCCTTGCATGGCTCCTTGGGGTCATGGGAAAATAAATTCATTCAAGGATGTGATTCTGCCACTGGGCTTGAAATGTCTCCTCTGAGATGCCATGAAACACGCATTGGAGACACAGCCTCCCACCTGCAGGCAGCTGGAGCAGCCTTTGCTTCACGCGGAGTTGCCTGTGTTGTCAGCTCCTTTTACCTGTGTCCTGTGAGGACCAGAGGGTGACAACAGCCTGTAGCCAAGATCTCTGCACAGTGGTGGTTCTTTTGGAGCAGGAACAAATGCAGGAGATATTTCTACCTACCTATCCAGCTTAGTCCACCTAATCATCTATCCTTGTCTGCACATACAGCTGTAGCCATTGCACCAACTGGCTGTCCATCCACCCATCCATTCATCCATCCATCCCTCCATCCATCCATCCATCCATCCATCCATCCATCCATCCATCCATCCTTCGTCAGCAACTCAAACCCAGATTTAATATGCTCACATGGAGATGCACTCTGCTGACAGCTTTATTTATTAATTTGTTCGTTTATTACAGAATATTAAAAACTCTGAAGCCCTGTGATAGTCTGAACACAGAACAGTTTTCTTAGAGGCACTATTTTATTTCTAATGGATAATCAGATTTTCTCCCAGCCAATCCATGTTTAGCTCAGATTCACCAGCTATATTTCCAGACTCCTGCCTGAGATCATTCCTCCTGATCAAATACTGCTGGCTCCAAGGCTCCTGCAGCCTGAAGGAAATATTGAAGCGATTTATCCTTTGTCTGAATTTCTTCATGGAAGACATTATTTGGTTATTATGCAGTGAGGTTATTTAGGGTACCTTGGTCCCATTGTGGAGCTGAGACAGAGGCCAGGGGACAATGCAGCTGTACCATGTGAATATTCACATTATACCTTCTCTAATGCCATATTAGAAACATTTTCTTCTTCAGATGATGGTTCTTTTTATCCTACACCAGGAATCTAAGAATGTTACAATTACCCATCCTTTTCTGCTGACTCTCAAGAGATAATCACAAAATCTTGGATTAAATAAATCACACATAGATAGCTGATTTTCATATGCATTTTACAATGTTTTCTGGACTCTATTTCATGTAGAGCAAGCAAATCTGGGGTTCATTTTCCAGAATTTCCAAACATCTTTAAAAACAGAGCAGTCATTCAGCTGGAGACTTTTAAGAAAGGGTGACTTAGGGGGAAAACAAGCAAACAAAACCCAAACCTACACATCTCATGTCAAAACCACAGTATATACATAAATATATCAAGCTTTAGTTCAATAAATATGAGTAGTGGTTGCATGGATTGAGGTTTGGACCCCCTGACTTCATCTCCTCAGTGCTGCCATTGATTTTCATGAGCAAAACCCCTTCAGTTGACTTCTTTGGTGCATCTTCTGCAAGTAAAAGTCTTCCTCATGGCAACCCTGGCCTCTTTGTTTCTAAGGCAATAGATGAGAGGATTCAGGAGTGGCACAACCACCGTGTACAGGAGTGACACCAGCTTGTTGGCGCGATAGGTGTACATGAGCTTGGGGTGGGCGTAGGTGAAAAGAGTGGTGGAGTAGAACAAAACCACCACGGCCAGGTGGGAGCTGCAGGTGGAAAAAGCCTTCTGCCTCCCCTGGGAAGAAGGAATCTTCAGCACAGTGAAGAGGATGCAGATGTAGGAGGCCACCACAGCGCACAGAGGCAGCATGATGACCAGCAGAGCCAAGGTGAAGTCCACGAGCTCGGCCGAAGAGGAATCGCTGCAGGAGATGTTCAGGAGGGGGGAAATGTCACAGAAATAATGATTGATTTTGTCCATGTCACAGAACGAGAGCCTGGCTATAAAACCCAGCTTGATGGAAGAGGTGGCCAAGCCACACATCCAGCAGGCAGCCACCAGCTGAGCACAGAGCTTGTGGCTCATGATCAGGGGGTACCTGAGGGGTTTGCAGATGGCCACAAAGCGGTCGTAGGCCATCACGGCTAGCAGGACATACTCAGTGCAAACAAAAGTCACAAAGAAATGCAGCTGTGCCATGCAGCCCTGGAATGAAATCCTTTTGTCATGAGACAGGACATCTCTGATCATCTTTGGCTCAATGGCAGAGACATACCAGATCTCTAAGAAGGACAGATTCCCTAGGAAGAAATACATGGGTTTTTGCAGGCTGTGGTTATTTCGGATGATGAGAATGATGAGGAAGTTTTCCAACACAGTTAATAAATAAACCAGAAGTAAAGCAGAGAAGAGAAGCAGCTGTAGTTCACCAGTGGTGGGAAAACCCAGGAGAATGAAATACATGACTTTGGTTTCATTCCTCCCACCCATTCTGCAGAAGAAAGATGGACCTTATCCACCTGCAATAAATTAATACAATGACACCTAACTACCAGGCTTAAATTCATAGCCATAAGTTACCACTTAAAGACTCTGTAAAAGCTCAGACTTTTTTTTTTGCTGGGTTTTAGAAATGAACTTTGTGAAATGTATCTGCTCAATTCAGAATTTTTTCATTTTCAAAATTGAAGCATGCTTTTTAATTTACATTTCACAGAGATAAATATACATTACAAATTGACATTTCATGGAGATAAATATACATTACAAATCTTTGTGAAATTTATCTGCTCAATTCAGAATTTTTTCATTTTAAAAATTGAAGCATGCTTTTTAATTTACATTTCACGGAGATAAATATACATTACAAATTAACATTTCATGGAGATAAATATACATTACAAACCTCACCTTAGACAAATGATGACTGATGCTAATATGTTTTCCATCCAGTATAAAGAAGTGACAGGTTATGAGCTTATAGAAAGACATTCACATTTCCAGTGCTTTAGTTTCTACATCTAAACATTTCTACAGTTATATTATAGATATTCCATGAACTCCTATGAGAAATGTGAAGCACCACAAGGATATATTCATTTTGATAATAAAAAAACCCCTTCAAACACATCTGAAGGTGCACACTTACATCCACACAAATCTATTGAGATGATACACAGAGATCTCAGATACAGCACAAGTGCAAGCAAATTCCAATTCTAGGTCTGGTTTGTTTGCAGCTAACTCAGATTAATCCTTCAAAAATAAGAGTGGCTCAGCCTGTGCTGTTAAAAACAAAACTGTTCTCAACCTTCTGTAGTGGGAATCCACTGGTGCTGCAGAATGTGATCAGCAGGGAACAGCTGAATGTGGGCTGATATGTCAGTGCTGTGATTTATACCAGCACAGAGAAATCAACACTTTATTTACCTGTGGTGTCTCATGAGGTCTGATTCAGAAATTGTAGTGGCCTCCCAATGGAAGCAATCACAGAAAGAGGAGGGATGTTATTGTTTCCTCTGTGATTCCATGCAGAGCAGAAGAAACTCTGAAGATTTTTTTTCTGAGACACTGAATAATGAAAGAATACCTGCTAGTGTCTACTGATTTTTATAGGGCAGAGGAAAGTAAAAACATACCCTGAGGCAGGGAATATGGCAGTCTTTTACCAAAAGGTAATCTAGAAAAATATTTTAGTGCCCTTATCTAAATCAGTAACCTTAACTGGTAGTGGCTCTTGGAATGAGGGATTTTGGATAAGTGTAGTTACACCCACACTGGAGTTATGTTCAGACCCACAAATAGCCAAGTTATGCATTTTCTTAATTTTTTAATACACTGCAAATGTGTTCAGAGCAAAAGGAGAATCAGAGATAGCATTGATCTGTCACCTGATGAGGTCAGCTGCATCCCAAACAGAGCTGAGGAGCTGCTGCAGGATTCTGTAGCACAAAGAATACAAAACCTGACGTGGTCCCCTCCATGCTGCCAGGGGGGAGCAGCTGTTTGTAAAGTCTCCCTCCACTTGGTCTCATGTGAATCAGATATCTTCCTTAAGCCAGAACCATGACTAAAATTACATTTATTACATTTAAATTACATTTATTACATTAAATTACATTTAAAATTACAATTATTTTCATACAGTGAAAATAATGGGAGTTTAGCATCTAGGAGAGCTGGAATTACAGAAGTTGTTTGGCTGTTAGGGCATAGTTTGATTTATTTTGCAAATATGTAAGAATCTAGTGACATTTGACATACCTTATGGTGTGCTGTTGAATTCTAACTTCTGGCCAAAGCCACGTGTGCATGCTCAGGAATGTAAGGGAACCTCATAAAAAAGACAACTTTAAAATAATGTCAGTGCATGGAGAAGGGAGAGTAGTGTTAGTTCTTACCTCATTTCTGTTAGGCTGGTGAGGGTCCAACTACCATGGACTGATTTTGGGTTCCCTGGTATTTATATAATTTTAATTTATATAATTTTATTTATATAATTTTAATTTATATCGTTTTATAATTTATATAATTGTAATTTATGTAACATATATATATAATTCAAGGAAAATGTGGATTAACTAGAGAGGTGCTTACCAAGGCCTGCTAAGATGTGAAGATATGACTCAGGGTACATGAACCATGAAAATAAGTTATTGGGTTTGTTCAGTATGGGGTTTTGGAGGCTGTGCTGTGGTTTAACAGTGACAACCTATAAAAAGGGATAAAAACATTATTTGGAATTCAGTAGCTGCTATTTAGGCCATTAGAAGTGTGCTTAAACAGCTTCCCTGAGAGATTTTAGTACCTCTGACATTTTCAGCTCTCAGCTAGACCAAGGCACAGCTGATGTAACAGAGACATGGGCAGAGTTATGCTATAAAATTATAAATTATAAATATATTCACATCTGGAGTACTGCATCCAGGAGTGACATGGATCATCTGCAGAGCATCCATTCCCTGGATAGAATTGAAAATATTGCTCAATGTTGAAATCTACTCTGTGGGTACCAGATTCATTTCCCTAAACATCAATTTCTGTTGCAGTTTGAGATGCCACAGAGTTTTCCATTTAACATCCAGATCAAAGAATCATACAAAAACTCGGGTTGGAAAGGCAGAACTTTAATTCCAGAATATTTTAACTCACTCTGCTGTCACAAACATATTTCAGGGTGGTCAGCTTGACTTGTCAGGTCAAGCTTTGCAAAGCTCAAAGGACAGAGATTTCATGGCCTTTCTGGGACTGTGTTGTGGTGCTTCATCACTCTATCTTATCTAAATTTAATTTGTTGGAACAAGTTCCTGTTGCTTTTGTCTTTTCAGGCATGCCCAATTAATAATTGCCTCTATCTCCTCTGTAATCCTCTTCAGATGGTGCCAGACTGCAGATAACACCTCCTCAACATTCTCTTTTCCAGACTTAAAAAACTGCTTCCATCTGTCTCTCTTTGTGTGCTGTGTGCTCCCACCCTTCTGTCATTTGAAAACTCTCTGCTGGAATTTCCATTTTTGTCTTTCTTCTAGTGAGAAGTGCCAAACTGGGCACAGTAATGTTGATGTAGTCCTGGGTAACAAACAGAGCCCAGGATCACTTACCATCAGGCTGATGATGCAAGATTTTGTGTCTGTGTGTTAAATTACCTTAAAGTTCTTCCTGACCCTCTCCTTTGAATGTTCCTTGAGGAAAGATCTGTGTTTAGACAACTGATTCTTCTCTTAGTGCTTATATCTCCTTATGTCATGTTAAAGTACCACAGGAAAATGACATTTAAAAATCAGGAGGTTCCTTTAGCATTTAAAATGGAAATTAAACTGTGCAAATTAACCCTCTTCCCCAAAAGTAAAGGTTTGTTTTCTGAATCTGAGCTACTTCCCAAAGTTATATTTGAAGTTAATGAAGAAGGAATTCTCAGTGGTGTTTCATGGTCTCCTATCACAGCTATTTAAAATGACTGGTTTTATCTGAATTACTGAAGCTCCCATCCTCATTCCTGTGAAGAAAGTCGACATAACTATTTATTTGGTGCCTCAAGTTCTTGAATCCTAATTTCATATTAAGTTGAATCAAGCTCAGAATGCAGTTTTGTTCTTTGATGCATACCAAAAAAATACATTCAGAGAAGACAATTATGTTTATTGCCTTTTCCACTCCTCGGGAATGATGAGTGATGTGTTCAGTTAGAAAAACCTTTTACATTCACATAGATTCACAGATTTTAGCTGAACATGCAGATTGACTCCAATAACCAATAACTGGAGAACCCCAATAACCCATAATTGGAGAACCCCAATAACCTTCTCTGTCAAAGTAAAAATCTTATTAGGTTTTCACAGGATTCAGACACATACAGTTGGAAAATCATCTCCCAAGCATTCATTAGTGGTCAGAGGCAGAAACTCTGGAGAGAGCAGTCCTGCTACACAAGGCCTTCAGCAAAGTGTCCTTCACCTCCTGGTTCCTCAGGCAGTAAATGCATGGGTTTAGCATCGGGGTGACAATGGTGTAAATGATGGAAACCAGCTTGTTGAGATCCCTGGAGTCTGCGCTCCTGGGCCGAGCATACATGAACAGGGTGGCTGAGAAAAAAAGGATGACCACAGCCAGGTGAGAAGCACATGTGGAGAAGGCTTTCTTCCTGTTCTGCGCCTTGGGGATGAGCAAAACAGTCCTGATTATGCAGGTGTAAGAAACAATGATGACAGAGAGGGGGATCAACAAAGTGAACAAGGCCGAGATGAAATCCACCATCTCAGCAAGACGCCGCTGAGTGCATGAAAGGTTGAGCAGCGGGCTGATGTCACAGAAGAAGTGGTTGATGACCCCGGGCCCACAGAAGGAGAGCTGGGAGATGAAGGAGACCTTGAGCACAGCTATGAGGAAGCCAAGCAGCCAGGAGGCCGTGGCCAGCTGCAGGCAGGCCCTGTGGCCCATGGCGAGGGCGTAGTGCAGCGGGGCGCAGATGGCCACGTAGCGGTCGTAGGCCATGGCAGCCAGCAGGACACACTCCGTGCACACCAGGGCGATGAAAAAGTACAGCTGGGCCATGCAGCTCGTGAGGGAGATGTTCTTGTTCCTCACCACCAAGGTGAGCAGCAGCTTGGGAACGGTGACTGAGATGTAGCAGGCCTCAAGGAAAGCGAGGTGGCCCAGGAAAAAGTACATGGGCTTGTGGAGCTGGGGGTGGGTGATGATCAAAGTGATGATGACCATGTTCTCGGTGACAGTCAGCAAATACACGGCCAGGAAAATGACAAACAGCACAGCTTGCAGCTCTCTGCTGGTGGAGAATCCCAGGAGGATGAACTCATGGATGTGGGTATCATTTTCTTGTGCCATGATGACCTTGAAGGCCTGGAATGTTGTGGTATTCACATTTTCTAAGACATCCCTTTGATCAGCATTTTTATCCTGAGAAGCTGCAGAGAAAAAGGAGAACAATTTTTATTTCATTTGCTTCTCCTGTGTTTTTCTCATCTGGAATGTGTTTGGAAATTGTTTACTCACAGGTGATTGTTTCATTGGATTCTGGTGTGAGTTGTTTTCACTCATTGGCCAATCAGTCCAAGCTGTGTCGAGGCTCTGAAAAGAATGATGAATTTTCATTATTATCTTTTTAGCATTCAGCAAATATCC
>JAWWMS010000119.1:2995077-3010341 GCA_035048045.1 Chlorospingus semifuscus | reverse complement strand
ATTACTATTTTTATAACCATTTTATTACTATTAAACTTTTAAAATTTTAAAAACAAGTGATTGGCGTTTTTCACACCCGGGATGGGAACTACCAGGAACTGCCCGGGACGGGAACTGCCCCGGGATGGGAACTGCTGGGAACTGCCCGGGACGGGAACTGCCCAGGACGGGAACTGCCCAGGATGGGCACTGCCCCGGCTCCCGCCTGGATCGGGACCTGCGGGTGTGGAGCGAGGGGGAAGCAGCCCCACCCCCGCGGGGCCTGCCGTGGAACCACGCTGCTCGGAGACAGCAACCCCCGATAGGGAATATTTTTAATTATCTATTTTCTACTTATATTCATATAACGTACAGTTTTGTTTATATTCTCCACTGAAACGCATGCTGGAGTGTCTCAGGCAGGGCTTTGTTTGCCGCTGCTTTTAACGCTGTAAAATCCCGCTGTGGGAACCGGGACAACTCCGCGCGCGCCGCTTTTATTTGTGTTCCTTTGTGCAGTAAATAAACTGACGGCTGCACCCGAACTCCAGCCCCTCGCAGCGCCTGACCCTTCCTGTTGGGATCCCGGAGCGCTCCCGTTTGTCGGTGCCCGCTCCCGGGAGCTACCCGCGGTCGGTGACCGCCCCATCCCGCGGCTCTCCCGCTGTCCCGGAGGATCTGAGGGAACCCTGAGGCTCTGCCCCTTCCCGCGTGACGTCACCGCGCCGGAAGAGCCTCGGCGCGCCCGTGACGTCAGCCCTTCCTTCTTTCCCCGGGAGGCCGGAGTGAGGTAGGAGTGGGGCGGCCGCGGTTCCGATCCCGATCCGCTGCCATCCGCGCCTGGGCGGCCGCGGGAAGGGGCAGGGCGGGGATGGGGCACGGCCGGGGTGCCGCTGAGCGGGCCGCGGGTGTCGCTGAGCTGTCCCCGTGTCCCCGCAGGGCACCATGGGCCGCGTCATCCGCGGGCAGAGGAAAGGCGCGGGCTCCGTGTTCCGTGCCCACGTGAAGCACAGGAAGGGCCCGGCCAAGCTCCGCGCCGTGGACTTCGCCGAGCGGCACGGATACATCAAGGGCATCGTCAAGGTACGGGCGGGCCCCGCTCCGCTGCTCGGGGGCTTTGGGCACCGGGGGCCGAGCCCCGCTCCCCCTGCGCTGCCAGCACTGCCCGCGGCCTTCTGGCCGGGCCTTATCCCGTCTGGTCCCGATCCAGCGTTCTCTGCTCTTAAATAGATCATATTCCCTGAAAAGTTAAACTCTTCCAGGTTTATGAGAAGATCTCAGCAGAGGGAGCACCCTTAGCCAGCTTTAGGGTTTCTGCTAGAGCTTTGCTAAGAGTAGCAGTACCAGTGTGGTTTTATGTTGCCTAAAAATTCCCTGTGCCTCAGGAAACGTGGCTGGGGAGTTTCCCATGTAGTTAATTTCCTCTTAAAAAAAATCAAATCTTTGTAAATGCCAAGTGATATCCATCATTTTAGTTTTGAGCACTAGGAGCAAGGCAGTAGCTGTATTTGGGGTGTGCTAGTGGTTCAAATTTGGGGTATGCTAGTGGTTCAGGGGTGCTGCAGGAACTTTTTTTGGGTGTCAGGGACTGTGGAGTGCCAGCATGGATGCTCTGAGCAGCCCTCCAGTGTTTTACAGCACGGTCATGTTCAGTTGTAGAGAGAATTTTCTTCACTCTCACCTAACTGAGGTGATGGTAGAAGGTGGGTAACAGGATTTGGCTTGAGCTTGGTCCTACACAGGAGATTTGGCCAACAGGGCTGAAAAAACGTCGGGAATGGACACCAACAGTTTGTGAGCTGTCCTAAAAAACAAACACGTGTTAGAGATGGGTCACTCACTTGTCTGTAGTCTGTAACTGCATGGTTGGGTATTTTAATCCCACTGTGCATCAGGAGCAGAATGCATGTGTTTTTTCAAGTGTAAACAAAACAACAAGTTGTGCTTCCTTACTTAGGACATTCAAAAACTTTGTTTTAGCTGATTTTTAGAAATGCTTCAATCCCAAGGAAACGCAGGGAGAAGTCTCTGCCTGTGCCCAGCTGTGTCCTGCCCAAAGGTGGTGGGGCAAAGTGAAAGTGGATTTCTTGCATGGAGAGACTGGATTCCTGCAGAATGTCAGGAACAAAACTGTTCAGACAGGATTAGCTCCAAGCAGCACACTTATACAGGCATTATCCTGTGATCAGTGAATGGTTTGGGCTGGAAGGGACCTTAAAGCTCATCCAGTTCCAGCCCCCTGCCATGGACAGGGGCGCCTTCCACTGTCCCAGCTTGCTCCAAGGCCCGTCCAGCCTGGCTATGAACACTTCCAGGGATCCAGGGGCACCCACAGCTTCTCAGGGCAGCCCGTGCCAGGGCCTCCCACCCTCACAGGGAGGCAGGGGCCGTGTCCTGCCCTAGAGCAGCTCTGCATTCCCACAGGACATCATCCACGACCCGGGGCGGGGCGCGCCGCTGGCCAAGATCGCCTTCCGCGACCCGTACCGCTTCAAGAAGCGCACGGAGCTCTTCATCGCCGCCGAGGGCATCCACACCGGCCAGTTCGTCTACTGCGGCAAGAAAGGTGGGCTGGGCTGGGACTGGGCTGGGCTGGGGTTTGGGCTGGGCTGGGCTGGGCTGCGGCTGAGCTGGGCTGGGGTTTGGGCTGAGCTGGGCTTTGGGCTGAGCCGGGCAGGCTGTCCCAGCTCCTGGAGTTCGGGATGCCGGAGTGCAGGACTCTGCTGCCGCAGCCCTCCCGTGTTCAGCAGGGCTGTAACGCCACCGCAGGGCCCCCAGTGAAGCTGTGGCTGCTCTCCTCTCTGCAGCCCAGCTGAACATCGGGAATGTCCTGCCCGTGGGCACCATGCCCGAGGGCACCATCGTGTGCTGCCTGGAGGAGAAGCCGGGGGACCGCGGGAAGCTGGCGCGCGCCTCCGGCAACTACGCCACCGTCATCTCCCACAACCCCGAGACCAAGAAAACCAGAGTGAAGCTGCCCTCAGGCTCCAAGAAAGTAATTTCTTCTGCAAACAGAGCTGTTGTGGGTAAGGAGCCATCACGGTGAACTTGTCACTGGGTGCTTGTCACTGAACCCAACAAGGCCCCACTTTTAATAACCAGCTTTAAAATAGTGTCATGTGCAGGCTGGACAGTCTGTGCTCAGGTGCCTGGCGTGCATTTTACACCTGCATTACTTTTGCATGTTGCTAACCTAAATTTGGAGGTTTGACTCAGTGAGAGGACAGAAAAGTAGATGCTCATTGTCCTCAGGAATTGTTCAGCCTGTAAAAGCTGCAGTTCTTGGGGAAGGACTTGCATGGGAAATGGCATTTTGATTTCCTGCTTCTGGTGCACTGAAGGAGCCTGTTGGTGGTGTCTGGTGGGTGGAGTGTTCTGGGAGGTCTGACAGGGAATGACAAAGCCACTGCCAGGAAGCAGAGGCTGCACCAGGTTTGTTGTGCACCTGACTGACAGCTGAGATGGCTGCTGGTGACACTTGCCTGCCTCTGCATGGAAGACACCAAAATGAGTAATCTGGTTGTTAATCCAGTAAAATTGACTCAGTAAATCACGAAACAAATAGGTATGTAACCTCAAAATTCTTCACAGTCCCCTGAGCTCTTTCAATTCACACTTCACTTGAAAAGCTTAATGTTGTTCAGGAAATCATTGCAGTAAAAGTGGCAGTGCTTTAGAAAGAGAGCTCAGTCCGTGTGTGCTGGATGAGAAAGAAGGCTGTAGCTCAGCTCTGATGTCAGTGTTGCTGTTGGCTTTCCGTGGTGCTGGTGTGTGACCATTGCTGTCCCTCCCGGCAGGAATCGTGGCTGGGGGAGGCCGTATTGACAAGCCCATCCTGAAGGCCGGCCGTGCCTACCACAAGTACAAGGCCAAGAGGAACTGCTGGCCACGTGTCCGTGGTGTGGCCATGAACGTGAGTCTGGCTGCAGCCATCCCTGTCCCCTCTGACAGTTCAGGGAAGCTTTGGGGGATATTGGGAGGAGCCTGGCATGCATCTGGGAGGGAAACTTCCCACATAAATGTGCAGCCATGGGGTGAATTGGCAGCACTCGATGGTGACTGCACCACGTGAGGAGTGAAGTAGTTACTTCTTTGTCCCCTTTACCCTGTTGATTTCTGTTGAGCACCAGTTTCTGTGGTTACCTTGCTGTCTTGCTTCCCCCCTGGGCAGCCTGTGGAGCATCCCTTCGGAGGAGGCAACCACCAGCACATCGGGAAGCCCTCGACCATCCGCAGGGACGCTCCGGCGGGACGCAAGGTGGGGCTGATCGCCGCGCGCCGCACCGGCCGCCTGCGCGGCACCAAGACCGTGCAGGAGAAGGAGAACTGAGCTCCCACCCTGGGGGCCACACAATAAATCTGTACAACACAGCCCGTGTGCAGTCCCTGGTGTCTGCTGCTGCTGCTGCAGAGGGGGTAAAGCTGGGATCGTGTTCAGCATGGGAAGCTGTGAGTGGACATTCGGGGTTTTTCCCCTTGCCTGGCCGAGCAGGGATTCTCTCAGCCAGCACTTGCAGTCTGTAAGCTGCTCCTGCAGGCTGGAGTAGCACTGCTGTGGATGCTCTTGTGCCCTGGTGTGATGTTCATGTTGGCCTGGTTCTGTGGAAGCTGAGGCCTGACAGAGTAGTCAAGTAATCTGTGGTTAAACTTGGGAATCTGGTTGAAAGGATGCTCAATTTCCTAAATTCAGAACCTCTAACAGAATGTGTTGTTATAGGACACAAAAGAACACAAGCACATACTGCTGTTCTTAAGGTGAAGAAAAAAGGGAAATTTATTTTCTGACTCTAACATTTATAGTTTTCTAAAAGTGACAGTGGATTGAAGAGTGACAGTGCTACTTCTCTAATGACACTGGACAAACCAACAGTCCATCAAATTTCTCTTCTTCTATAAAGGAATGCAAAACAATGAGTTATTTACATAAAGTGTGTGAGAAAGTTTGCTACAGAAATGTCAACATCAGAAGGCTTAGAAAATCTTAAAAAATCAGAGTGACAATAATGGTTTTCCATTTTCATCTTTTGGGGTAGGGGAGCCTTGAGTTACAAATTTGGGAAGTAATTCGGCTGCTCTCACTGCAAGGTTTGAGCTTCCTTTTGGAACTGTGAGGCTCAAGCCAAATGAAAGGTGCCAAAAATTCAAGATGTCACACAGACTGCCCCCTCTACTCATCAGTTTTTGGGAAGGGCAGACAGCTTCAAACATCTCTGCATGTTGGTCATGATGGGATGTTCCAAGGTGCTTCAGTAACGTGGGCAGTAGCACCAATGTCCCCTGGGAAGCTGTGTTCTCCTAAGAACGGCTGTCCTGTGAAGAGCCAGCTTCTGTAAGGGAATGAGAAAAGTAGTGGGGTTTAGTGCAAAATGGCTTTTACAGCTTTGCTGAGCTGGCCTTAGGAGGGAAAAGTCACTGAATGCAGATGGGGCTCAGCTTCATGTCTGAGCACACCCAGAGCCAGGGCTCCTGTTGATCTCAGCAGCTCTGGCTGTGCTGGAGGGGTCTGAGCCAAGGACCAGATTTCCCTGTATGGGAATGACTTGGATTGATGGGAACCCAGTGGAATGCAAAGTGGGAAAAGTCATTTCTACACCCACCACAAATCCAGTGCTGGAGCTGCCCATGTGTGTCTGAGGAGGGAAAGGTGGTTTAAAAAGCCCAAACCACGCGTTGGAGAAAGGCATCAGAGCCCATCAGGAAGGAAAAGCAAAGCAAATGCGAGTTTTGTTTGTTTATATTGCTCCAGTTCCATCAAGGTCTGAAGTTCTCATCTGCTCTTGCCGTGAGCTCCGAAGCTCTTGGGTTCCTGTGCTCTCCTGACAGGGCCCAGAGTGTAACACTCCTCCCCAAACACCATCAGAAGAGCAGCTGAAGTATTGAATGTTCCACAACAATTTGCATTAAATGCACCTAAAGGATTCACAGAAAATCAAGTGAAATCAGACTTTTGGGTCTGTTGATGCTGTATATTTTTTTGGGAAGAGGGGGATGGATACTGACCCTTGGCTGCCTCTGCTGCTGTTCCAGGTTCTGGCACTGCCCACCAGTGTTCACAGCCACAGGGTCAGTGCGCCAAGCCCATGAGTAGGGAGTAATTAATACAAATTACTAAAAATAAATAAGTACCATATTACAGGGTTTAATGCAGCTCCAAACACATTTAATGTAAACACATAGGATGCAATGCCAGAAGTCTCTAAATACACACAGTAGTATGAGGACTTCAAAGATTGTTGTCCCTTCACCAAACTCCAGTTGCAGCCACTATTCCAGTGCAGTCTCCTGTTGCCAAATGAACATGGAACTCAGAAAAGCCACTGTGATCCTGGCAAATGACCCAGAAGACTCAAAGGGGCAAAATGTTCCTCCAGCCTCAACACGTCCAGTGCTAAAAGTCTGTGAAAATAAACATGAGGGAAGAGGGAGTAAGGTAAAGCAAATAAACAATGAAAGGCTCTAAAGAAACACCTTAAATGAAATATTTAAGTAAAGTGAAATATATTTTCTAAACCAAAAGTCTAATTTAAGCTGTAGAATAGAAGTGAACTCCAGCAGTTTACACGACAGGGGAAGTTAAGACAATTAACAATGCAATAAGAATTTTAAAAATACCCATAAATGTATACAGGTGAGTTCCTAACAAGCTTAACCTCGGGCTGGGAGGATCTGCGAAAGCCCTGAGCAGAAAATGAAAATGGGGCTGAAGTTGGGCCAGTCCCTGTGCTCTGCATGGGCTGAGCACCGGGCTCAGGCTCAGCTGAGCAGGGCAGAGCTCCCTCCCAATCTGCACTGCAGAAATGAGAAATGAACCAGCCAGAGGAGCTGAGGAGCTGCTGAGCACAGGAAAGCACAAACCTGGCCCTGAGGTGGGAGGGGCTCGACCGAGGCAGCTCCAACACAAAAACACTTGGAAATGTAAATGAAAATAAAAAGTAGAAAGCACACGGCTCCTTCTGCGGTCCTGCCCTTCTACCCCCACTGCCATTGTATGGAATCATGGGCTGATTTGGGGCTGAATGGACCTGGAAGATCATCTAGTTCCAACCCCCCTGCTGTGGGAGTAATTATGTAATGTGTTGCAATTATGCTTTAATTGTGTATCATAATCAGCAACCTCCTGCTCAAACCAACTGTTTTAGCAGCATGACAGAATACCCAGTCGATTTGCTTGTATGGTTTATATCCAAGGTACTTCACTTCATGGAGGAGCATCTCAATTCCCAACCCCAATACTGCACAGAAGACATGAGCTACTATAGATACAGTCAAACTTAAAAACCAAAGCCATGCTCGTTAGTAAAACAGTAAGGATTATTATTACATTATTAAATCCCCTCACATAAAGATTAGCACAGCTACAGAAATCTTGAAATGAAGCAAACTGTTTTAAAGAAAGATGTTAGGTGTTCCTGCAGAATTCTCAGAGTAATTTCCAGTATATGACTTTGTCTGCCAAAAGAAAAAAAAAATTAAAAAAAGATATGTACCAGTGAAGCACTAAAGCCTTCCTTTAGAAGGGCTTCAGATTTCCATCTACTGAAAGAGCAAACAGCATTTTCATTACACTTTTTTTAAGGGTGTGTTGAGAAGCACGAAGTGCTACCTAAACACAGACAGGTATCACAAATTCCTTCCTGGTAAGAGAACCTTCATTGACATCACTGTCCCCTGCCAACATCCCCGTGGAAGCAGGAGGGAGGGTCACTTCACCCTGAGGTTGTGGGAATCCACAAAATCAGAGGGTTTTGGGAAAGCTGCAAAAGACAGGCCCCAGAGGCAGCAGAACTGTGACTGGAGCTAAGCAGCAGCCATGAGATAGGCCAGCAGAAAAATTATTTAAAAAGTAGAAAAGCAAGGACAAATAGAACAATGGTCTGTGTATTAACACTTGTCTAGAATAAGTGCCTAAGCTACAGAAAAGTTTATCTAGCAAGATATTAGGAAGTTTGAAGCTTAATAATGGAGCTCTGTGCATTGTGTTTTAAGGCTTACAAGCAGGTATTGTATTCAAAATAGGCAAGCATTGTTTTAACCAAAGGTACGTGTGCTTATACTTGTTGGATAGAACTACTGTCAATACTGTGGGATTGGTCAAAAAACTTATAAAGTAAGTTGTAACATTACCTTCTTGGTATGCTGCTTGAGATGTGAGCTGCTGGCATCTTCCCATTGTCATAACCATGTAATGAGACTGATGCTGAAAAATAAAACAGCTCAAGGGACGTTCCACAGCAGCCCCATCCCGTTCGTGATTTGTACAGAGACCCTAGCCAGTGTCAAAGGGGAATGACTTCACCCCCAGTGAGGCAAAGTGGAAATTTTCCAGGATAGAAATCCATTTTGATTTAGGTGAAACGTACATCTTTGAGTTAAGTCTGTAGTTTGAAACATAGCTATGTAGCCTGACTGCAAGGCCTAGGCTCAGGGATTCAGTGAAGGACAGAGATAAGGGGGGGGAGACAGAGGGTGATAAAGAGAGACAGAGAGATTGCTGTGAGAGCAGGTCAACCTGACCTAGGAATTCTTTCTGATAAAGAAGAAGTAGCAGCAAATGTCATGGGAAATTCCTAAAAATGAATATGTATGAACCTATTGTGAAATTGTATGCATATGTATCTGAGAGGGGGATAAAAAGGGACCTGAAGTTCCCAGCAGTACGCCTGTCTTTTAAGGAGAGCAATCTCCACATGCGTCCGGCGCTGTAATAAACATACCGGCTTTACAACTTTCACAAAGTTGTGGAGTTTTGGGTTATCTCCTCAAAACACCAGACAGGGGAGTGGAGGTGGCAGGGAGCTCCTGGGTGCTCACTCCTTGCTGTGCTCCCAGCTCAGGGTGCCAGTGATGTCCTGCAGGAAGCCAAGGTCCGGCTCATGGACATCCGGCTGGTCAACAGCAGCCGCTGGTACGCCGGGGCCATCCACACCCACAACCTGTGTGCTGGCTACCCACGGGGTGCCATGGACACCTGCCAGGTAGGACTTCACTTTTTTGATTCTGAAAAATGCGTATTTTATGATTTTCTCAAATATTAAAATGAATATTATACGTGTCATGTTAGAAAGTGATGCTGTGTTAATTTTCTCAAGTAGCGTGTTAAATGTAGTTTTAGGCTATAACATAATGTTATAATAGAAACCAAGTATGTGGGATATTTTTTTAAAGAAAGGAATGAGGTACTCACACTGAGATAGCAGCCACAGGACACCTAAATCTTTCAAAGAAAGAGAATTTATTGCTCCATTATCAGAAGAAATTAACTTCTTCCTGCCTTGCTCATCTCTGAAGACACCACCAGGATTCAGAGGAGGAAGTTGCTGATGACCAGACAGAATCCTGTGTCTGAATGGAATTTATGCATCATGTATGAGGTGTATGAGTGTGCAAGAGCAGCCACCCAACAGCACCCTAATCCTCCTTCCTGTGTTGCAGGGTGACAGTGGAGGGCCTCTGGTGTGCAAAGACAACCGTGCCAGCTACTTCTGGCTGGTTGGAGTGACCAGCTGGGGGAAAGGCTGTGCCAAAGCCAAACAGCCAGGAATCTACACCTCCACTCAGTACTTCTACAACTGGATCCTGATCCAGATGGGTGTGTGCCCACCTGTGACAGCCACTTCAGCACCAGAGTCACCCTGCATCTCAATGCCTCTCGAGCAGCCAACACCAACACCAACACAATCAGGCTGCTCTACCTCTACTCCCACTGCATGTCCACAGACAGCTGTCACAGAGGCTCCAACGCCAGAGCCAACCTTCAGCACAACCCCCTCCGTGGAGCCAACACCAACACCAACAGAGGCAGGCTGTTCTACTACAGCCAGTACTTATCAGCCAACTGCAGCAACCATGCCAGAGATAACCTGGCCCTCAAATTTGTCTGTGGAGCCAATGCCAACAGAATCTCTCTTCCCCACGCCACATCCGTACGAGATACTGCAGCAATTCCTAACTCAGGTGCACCAGATGCTGCAGAGCCTCATGGGGAACAAGACAGAAGCAGGAGGATGAACAAGATCCAGTGCAGGCTGCAGTGGACCATGACCACTTCACACTGGGGCAGTGCCTGCTGATCCAAAGGCAGCCTCAGGGTCAAAGGTGTCCTCTCTCCTGCCCATCTTCCTCCTCTGCATGCACACAAATGCTGAAATTTAGTTGTGGAAATAAAGTTGCCTATATAGCCACTGTTAGCACGTGTTTGCAGTCCAGTCCAGTCTCCTGTGCAGGACAAGGAGTCCCAAGCCAGGCACCAGCAAAACAGAGCTGTGATGGGAGAAGGGAACACTGGTCACAGGGGCTACAGCTCTTGAGGACAGCAGCTGGGAACACGGATTTATGCTGCCCATCAGGGGGATCCCTGGGTGTGGGACTTGAGCTGGGCTCTCTCGTGACTCAGGAGATGCGGCATTCACATTCTCTGAAAAATCCCTTCGCCCAAGATCTTTCTCCTGGGAAGCTGAGAAGCCTCAGAGAAAAGGAAAACAATCCTTCTCTCATTTGCTTCTCCTGTGTTTTGCTCACGTGGAATGTGTTTGGAGATTGTTTACCCACAGGTGGTTGTTTCATTGGTTTCATGTGAATTGTTTTGACTCATTGGCCAATCAGGGCCAAGCTGTGTCAAGACTCTGGAAAAAGTCACAAGTTTTCATTATTATCTTTTTAGCACTCAGTAAGTATCCTTTCTGTAATCTTTAGTATAGTATAGTATTTTTCTAATACAATATAGCATTATAAAATAAATTAGCCTTCTGAGAACATCGAGTCAGATTCATCATTCCTGCCTTCGTTGGGGCATTCCCTGTAAATACAATAATTGTTGATGTTAATTAGCCTATCAGGTCCAAGCTGTGTCCTGACTGTCAGGAGACAGTCACGAATTTTCTTTAGGATTCTTTGTAGTATAGATATAGTACAGTATAATATAATATAATATAGTTTTAATAAAAAGAGCATTCAGCATTCCAAAGCCTTGGAGTCAGATGCCAATCATTCCCAGAGTTGAGGTTGCCTGATTCATCATTCCTGCCTTCATCAGGACATTCCCAGCAAATACAACAAGGAGACACCGTTCCAGAAAGACTCAAGGCTGAAGATTGGCCAGACACAGGCTGAGGAGGAGTTCCACAGCCAGGAGCAAACATTTCTAAGCAGTGGGCAGACAGAATTGCATTGTGCCACCCCCCATTGTGATACATGAACTGTCCACAGCTCCCCTGCAGACACTGCTGGCACTCAGACTGACTCCACATCTGTCAAACACACAAGGAATATTTTGGCAAGGTGCCTCATGTTCCCCTACACTGAGCATCTTTACCACTCTTTTCTCTAACCTAACCCTAATCCTTTTATTTCTTAGTGCTTTTTATCACCAGTTGTTAGCAGTGGGTGTGTAGTGTCAGTGTGCCTGTGTGGTTTTCTGCTTGGTTTGGGGTTTTGTGGTTTTTAAATTTTTTTGTTGCAGTGCTGCTTTTGTCATTCTGTGGTAGTAGGGAGAGAGTTGTAATGAGCATTTCACTGTAAAGACCACCTTCCTACAATCCATTAATTCAACATTTTAGGTGATGTTTATTTATTCTGTATAGATCTATGTTCACCCATTCTCCTATTGTGAAGTGCTCTGGGGTCCAATTAGTTTTTCTGTAAGTTAATATTATGTGTCAGTGTGTACAGAAATGAAGAGGTTTAATTATCTTATAAGTGGCAGTGTAAAAAACATTGGCCTCTAAGTTGAAGAACTCATGGATAATTTGCATCATTGCTCATTAACAATTAATACTATTACTCTGCCCCACAGCAGAGGGAGAGTGTGCCCAAGGGTGGGGCCTTATCTCCTGGAGCTGCTCTGCTGCCAACACACACATGCACATTTGAGTAAAGAACACCTGAGACCTGAGGTGGATGTAATTTTATTTTATACTAATTTTGGCAGCTCTGAAGAGTAGGGAGAGTCATCATCATTTAAGACTTCATGCTGTCATCTAAGTACTCCATACAAATACAGCTGATAAATGAAAATACAGATATTAGCACATATATATTGTTGAAATTCATGTTGAGAACAGATAAACAACAACAAGCAGCACATCTTATCCCTGCATAAAACAGCATTTTCCAGTTTCACACTGCAGACAGATCAAAAGAAATAGTGAGTTCTGCAAGCCAAGCTGTTCATAGCCTGGATACATCATTTTACCATCAAGGAATGCACTGCCAAACAACATGGCCACTGCCACCCCTTTTAATTAAATCTGACTGAATTTTGTCCATGTAACAAGAGCAGAATTGATCCTTTATTGGAGAGTGCTCTGGTGATGAACACCCTGCATGCTGAGCCACTGAACACTGTTTACAAACAGCAGGGTGTGTTTATGATTACTACCAACCAGGAAAAGAAAAAGCCTCTCTCACAGACAGAGGTGGATTGAGCTGAATAGCAATAAATATCAAATCTACAAAATTACTGAGAATCATATATAAATGGAGAAGGCAAATGTAACAAAATGAAAATTAGCATCATCAAAGACTATCATTCATTAGTAAAACTGAGATGTGTAATGACTGAGCATTATTTAGCACTTTGCTTTTATTTATTTACTTACAATGTCTCCAAACTGGAATGTCATTTATTTGCAGTACAAAACATGCCAAGAAGCTGAGCTACTGATCTCAAGTTTCCTTCACAGTGAGTGGTGATATGGCCATTAAAATTCAGCACGTGATCCACCAAATCAAATGCTGAGGTCTAATTCTGGACAGGATAAAGATCCTCACGTTTAGGAGAGCTCATGTGGGCCAAATGACCCAAATGTTATTGCACACTGCTTCCTCACCTGAATAACCATGGATGAGACACTGGGAGCACACAGGGAGCATGCCACAGTCACTGGGAAAGAAGGATGGAGCAGGAAAGCCTCTTTGCAAAATACAACTGGACTAGGGCTCAGCAGTGTCACATATTCCTCCTGTGTTCTGCTGTTCTGCCCATCAGGAGCAGTCCAGGACCTGAGCTGCACAAAACCAGCATCCAGCTGCTCTTACACCCTTCTTGCTTCCATCTGTGCCTGAGGATCTGATCCTTGCTTTGTGAAAAAGCATCTGCATACATGGAAGACAGGCTGGATTTGCAATGAGCATGCTGATAAGCATTATCAGGGCAAGAATCTCTTTGGCATGACAGGGTAACCTTACTGCCCCTCAAAGTCCTGCTACGCTACCTAGCTTGGATCTGTACAGAACAATTACACAAAAAGGATCATTCTTCCTGAAAGCAGCAGAGACAAGTTGTGACATTACTGTGAAACAACTCTTCCAGGGCAGCAGTCTCAAATGCAGTTTATCAGCAACTTCTGTTTCTTCAGCTCTTAAAAGAAGCAATCAGAGTTCATTTTTCAAAGCTTGGCAGGGAAATTATCTTCCAATTTCACCTCTAGAGTGCCCATACCTGGAAAATCCTTCTGTAACTCGAGCTTGCTGGTGGACTGAGTCAGAGCCTTGGCATTTGTTTTTAAGCCTTTCAGCTGCATCCTGTGATCACTGTCTTCACCATCAGACATGGGACTTATTTCTTCAATTTCCAAGAGATCTCCAGTGCTGAAATTCTTCTGTGTGTTACAGGAACTCATTCTCAGGGCTCTTGGTGGAAGGCCCTCCTTCCTCGAGCTGATCTTCTGGAGTTTAGCAGGGAGCTTGTTCTTCTCTCCTGTAGCATCAGCACAGTCAAGAGGACAAACCTGTTCTCTTCTGCTTCTCTTCTCAAAAGGACTGTTCAAGAGAGATGACTGGGACAGGTTTTCTTCTTGCTCTTTGACACTGTAAGGAGGAGTGGGGACTTCAAAGGTGGCGTGGAACTGAGAATAATCCACACGGAAAAATCCATCTTCCAGAGACATGACTGGCAGGAACCTGTGACCCCACAGCACTTCATCTTCTGTGTAGGAGGTCCTGGCTTGGCATGTCATTCCTGTGCAAATGGACAAGAGCATTCCATGTGAGCAAGCAGACTGACACATGGAACCAAAAATACATGAGGCTGACAGATAAAAATGAATTTCAGCCAGCAAGCCAATGATTTTACAGGTTATAAAATGGGGCAGTTGCTCCCAGACAATCTTCTGACAGTCACTGACTGACTAAATTTTTATGCAGACTTGCAACCAAGCCATAGCAAAATATAAAATAAAACAGTATTAGCTTGTGTGCTGGTTTCAGCTGGGACAGAATTAATTTTCTTTACTGTTTCTAGTATTAGAAGCAATTAGGTCATCCCAAAGTTTCCCTTTTCCAGGCTGAAAAATCCCTATTCAGACTTGAGAGAGTAAGTAATACTGTTTCTTGGGAGAAGGAACTACTGCTTGCCAGAGGCTGACAGATGAAAATAAATTTCAGCCAGCAAGCCAACGATTTTATAGGTTATAAAATGGGGCAATTGTTCCTAGACAATCTGATTGTCCAGTCAATGAAGTGCCTCTAATTGACTGACTACATTTTTATACAGACTTGCAACCAAGCCATAGCAAAATGTAAAATTAAAACAGTATTAGCTTGTGTGCTGGTTTCAGCTGAGACAGAATTAATTTTCTTCACTATGTCGAGTATTAGAAGCAATTAGGTCATCCCAAAGATTCCCTTTTCCAGGCTGAATAATCCCAATTCAGCCTTGAGAGAATAATTCAGTCAAAATTCAGACAAAATTCAGTCAAATTTGTCTGTATAATTATGTATAATAATGAATTTCTTACTCTGAATTCAAGTCAGTGTAAGCTAGGCTGTCACTGTCATATTTTCTGGAAAAATCCCTTTGCCAGTATTTCTTCTCCTGGGAAGCTGAGAAGTCTCAGAGAAGAATGAAAACAATAATTATCTGATTGCTTCTCCCCGTTTTGCTGCTTTGGAATGTGGTCTGGAGATTGTTGATCCAACATGTGAATTGTTTTTAATTAATGACCAATCACAGCCAGCTGTGTCAGACTCTGAGGAGTCAGTAATGAGTTTTCATTATCATTCTTTGCAACCTTCTGTTTCCTTTCTCTATTCTTTAGTATAGTTATAATATATAATTATAATATAAATATGATATGATATGATGATATGATATTATATTACATTACATTATATTACATTACATTATATATATCCTTGTAATGGATGTTCAATATGAATATCCTGTGGCAAAAGTTCCTGCTAATGAGACCAAAATCTGCAACATTATATTATATCATATTATATCATATTATATTATATTATATTATATTATATTATATTATATTATATTATATTATATTATATTAT
>JAWWMS010000119.1:2967934-2993857 GCA_035048045.1 Chlorospingus semifuscus | reverse complement strand
AAATAATTTATTTTAAAATGTCATGTACCACACACTACATGCCTTGTAATGGATGTTCAACATGAATACCCTGTGGCAAAAGTTCCTGTTAATGAGACCAAAATCTGAAGCTGGGCACATTTTATTCTGATGCTTGAATTAATGTTCTGTTATTTTTGTATGTTACTAACTTCTGTTTGGCACTGTGATGTACTAACTCAAAGGTAAACACCACAGTAATTGCACAGTGCATCTGGTGAATGGCATTTTCACAAATCACCTGAATTGATGCTGATGATGCTCTCACCCCTTGCTTGTACCACCTACTGCATATTAACATTAACAAATTGAACTTATTATTAAACAAAGTGCCTCCTTCTTCCCATCATTCCATGGCTTCAATAAAAATACTGATATAGCAGCTTCCCTCTACCCCACAGGGTTCTCTCCAAATTTTCCTGGTATTCAAAGTCTAACTAAAAATTACATCACTTGGCCAGGTAGCTCCTCATGTGATTGCTTTGAAGGTGTCTGGTGGAAACTGCCCACCAAAATTAGAAGCTTTGCACAGCTGATAAATAAATCCTATTTCAAATCTTTCCTGTTTATTTCTGATTAAAAAGCACTTAACTCTTCAAGAAGATGATTACTGATTATAAATAAATAAATATTATTGTATTTCTACTACCTATATATATATATATATATTTCTATTATCTATATATATATTTATCTATACTATCTATATTTCTACTAATATTATTATAAGTTCTACTATCATAAATAAACAAATAAATAGTTTTAATTGTGCTGCATTTTGGAAACCTTGTTCACTGAGAGTAAGCCAAAGGCAGCAGTTTTCCATCAACTCAGATTTGAACACTGTTCTTTTAAGAAAGTTTCTATCTTTAAAGAAAATCCCCAAGCAAACAGTTGATCTTCATATTGTCTCCCCTCTTCACATGGACCTTAAAAATGCTGATTTTATAACTGCCTGGTATTTACTGGAGATTACATACCCAGCTAGGCAGCAGCTGGAGCACAGCTCACTATTAAATACAATTCATGGTTTCATCTATGTGCTACCTGCTTGTTTTGCTGCTGAGGAAGAAATATTCTTGCTGTCTAAGAAACAAAGTTCTCTCCTGCACAGGAGTGATACAGGGGTTTTCTTTGAGCCAGGTCTTATGAGCTCTTGGAGATCTATATCACACCTGACATAGCTCAGCCACCTCAAATGGCATAAAATCAGCAGGATGGCTTCTGTGGTAGTGTTGGAAACAGAAAAGTTTTAATAGCAGGTGAAATAACAAAGCTCTTTACAGAAAAAACCCGAGCCAGGGGCAAGAGGTCCTTGCTCCTGGTAAAACACCCTACAAAAAACATTATTTCCTTTGTTCTCTTCTTTTTCTAGTGAATTGCTTAGGCAGGACCTTTTAGCCTCTGTCCAATTGGCCATCCTGAAGTTTGAGGTGAAGTCCCCAAGGTCCTATGAGGTGAAGTCCCCAGGGTCCTGTGAAGTGTCTTTTTACCTCATTGAGTAAAGAAACTTCTGAGCTTTTTTCCTTTTTTAAGGAGCCAAAAGACAATTTAGTCACTCCAGGGCACATTCATACACAGGAAGACAAGATTCAGTTTCTCTTTTGCTGATGAAGACAGAGAAAATATCAGCTGATTGCATGTGAAAGCATTTTCACAAATTATTTATGATCTGAAAGGTAAAGAGACAAAAATCTCTTTATGAGATTTACTGTGAGATGAAAGTGATGTTACTGTGAGATAAAAGTGATCAACACTTCCACAGCAGTCATGTCAGTCTGTTATATGCAAAGGTGGAATCAGCCTAGTGCAAAATCATCTTTTCTCTTTTCCTGCAGAGCTAAGCTGCAGACTAACACTGCTTTTGTTGCTGGCTGCTGTTCTTGCAGTGGGTGCACAAATTGATTGCCCAGGTATAATCTTTGCTCTAACCAGTATGAGCCAACATCTAAATCTCAAATTGTCCCAAATCTTCATCAAATGCATCCATCTAGACAAAAATGTGTCATTTTGCACAAGCTGTTGCCTGACTTGAGAACTGTTTGATCCACACCCCATTTTTCTTTGTGGAAGAGTCTTCAATCAAACCCATTCAATAGTAAACAAATCCAGCCAGGATGATTAGAGGTAGCAGATCTGGGAGAAAGCAGAAGGTTGTGTTTGAGGTATTCAGGATCTTACATGCAGGATTGATTTATGCAGGGCATGGAGGATTTTTAAACTTGTTTGTTGAATAAAAATAGGTTAACCTGAATGAAGAGAGCTTAATAGCCCCAACAGGTTCAGCCTCCTAGCCAGTGACCTTTGTTTTATATTTACATTTACATCTACAGCTTTACTCAAAGGATCACAAAACAAGAAGACAGAGGGCTATGAAATGTCAGGAATAAGTCTGGAAGGAACACTTGTGACTCTTTATTTTCACCATCCACATAACACAAAGACAAGGAAATTTTGCAGATAAATACATGTTGAACAAGGGAACAATTAATTAGAAATGCCCTAGCTTTAAATGTAGTCAGAGAGGGATAATCTAAAAGTCTCAAAGAATTCCTCTAAAGGTTAATTGCTTCACAGGTAAGGAAAAGAAAAATTAAAAGAAAAAAAGACTCCTGTGTCTTTAACTTTCTGCCACGGCATCTTTGTTTCAGTTTTTATTACAAGGCAGGCTTCTACTGCATCACCACTTAGTCTGTTTTAGTGTCTGAACAAATACATCCTGCTCTTTAAATCTTCACTCCTATCCTTTATTAATTCTCTTTGCTTTTCTAAACCCTGTTTATGCATAAACATGCATATCTCCCTGTAGAGATGATGCATCATCATCATCATCATCATCATTATTATTATTATTATTATTACTATTACTATTACTATTACTATTATTATTATTATTATCTCTCTGCCAGTTCACTCATTAGAGAATTCACATAATTATGTTTTGATATCCAGGTGGACTAATCAAGCACTGGAGCAGAAAAAGTGGGACTCAAAAGATGCAGCACCATCAAGCTTAATATTGTAGAGAAACATATCTAGAAAAAAATCTAGAAAAAGCTGAATTGGTACTCATTGCTCCTCTCCCACACTCAGACTATCAGCTTGCAAGAAGTGTTATTGTATTTGATATTACTGTAATTTAAAGTCTATGGAATAATGGAATAATATGATCTTGTTACTTGGATACCATGGTTGAAGATTTGTGTGGAGTTTATCAGTTGTGACATTACACCTGGAGCTCCACTGGAGATAATTCCTAGGATCACTGCTGCTTTTTATTTTAGTCTGGTTGTAAATATGACATGTGTGAGCTGGGCTTGCTCAGACCAAAGCAGAGAAGGAATGAAGGAGGATCTAACAAACATCCCAACAGGGATGATGGAACATGAGAGGAACATGACCAAGAAGACAGAGCCAGGCTTTTCACAGAGGTGCCTGGCAGGAATGAGAGACAACAGGTATAAACTGAAACAAGGGAAGTTTGGATTGGATTGGATTGAAGGAAAATATTTTCATCATGAGGACAGTTAAGCTGTGGAAAATCTTGCCCAGCAAGACTGTGCAGGTTTTTTTTCAGAGGTTTCCAAATCTATATTGGAAAAAGCCCAGAGTAACCTGGTCTGATCTCTTACTTCACCAAACTTTCAGCAGAAGGTTGGACCACAAACTTCCTGAAGTTCCTTCCAATCTAAACAATTCTGTATTATTAAAAATAATATTTTTTGCACTTTCTGCCCTACTTATCAGCTTATTGAAATCACAATATAATGGGTCTTCTTACTTATTTCCAATGCCTGTCACCTGCCATCTGCAAACTTTCTGACAGCAAACAAACAGCAAACAGTAAGTACTAACTTACTGTTAGTAAGTACAGCCTAAAGAACAGGAGCCTGCTGGCTCTAACCCAAAGCTCTGCCCTGTGGCTGTCATGCTTCACAACTGTATTTTTAAAACTTTTGTTAGCACATGTTGAAAACAGGCTATGATGATTTTACATTCCTTCTGAATCAAAATGTCCCATACTAGCTGAAACACCACAAAGACAACTTTACACACCAACACTATCATGTTTATCAATGAAATATGCAGTCACACCAAGAGAATGTACAAATATGTACTGTGAGTTTTATAAAAATCCAAACTGATTGCCATACTTATGGCTGCTGCCTTAGGCACACTAGAAAGGTCCAGGAATCAAGGCAGAAAAATACAGTTCATTGTGACATTAAAAGTCCAGGACCTGAAACTGCACATTTTCAGCAGCTAGTTCCAAATAGCTTCTCTTTTCTATTTCTTGCCCTAGGATTTTGCTTTTCCCAGCTTCTGTAGCACTCTATGTAAACTAGAAAAGACTTGGATTTCTGGAAAAGTCTTTGCTGAAAAACACACAATTAATCTTGTAACTGTCTTCCAAGCTCTCCATGATTCATTTTAAATAGAGCCACAGACTTTTGCATGGCATCACTTTGCCATGCTGCTGCAGAGCCCCTGGACACAAAGAAAAGCCAGCCCAGTGTGGCAGCACCATTTTATTCCACTGAATGGATCAGGGCATCATCACACTGTCAGGAAATGCTGTTCAGACAAACTTAGGTTAGTGTACAAAGGTAAATCCTCAGAGCTCCATTGGTCTCGGCAAAACACCACATTCACTGCTGAATATATCTCCCAGCTCAAGTACAAAAATGTGATGTGTTTATTCACATTTATTCACTGTGGCACCAGTACAAAAGAAAATTCTGGCTACCTGATCAGGTGCAGGAGTTGGCAGCACTGCAGGGAAGTACAGAGGGCAGAGCTCAAACCACAAAAAGGATTTGCTGAAGACAGCAAGCAAATTCTGGCACATCCACCCTAATTTACAGGACACAAAACGTTCCTTTAAAGCAGCTGATGGAAATTCAAGGGTGATCTGAAGAGCCACCAGTGGCTCCCAGAATGGTGTCTCCAGTTCAGTGACAAGGATTTACAGAAATACCACACCTTGCAATGAGGACTGAGGGGGCAGCTACTGCACACTCAATTTTAAATCTTCTGTTCATAGCTGGTGTTTGTCAAAGGTCACTAAGCAACTTCAAGACAACACGATGATCATATTAAAAAAAAATAATAAAATCAAGAATTGCTCACTGATTCATTGTCTGGCCTACAAAACAGCTATCCTAAGACACCATGGTCATGCAGGTCCATCAAATGTCCTTCAGTTTTCTGGCCCAGTCACCAGCATTGTGTAGCAATAGAACTGTCAGCAGAAAGGACATCAGGCTGTGTATTTGGTGTCTTATTTCAAAAGAAAATTAGTTGCCCTCTCTGTAAAAACACAATGTGACCCCACTTTTATTCCACTTTGACCTGCATTCCATTCTGAATGATAGAATGAAACACTTCCAAGGAGATTTCTGGAGGATAAAGCAACAAAAACCATGGTTCAGCTGGCTTTCCAATTCCTACAAAATTGCTCCAGTGTAACTCCTGACAGCTTGTTCCCATATATATATATATATGTATAAAATTTCTTTTTAAACCTTAGCAGATTCTCCATTTTAAGTGGTATTATATAGCAAGAAAAATTCACAGCTCAGTATGGCATTCAGCATAGAACAGAAAATGACTTGTCTGTGTGAAATATGATTTACCACTCATATTTAACACAGACTTATAATTCATATTTACCACTGCCCCAACACCTACTGCTTCATGTTTATTCATGCAGATTATTAAATAGGCCAGAGAGAATTACCAGATAGAATATATATAACACTCAAATATGATATACTGAAATTAATCTCATCACTGGGATCCAGGTTCTGACAGCTTAGGAGCTTCAGACAGAGCTCCTCACCAAGGATGCTCCCGTGACAAGTCATAGCTGCTGTGAGATTATACATTGCTTAGGTTTTCAGTGTTTTTCTTCCACTCTACTTCAGCCCAATTTATCTTCTGGACTTTTGTGACTGCCAAACTCTTCTGGGTGTGTTTGTTTGTTTGTTTTGGGTTTGGTTTTGTTGTTGTTGTTGGTTTTTGTGGTCTGGTTTTGGTTTGTTTTTTATAATCTCTTTTGAATCCCAGTTTTTTTCCATTCTGAATTCTACAGGCCATTGTCAGTGATTAATAAACAGATACTGGTGACAATCAAAGGAGCATCTATACAATCCCTCTGAAATGCTGTCAGGTCACTAGCTGGAACATAGCTGGGATAAGGGACTGCAAATTAAAGCTCACCAAGTTCCCCCAAGAGGAAGAGGAGGTCAAGGTTGATCTTTATCCTAGTTTAATACCACCACAAATCAATTCCTTATTCCCAGCCATCATCTGCTAAGCAGCATGCCTTAATACCCATCCTTGGAGCTGTCCTCCATCCTGACACATCCATCCGTCCATCCTGACTTTCTGCCAGCCTCACAATCCACTGGGGGCTCTCTGATGAGACAGATTTCCCCTACGCCTGCTTGGCTCTTTCACAGCTCCTGCTGCGAACAGGAAAAATCTTGCACAGCCCTTCCCACCGCCCCAGCCAAGGGACAGCACGGGGCAGGGCAGAGCTGCCAGCTGGCATCACCAGCAGCGGCTACACAGGAGAAACCCCACGTTCTGCCCTCTGTGCCCACCGCCACCCAGGTGCCACCCTGTGCCACGGCCTCACCTTGATGAGCTTGCAGCGGATCTGGGCAGACACCATGTGGCTGTTGCGGAGGTTGCCCACACGGAACATGAGGCAGAGCTTGGCATCGCGCTGCGAGATGACGGCGGCGCGGCTGAACATGAGGGTCTCGGCTCGCTTCTTGGGCTGCGACATCTTGATGAACATGCAGCCGATGAGGAACGCGTCCACCACGGAGCCCAGCAGCGACTGGAAGAGGAACAGCACGATGCCCTCGGGGCAGCGCTCCGTGATGTAGCGGTGCCCGTAGCCGATGGTGGCCTCGGTCTCCACGAAGAAGAGGAAGGCGGAGGGGAAGTTGTACACGTTGGCCACACACGGGCTGTACGAGTCACCGTGCGCCTGCTGCAGGTCCCCGCGCAGGTACGCGATGCCCCACCACATGGAGGCCATCACCAGCCACGCCACCGTGTAGGTCAGCAGGAAGATGAGCAGGTTCCAGCGCCACTTGAGGTCCACCAGCGTGGTGAAGAAGTCGGAGAGGTAGCGGCTGCTCTCGCCGCCCAGGTTGCCGTGCTGCACGTTGCAGCGCCCGTTCTTGTCCACGAAGCGCTGCCGCTCCCTGCGGGCGCTGCAGCGGGCGAGGCCCACGGCCTGGTACTCGTCCCCAAACTTCCTGCGCAAGGCTGCCATGCCCTCGGCTGCCCGGGGGCTCGGCGGGCACGCCGGGGATGCGGCGGGGCGGGAGGCTGAGCGCACCGCGCTGCCTGCGCGCTGCGGCCGCCAGCCCCCGGGGCTCGGGGAGCTCCGGGATGCCCGCGGAGCCGGAGCGGGAGAGGGAGCGGCGCTGCCAGCGCTGCCCGATCGCCAGCGGGGCAGGGGAAGGGCTGGAGCAGCCGCAGCCTGAGCGGGCAGACGGCGGCAGGAGTGGGCAAGCAGCGGGGAGAGCCGGGCTGGGCTGGGGCGGGGAGAGCCGCGATGGGGCGGGGAGAGAGGGGTAGGGATGGGGCGGGGAGAGCCGGGCTGGGCTGGGCAGTGGAGAGAGGGGCTGGGCCGGGAGAGAGGGGCTGGGGCTGGGAGAGCCGGGATGGGGAGGGGGGACTGGGCCGGTCCGGGGTGAACCGGGCTGGGCTGCGGAGACAGTGGCTGGGCCGGGGAGAGACCCCGCCCCGGGCCGGGCTGGGCTGTGGAGAGAGGGGCTGGGAGAGCCAGGGCTCGGGGCGGGTTCGGCGCTGGAGGTGTCTGGCCGAGCCCACGTACCCAAGGTAAAAACACCCAAGTGATGCACAATACAATCACACCACCTGCCAGCTGACAGCAGACTCTGTCCCTGAACTCCTGTCAGTGCTCCTCTCAGTAACTCCCGCAATTTATATGTAGAGTGTGGTGTTCTGTGTTGTGGAAATCCTTTGCCCAGTCCATAACCTGTTCTGGCTCTTCCACTCAGCTTTTGTGTGCAGCTCCTGACTGGCAGAGAATGAGACATAAAGTCCTTGGCTTAGGATAAGCACTGCTTAGCAACAACCAAAACCATCAGCGTGTTATAAACATTTTTCTAATACTGGTTCCAAAACACAGCCCTCTGCCAGCTACTAAATTAACTACTGATGTCTTTACAAATAATTTAATGGATAAAGATATGGGTGTTAACATCTTTGAAATGGGTTTTAATGTCTCTACTGACTTTGGGCAGCAGGTTTGTTAGTGGGCCCACACAGCTTGGCTCCTGAGATAGGCACGGGTCTGCACAAGGCTGAACTTTGGGGTAAAATGCCAGGTTCAAGGGGGAATATGGAGTGGCTGCACCCTCCTTGTTCCTCAGCAATGGGGAAACGAACAGGGCATCACGCTGCCAGGAGTTGGGATAAAAGGGAGGCTGAGTCCTCTGAAACCCCGAGAGAGAAAACCCCGCGGGTGCGTGCCCCAGTGAACTCTCTCCCTTTATTCGAATAAATCAAAGGACTCCTCCGTCACCTTTTTGGACATAAACTTCTGGGGTTTTGGACTTCCCTGACAGTCCCCAAGGGTGACTTCAACAAGGGAACTCCGGAAGCCGGGCTGAGGCAGCGCCCAGGTCCGCCTGGCGCCCGGAGCTCCCCCGGGACAGCGGCGTCCGGGGCCGCCAGCTCTGGGGCGAACCCCCGGGGCGGAGCTGGCAGCCGCTAACCCTGACGGTGCCGAGGCCCCGATTTCGCTTCGAACCGCCGCTCCGGGGCGATCCAGCCGCCCCTCAGGCCGTGGCAGCTTGGGGGAGGGAAAGAGGGAGGCGTGCTTAGAACGGCTCTGAGGGCGCATGAGCGAGGTGCGCAGCAGGCTGCGGGCAGCTCCGCGGCCGGCCGGGGCAGCCTCCAGCGCCGCAGGAGCCCAGCCCGGGCCGCTCCCGCAGGTAACGGCGGCCCGGGGCAGCGCCGGGCCCAGGGCGCGGCACGGGGGCCGCTGAGGCGGCGGGGGCGGCGCCATTTTGCGCGTTCGGGGCCGGGCTCCGGTGCTGCCTTGGAGGCGCGGCCCGGCGTGAGGGAGCCCGCGGGTGTGTGCTGGGTGTGCCTGGGGGCTCGGTCCGGGTTAGGGCTCCCCGGTGGATGTGGACCCGGAGCGTGCTCGCCTCGCGGCTCGGGAAGCATCTCCGGTCCGGTGCGGAGCGCAGCCTCGCTCCGTACGCGGTGGGGCTGTGAGGAGGTCTGGGCCCGCAGGTATCACCTCCAGCTCGGTGGAGCTCACATAAAGCTCTCCGGGGCAGGACAGCCCTTGCCGGGGTTGCCGGTGGGGTGTCACCGGGTCCCCACACCGGCCGGGGGTTGCCCGGCTGAGCCCGGAGCGCCCAGCGCGCCTGGGCCGGGGCTGCCCCTGACCGGGGGCTCGGATGAAAAGTCCGGCCCGGTGGTGCTCAGCAGGGTTGTACGGTTTTGTCTGTGCTTCGTTCAGCACCAGAGTAGTGTCTTTTTCCGTCCTGAAGTAGGTACCCGTGAAGAGCTTCACTCAGGTTTGACAGGAGGAGAAAACCTGTGTGGCCATCAGCTATCACTTATGGCCCGCTTAGCGTAGTGATGCATCTTCTGGTCTAATGTGAAATGTTAAACTGCAGATGCTTTCTGAAAGCAGCTGCTGCTTTGAATGATACAATCTGGATTACAGAAGCTTTCTGTTGTGTTAGACTGTGAACCACAATAGGTATATTCTATAAGTTAATGGGGATATTATGCTTCTGGTAATTTTACGGTCATATTACGCTTCTGTTTTATCTCCTGCTTTGACCCCATGGTGAGCATCAGTTGAGTTTATTTAGCCCTTTCCAAATATTAACAACCCTTTTTCTAGGTAAGAAAGGTGCTTCAGGCATTCAGTCTTGGGAAGAGCTGGACAAGAAAAATGAATTAAGGTTTAGGTAGATGTTTTTAAAGAGGAAAAGTGTATTTGAACCTATTGATGCTACAATGATGAGAGGACAGATTAATGGTTTTGAGACACAACTTGCAAAATATCACATGCTGGGGCTGATTCTAATACCTCTGAGAGCCAGCCCTGGCTATGGAATGCTTTTCATTCTTTGGAGTGTTCATTCCAGGCAGTTCTGTGTAACGGGATTGTTACAGAGCATGGAAGATGCCTCTAGGGGAAGCCTCCATTTTGACTGCTGTGCCTAGCTCGACTAATTCTGATGCTCCTGAGTTTGCTGTCAGGTTTCTAAGATGCTGAAATGTGTTTTCAGGTTCCTGTGTGAGCTTTTTTTTTCACTAATAATCTGGAAAATAACTTGGCTTTTTGTGGGGTTTGGTGCTGAATAGGTTTGACTGTAGGAAGCACACATTGTTGCAAAGATGAAGCAGGCAATTAAAGTTCTTTCTTAATCATTTGAGAAGATTTAAATATGAGTCAAATGAGATGCCATAGTCAAGGAACCAAAGCAGCCCATAAATTTCTTTGGCATGAAGTGAGTGAAATGTTGATTTCTTCTAAGCAATAGGTAATAAGAGTGTTTAAATAAAGGTATAGTATATAAAATGCACTGGAGCACAATCCATGGTTTAGAGTGAAATTTCAACACTCAGATAATTTATTTAGAGAACTCCAGCTATGTTTTGATGCCCAGATGGATTAATTAATTGTAGTAGTAGAAAATACTGGGTGTAAAACACAGGTGACTGTTGAGCTTAGGATTTCACTATGTTGTAGAGAAACTCAGGAATCCAGAAAATTCTAAATAAGGAAATGCTAATTTGCCATGCAGTACTATGGTATTTTCAGGCAGCTAGTCAAGAAAATTTGAATTGGAAGCATCAAACTTGTGTCATGCAACCAAAATATGAGAGACTTGTCTACAAATAGAAACACAAGGAGCATCCTTTTTTGTATTCAGCAAAGAGTTGGAGTATGTGTGCTGTTATGGAAGTTTATTTTTATGAAAATACTACTCCAATGAATTTTATAAGCATGGAGAAGATTGTAAGTGCCCTGAAACACAATGTTTCATCTTGGACTGGCAATTACAGGCATAGATTCAGTTTTGGGCGTTGTTTTAAATTTAAAAAAAAGTGCTCTGGAGTAATTTGCTCTGAGTGACAGGAGAAATCTGTAAGAGAAGTATCTAAAGCCATTTCTGAGGAGTGGAAGTAGCTTTATTTTTTATAACATCCTTAGCACCTGTGACCAAGGTTGGCAGAGTACCAGTCCTGCCAGCTTTGGGGAGCTGTAACTGTAGCATGGTTCCCATCAGAATTCAGGGATGTGGACATTTTTTTGAGATGAGCTTTAGGAAGCCCCAGCACATCTTGTGATGTGGCATCTTCCTGCATGCTCTGTTTCTGCTGGTGATATTTCCCAGGGCTTTTAAACATCCCTTCTCTTCTGTTTTTTCTGTTAAAATTACCTATCTTGAGAGATGCTCTCTTCAGCCTCAGCTTTATCCCAGATACAATATGGTTATTATATAACCTTTTCCATTTTACTTACATTTCATTACATAACCTACTATTTTCCATTGTTACTTGCATAGCAGAATAGCTGCAGAACTCTGCTTGATCCAGGTTAAACTGAAAACTAGAAAAATTGCTATTTTTACATGCCTGACATTTTCCTTGCATGCTTGAGCTTAGATATTATGTTTGCTTATTTCAGGACTGCCTGTGAACCACAGCCCAGAAAGAAGAAACAATCCTCTTGGTTGAAGTTGAAGATTTGTCTCTAAGAAAAAGAAACAATCCTCTTGGTTGAAGTTGAAGATTTGTCTCTAAGAAAAAGAAACAATCCTCTTGAAGTTGAACATTTTTCTCTAAGAGTAAGAACAGAGCCATGCCAGTGCTTTCAGAAGACTCAGGTAACTCAGCTGCATGTTTTCAGCAGAACAGTGCTGAAATCTTATCACAGGTGTTTGACACATAAAATTAATTCAAATTGGAGTAAAATGTAACAGAATTAGGAGAGTTCAACTGGAGTTTTTGAGCAATTATCTACAGGAAAGAAGGTGGAATGTAAAAGGTGAAAATTAAGAAAATTTGTCAGGAAACAGTTTCCTGATAACCCTAGAGCACCAGAATATATTCTGTTAAACTTGAATATATTCTGATAAACTTGAATATATTCTGATAAGCTCCTGTAGGCAAAGTTGGACCTCTCAGTGTAACAGTGCCTTCTACTCCTGCTTATTAAAGATCAGCCCACATATATCTGCTGCTTGCTGGGTAATTTCTTAATATTTTCTAAACAGGGGTTGGTAAACTTTGTTAATATTCTTCCTTTTAACTTAAAATAAGTGACTTTGTTCAGAGCTGCTTACTAACTTTTCCAGTATGCTGCCCAGAGGGAAGTCACAGATATTAAATGATGCTTAGAGTTAAAGCAGGAGTGAGTTTGAGTCTCCTGGATCAAAATCCACTCTAAGGTTCATGGAGAGAATAGCCATAGGAATAGATTTGAACCCTCTCCACCTTTTTTTATTTCCTGTTTTGTTTTGGTCTTGTGTTCCCAGACATGGTTCACCAGGAAAAATCTGGTATTTGTCTGCTGTGTGTGCTGCAAAATTGGGATATTGGTGATTTAAATACTTTTTACAGAACTAACCACAAGCTTTGATTCCACCACAATGAAATCTCCACCTGTCCTTTCTTCCTCTGGTCAGGCCTGGTTTTTTATAGATGCATCAGAGGAAAAAGGGCAGGAGAACCCTTGTGAGCAAAGCTGCTGGGGAAATAAAACTGCTGAAGGAGCTCATTCAGTCATTTTGAGAGTCTGCTGTGGTACTAAAAATTCAACATTTGTAAGAGAGACACACAAAGGGTTTTGGAAACAAAGCATAATAAACATGAAGTGGGAAATATGAAAGTAGTTTTTTAATTTTTATATATATATATATATATATATATAGGTTTGTTAGCTTTTGCTTTAATGTGATGCTGTGTTTGCCACTTATGAAGGGAATCTTGCAAAATGAGTGATGGATAAACAAAAGATAAACATGAGTCTCTCTGCAAATTTGATGATCACCAATGTTTTATCCAAATAAATGTAGTGATTGTTAAGTCTGCAGTAGAAGACCCAGTGAGAAATCCTGTGTACAATGTTTTTGTTCTGTCCTGAATTTAAATTTAGGGTTGCACGAAACTTTGGCCCTTTTGACATCTCAGCTAAGACCTGATTCAAACCATAAAGAGGAAATGGGATTCCTTAGGGATGTCTTCAGTGAAAGGAGTCTCAGCTACCTGATGAAGGTAAAATTCTATATTTATTTATGTACATTCTCCTTACAGTTTACTTTTTCTCTGTTCCCTGGATTTATCAACCATTTATTTTGCCAAACTTTTTTTTTAAGAATTCTGTACCAACCAAAGCATATGTGTGCTTAAGAACAAACATTAATAATGTTTTACAATTGGCATATTTTGTTCAGAAATAATTTTTTCAGCTCTTCTTGCTAAAATGAACATACAGTGCCCCATAGCTAAAAAGTAATGTGAAATGGCTTCATTTTTTCCCTTATGCTCTTAAAGTCTTTACAGATTTTGTCTGAAACTACCATGAGCAAAAAGAAAACAAATAGTCCTAAACAAAACAAAAATCACCCTAAGAGAGATTATTTTTCTGACACATCTTAGATAAATTATTCCTTAAATAGAAAAACATTCCAGTGTAGGTATATTTAGCAAGTTTTGTATCTCTCTGTAGAAATAACCCTGAATAATCTTTTTTCAGATTCATGAAAAGCTCCGGCATTATGAAAGACAGAGTCCAACTCCTGTTTTACACAGTGCAGCAGGATTAGTTGAAGATGTGAGTAAAAATTCTTGTCTCCTAATTTTCCTATTATTTACACCTGCTTTTCTAACAAATGAGAGCTTTGCAATTGTGCTGTATGTGAACATATTTCTCATCTTCCCCAGCTGTCTTTGTAGTTTGTTGGCCATGATTAATCGAGGAAATGAGAGCTCAAAACCACCAAGTCATTAAATGTCTAGTGAAGATGGACACATTCAGGTGGAAGGAAAGGATATTGTGAATGACTTTCCTAAGGGAGAGGCTGTAAAAATCATTCAGCCCTGTGTTGAAATATTCCAGCTGAGCATTCAGTCACATTCAGCCTTAAAACCATTACAGCCCAGGCAGCTCTGCTGTTGGTTTGGGTTGGAGGGACCTTCAAAGGTGATCTCATCTAAGCACCACAGGCAGGCTCACCTTTCCCTGGATCAGATTGCTCACAGCCCTGTTTATCCTGATTTTGAATTTTTCCAGAGCTGGAGCATCCCAAACTTCTCTTGGCAGCCTTGTTTCCAGCATTTCACCATGCAGATGTTCTAGCATCTCACCACCTTCATCATAAGAAAATTCTTCCTTTTATCCAATCTAAATATGGATAATCTAATTCTTCCTTATATCCAGTCTGCTCTCTTTCAATTTAAAACTACAAGCCTTGGTAAAGAGCTTTTCTCTCTCTTGTAAGCCTCCTTTATGTGCTGAATTATCATAGTTGAGACAGAGACAACACAAAGCAACACACTCCATTTTCAGAAGGCTTCAAACTGTTTTTATTATAACATTTGCTGGCTCTTTACATGCACCTGTTTTCTATCATAGCATAGGAAGGGGCAGTGGAAAGTTTGGGAGCTGGAATATTTCAGTTTTCAAAGTCAGGAGACCCCAGTGCCCCCCTTAACATGCAGCACACCCCCTCTCCCTGTTCCACACACACTGTACCACCTCCACAAAAGTTTCAGCACTGCTACCTGGCAAGTCACACAAAATTTCCATCTTCAGAATGGCAGAGAAGTTTTTTATAGAGCTATATGAGTTCCCTGCTTAGAACCCTTAACAGGGTAAGGAAATCTCTTTTGTCTCAATCCATTTTCCCTTCCTCCTCCCTCCCCTGCTTTCTCTCTCCTCCCACCCACTCTGCCCAGTGCAGAAGTGCCTCCATTATTTCTCTCATCTTTCATTTAAAGTGCCTGAGAGTCCAGGGCATATTTTGGTGTCCAGGTTTTGCAGGGGAACAAGGGAAGTTATGTTGCATGTTCCACACAGGTAATACTAGATGATTGCAGAAGTTTAAAGTCTTTTAGCAAATAATACAAGAGTGTTGTTTCACTCTTTATGTATTTTATGTATTTATGTAATTTATGTATTCCATATGGAATTAAAAATTTCAGAACTCATTCCTGAAATTCTATTGATGGAATAACTCTTAAAATGTATGTTTAGGGATTATTATTCTGATTCCTAGTGCTGTCTTCTGCACTATCTAATAAAAATAGCTAAAGAAACTTTGGTTTCTTTCAGGTTTCATGCACTATGGACTGGGATCAGTTTTGATCTGTGCACACTACTTTGATGGATGATAGATGTTAGCAAACACTCAACAGAAATGTAAATACATGACCTTGTTTGGGGAACTCCTTTAATTTTGAGGTTGTAAATTTTTATTTTAAAGGTAATAGAAGAATTGCAGACAGCACCAGTGAATAATGAAGAAAAGGAGCTGCTTCAGCTGTTGTCAACACCACATCTCAGGGTAAAAACCACATTGGGGATCTTAAAGAAATGCCTTTGCAGAATTGTGATAGAACATTTTGTAAAAGAAAAGTTATATACAAGCCTCCTCCAAACTTCTATTCCACTGGGATTTCCTGCACAGACTTTAGCATGTGAAGGAAATTGAAAAGAGACAGCTTTCCTGCATAATGCACCATGCTGTCTTCCATTCCTCCCTTCCTTAATATTTTCTGAGGGACCAGAAAAGAAAAGGAGAAGAAAATTTTACCTTCTTGCTTTTCATTGTCCACTTTGGTTTTATTTTAAATATTGACATACACCAGTGTATGGTTTACATGATGGGTAAGGTAATTGCTAAATCATTTTTGGAGGATTTGTGGTGAGAGAAGAAAGGGGGAGGTTTAATTTTGCTGTAATACTGGAAAGATGAGAATGGGAATTGTGGTATTACTCCATTACATTTTTAAACATTACTGTTTTTTATTTCCTTTATGCAGGCAATGCTTGTAGTACATGACACTGTAGCACAGAAGAACTTTGACCCAGCTCTTCCACCTCTACCTGATAATTTTGATGATGATTTTGATGAGGAATCAGTGAAAATTGTTCGGCTAGTGAAAAATAAAGAACCCTTGGTACATATTAGATCACCTATCTCTGGTTATAAAACTTTATAGTGTAAGAGTGTTATTGGGAGTATGGAGGAGATACTTGTAGATGTCATCAAATAGCCTTGAGAAACTTGGAGTGTTCTGAAGCTTATAAAGTAACATAAAAAACAATTTAGTAAATGATAAATGCACCTTCACAATTTTGCATTTAGCTGCTTTATGGGCATAGTTTATAATGCCAGGAAACACAGTGAAGAAATTGTATATGTTGGAGCAATTATGCTGATTATATCTATTAATTCTTTTGATGCTGTAGCTAGCATTCAATGACTTCATGTATCCACTTGCATGAAAGTCAGTGAGAGTAAGTTTGATACTTGTGTATAATCATTGTATTGTCAAAGTCCTAATTTTATACAAATGGAAATGGAAGAATTGATTCCCTAAGGAAAAACAGTTGTATTGGGAAAGAAATCTTACTGAATTTCTGATTAAAGCTTTGTATTGCCAGCAGAGGTAGGAGGAGGAAAAAAATCCAATTACTTGGCTTTTGTTGTTTTTACATATAAAAGTGCTGACTGTATTGTATAAAGATTCAGAAAAGGAGGAGAAGGAATTTGTTACAATAAGATGTTTTGCACACTTGAGTGACTTTGATGACCACAATATTCAAACTCAGCAGAAAGGAAGGTGGGTGCACCTTCCCATAATCACTTGGCATGGGCAAAACTTGAGTAATGGTGGAAATCATCAAGGAGAAAGAGGAAATCCATAGAATTAATTAATTCCAGTTTAAAAGGCATAATAGCATACACATTATTTCTCTGGTTGCTGAATTCAGGGCAAATTTCTTACATTTTTTGGGTGGGGGGTATGTTTTATTTCAGGGAGCTACCATCAGAAGAGATGAGCACACAGGAGCTGTGATTGTAGCACGGATCATGAGGGGTGGTGCAGCTGATCGCAGTGGTATGATTGCAGTAGTTCATTTCTGAATTAAATTTGGAAACCTCTGAAGTTTCCTGAGCATGCTCTTAGCATTTGTGTGTTTATCAGTAACCTGTTCATCTAATTACATATGCTTTTTATTAGGAAAAAAATGAAAACAGAGATGGAAGAAGTATGTTTGAGCTGTAGAAAAATGCAAAGAATGTTTTTAATTTTTAATCTGGTAGCTTGGTTTTTTCAGTGTATCATGTATTGTTTTCTGGTTTTTTTACTGAGAATTTATTTTATGTCAGTTAACAGTAGCTGTATATATGATAAGTACAACATTTCTTATTGAACTGGATAAACAAATCTAAATCTTGTAGAGTCTCTTCATGGCTTGTTAAAAATTTTAGTGTAGCATTCTTTCTGTGAGTGTGAAATACTGATCTGTCAGGTGACAGATATGTCATTCCTGCCTTTATATTCTGTGTGTCTCCTGACTTCATAAGATTTGGGCACACTCATGAAACTATTCCAGTTTTGTATACTTAATACTGATCCAAAAAGTGATTTTCCAGGGTTCCTTGCCTGTCTGCATGCTGCTCTCCTTTGAGCCTGTGCTGCATGGAAAGAAAAGTGCCATTAGGAATAAAGGCAGGAGACTGAGGCACATTTCCAACAAAGGCTTTGGTACTAAATCCATCAGTCTGGATGAGGGAGCAGAGGAAGTACAAGCTAATGATTTAGGCTGGACATCAGAGGAGTAGTGCTTTCCAGTCTCTAGACCTGTTTTAATTTCCTTACCATCTTTTCAGGTCTTGTCCATGTTGGAGATGAACTAAGAGAAGTCAATGGTATTACTGTGCTTCACAAACGACCAGAAGAAATAAGTCAGATTTTGGTCTGCACTGATTTTCATTTCAAGATCTTTTCTGTTTGGTGATCTAGTAATTACAGTAGATGATGAAATTTAACCATGAGTTTAAAATATAGAGCTAAAAGATGCAATCCCTGCTTGTCTTTGCATTAAGAGTTTATCTTCTCCCAGTGGATTAGTCTTCTCCTTTTGACTTCAGAAACTTCTGCGAACTGGATTGGTACCAAGTAAGATACAAATACAAAGTTAACATGTTGCTCTGTCAAGAACTTCCCTTTAATGCTTTGTTTATGGCAAGCAAGCTGCAAATTATAAATACACTCCTAGAGGATGATTCATAATGTGGTGTGTTGGGAAGCTGGAGAGAGTCTTGTCTGTGTGTTCAGCAGAGCTGTCAGTCTGTCCTTTACCAGCAGATTCCTGGTGACATGAGCAATTTCTTGCTTCAAGCTTCTCTAACATGAATACCCACAAATCTTGGTAGAAAGTGGTGTAGCTCTTCTGCTTCTTTATCTCTGATTTCCCTCTTGTGCTGTGATTCCCCTTGTCTTGGTGTGGAGTGGAGTTAGGGACACAGTAAGGACACTGGTTCAGTGTCATCACCTCATTTCAGTTTAGATCAAATAATCCCAAATAATGCCAATGACTGCTTTTAACTTGGGGGGCAGGGGGTGTCAAACCACTTTGAAATAGTGTGTAAAGTTTAATTTATGGAGATGTTGGGATGCTATTTATCTGTCCTGTGTAATTTCTAATTGCATATGTACCATGGGAGTTAATGCCTGAAGTGTAACACTTTCTTTTTCATGGTTTATTTTTTGGAGAAAAGCTACAAATGTTTGTATTTGCTTTTTAATCTGTGCAGAATTGCAGGCTTCCCTGAAACACAGTTCATCTCATGCAAAATAAGGCATCTAAGATGAGATAAACCCATTCTAGATTTCTGATGGGATAAACCCATTCCAGATTTCTGAAGGACCCAGAAGTGCTTTTTAGTTTACTATAACTAATAACTGTAATTTCCTAGCAAAGATTTCTAGAGTGAAAGTAGATGTTTTATTTTGTAGATGCTTATATTTCACTCTTAACAAGTTAGCCACTATATGGAGAAAACACAGCAGTATTTTTCAAAGCAGCACTTTAAAATTATTAGTCTGAAAAAATTTAAGTCAGTGTTATACTAAAAGCCACAGAACTATGCAATGTACTCTGAACTGTAGCCCAGAAATTAATGCAATTGCTAAAAGCAAACAAGGGAATTTTAATGCAGGTCTTAATATGTTTTAGCCAAGTAATTACTGTGGATGTCAGGATGGAAAATCCTGATATTCTCTGTAATGCAGTTAAATAGATTCACTTGGCCTGTTAGAGTTCTGAGGAGACAGCTGCTAGCTCCTTAACTGGAGCTTGAATAGTCTGCATTGTATCCTTGTCCTGCTTTCAAAGTAAAAAACCCTTTCTGTTTGCTCAGGCTCAGTCTCAAGGGTCAATAACACTGAAGATAATTCCAGCCATCAAAGAAGAAGATCGTCTCAAAGACAGCAAGGTATGCAGCTGAACCACTCAGGCACATCTTTTCCATTCCTGCTCCAGTGGGAAGTGCCACAGACTCCTGATTGAGCTGCAGAGACAGCACAGTGCTTTTTTGTGCACTACCCTTCTGTTCATGACTCCTCTCCATCTTGGCACGTGTTCTTTTATAGCATCTCTGAAATCCTACCTCTTCTTTTTGCTCCGTGTAATTCAATTGAGTGTTCTGCTGTCTCCTCTCACCATGGCAGCTGCAGTCTGTCCATTATCTCTGGGCATTTTGCCACTCACTTGAGTGAAAATGGACCTCTGCAAGCAGAGCTGCATTCACCATGTGACCCCATGAGCCCATTTCAGCTGCCCTACCTGATCAGCAATAAGTGATTGCTCAGCTGGTCCCTCACAAGGTGCCTCTGTCAGTCTCTCTGCCTGCCTGCTCTTGCTTGCTGAACTTCTCCTTGAAGCCCACAAATCACTTTCTGAAGTGGTTCTGCTCTTGTGTTAAACTGTGTTAAGATACAAATCCAAAGTTGAACAGTAGATTTTGATGCATTAAAGGAACATTTTAAGGACAGTCTTTACAACTGGGCAACTTTGCAAAAACATCTGTGACAGTGGTCACAGGGGTTTTCAAGATGAGGGAAGAGACAAAGATTTGACTCTATATTTCAGAAAGCTTGATTTATTATTTTATTATATATATATTACATTATAACTATACTAAAAATGATAGAAAGAAAAGTTTCATCTTAAAAGGCTAGCTAAGCTAAGAATAGAATAGAATAAAAAACAAAGGTCTGTGGCTCAGACAGAGAGAGCTAGCTCTGCCATGAATGGTCACTAATTCTAAACATCTACACGAGACCAATCACAGATCCACCTGTTGCATTCCACAGCAGCAGATAACCATTGTTTACATTTTGTTTCTGAAGCCTCTCAGCTTCTCAGAAGGAAAAATCCTAAGAAAAGATTTTTCATAAAAAGATGTCTGTGACAAAAATCCATTTTTACTGTTTTCTCCCTTCCCTTATTTTCTTTTCAACCATTCCTTTATTGCATTTTGTACTTAATGTAGATTGTGATCTATGTTTCTTGGAACTTTGGTCTTTTGGGTCTCATGTTCCACAATTCTGAGTATTTGATCTTCTGAATCTCATGTTCTACAATTCCATAATTACTGGATATATCCTGGAAAGTTAATTTATTTTACTGCATAAGCTGCCAGGTGTTTATATGGAGGAATAAAGTGTATATATAGCAGTGTTAGCATTGAGGAAAGCCTTTTAAAAGCAGACATTTCAAATTCCAGATAGGACAAGAAGAAATGACATGTGTCAGGACCCAGGACATCCCTCTGGCTGTCCTGAGCAGCCAAGACCCCTGCCAGGGGTCTCAGGGATCCTGGCACAGAGCCCAAAATGCCCCTGTGGTTTTGATTATGACCCATGGAGCAAATTACCAACCTTGTATGAAGATCAGCAAGCCACGACAGTTTAAGTAGAATGATAGTGAAGTTATCACAGGATGAAAAATAGATTATTGAGGTTTTTGGTATGGGGGTTCAGGGGGCAAGATGGAGGAATCTGGGCATGTCCAGCCTTTCTCCTTCTTCTTCTTGGCCTCCATCTCCTGCTGTGATGGTGGCGCTTTGGGATTGGTTTAGAGTAGAAGCTCACTGTCTAACACAGGTGATGGGTATTGGGCAGTAACTGTAAATATTGCACACGTAGTTTTTAGTATAAACAGATAACACCGCCCTGGGGCAGGCAGAGTGCCTCTGTCTGTGCTGCTGAGCAGACCTGGGCTGGGCAGGAGAAAGAATTTTATAGATAAGGAACAATGAACAACCTTGAGAGCGAGAACTGAGGAGCTCTGACTCCTTCTTTGAGCCAGGCTGGGAAAAGAGAATTTCTGACACATCTGGGGGTCACTGTGAGCAGCTATAGCCCCGAGACTCAGCCTCTGCCAGGAGCAGAAATCAGTTTTCACGGCAGTTCTGGGGCTCTTTCCATGATCCCCAACGTGCAGGTCTCCCCAGGGGTGGCTGATGCTCTGCAGAGCCCCTCTGAGGCTGGGCTGAGGTTGGGGAAGGCAGCAGCAGCACCCCGGAGCAGCAGGCACCCTCCCAGCCAGCCCCACCTGTACCCACCAAACGATAATTACAGCTAATTGCTGCAGCTCAGGATGCATTCATTAATGGAAATGAACGCATTAGCTGCTTTTAAACTGCGCTTTGGTTAAACTTATGGCCAGCCCGAGGAGTGTTTTGCTGGAGCTGATGGTTCTGAGGTGACCACACGGAGCCAGGGGAGCAGGTGCTGAGCCTTCCCCATCCCTACAAACAAAGACTGGTTTTGTTCTCCTGCTGCTCCTCTCCCTTGCTCTGGGTCTCCATCACCACCCCAGCTGGGAGGGACCCCTGGGAGGGCTGTGGGGGGATTTGTGTGAGAGCAGAACCTGTGGGACACACACAGGGTCAGCAGGACCCGGGACAGAGGCTGGGAGGAGCTGCCCCATGGACACCATGATGTGTCCCCCTAAATAAAGGAGAGTTTTACATTTTGGTTTAACCAAACGCAGAGCCCTGTGTGTCACAGGGATCAGACACAGCAGCAGGTGCCAGTTCAGGGCTGCTGAATGACAGTTCAGGGCATCTCTGCTTTCCACAATCCCACAGGAGATGGATGAGCAGCTGGAGCTCCGCTCACCTCCTCTCTCAGGGGAGGAAATCCCAAACCCAGCACCCTCAGCAGCACCGGGGCTGCCCAAAGGCTGGGCTGGGTGTCCTGGAGCTCCTTCCCCACCTGAACAACTTGGGAATTCTGTTCTGGAAGGGCCCAAGGCAAACAGGCAGTGATGGCAGCTGCAGCCTCGCTCCCTGCTCCTCAGCAGGGCTCGGCAGTTCCCGTTCCCCAAGGTTTGGGATGGGCGTGGGGTTTATTGGGGTTTGGGGATTTTTGGTTTAGGGGGATTTTTGGAGGGTTTTTTTGTTTGTTTTGTGGTTTTTTTGTTTGGTTGGTTGGTTTGGTTTTTTGTTTTGGGTTTGTTTGGTTGGTTTGTCTTGGGCTTGGTTTTGGGTTAGTTTGGTTGGTTTGGTTTTTGGCTTTGGTTTGGGTTTTGGTTTAGGTTTTGGGTTTGGTTGGTTTGGTTTTTGGCTTTGGTTTCGGTTTTGGTTTAGGTTTTTTTGTTTGGTTGGTTTGGTTTTTGGGTTTTGGGATTTTTTGTTTGTTTGTTTTGGTTGTTTTGACTTTGGTTGGTTGGTTTGGTTTTTGGGTTTTGGGATTTTTTGTTTGTTTGTTTTGGTTGCTTTGACTTTGGTTGGTTGGGTTTTGGTTTGTGTTTGTTTGGTTGATTGGTTTGGTTTTGGGTTTTTTTGTTTGGTTGGTTTGTTTGGTTTGGCTTTTTGGTTGGTTTGTTTATTTTGGTTTGGTTTTTGGTTTTGTTTTGGGTTGGTTTGGTTGGTTTGGGTTTGGTTGGTTGGTTTGGTTTTTGGTTTTGGGCTTTTTGTTTGTTTGTTCATTTTGTTTGGTTGGTTTGGTTTTGGTTTTTGTTTTGGGTTTGGTTGGTTTGATTTTTGGTTTTGGAATTTGAGCTTTTTGTTTGTTTTGTTTGGCTGGTTTGGTTTTTGGTTTTGGCAAAAGGGCAGAGCCGGGCTCAGGGTAGAGCCGGGCTCAGGGTTTAGGGCATATCTGGGTTTAGGGCTTAGGCAGGGCTCAGGGTTTAGGCAGGGCTCAGGGGAGCCGCGGGGATCCCAATTAGGAGCAGTTTTAGGGACACAGAATTGCATATTCCCCGTCCACGCCTTCGCGGCGCTCGCAGAGCGGCCCATTATTAAGCTATTAATCACCTCTCTCAATTAATTGTTCTAAAAGGAGCCGGGCTCTAGCAGTCGAGCTGCAATTGAAAAGCTCACTTATTTTTGGAAAGGTAAAGTTACAGGCAGTGGTAATTTGAGGGCGCCGAGCCATTAAGCCACCGTTTGGAATCTCAATTACTCCGCGGAAGGATAATTACAAATAAAACAAACTTGTGATCCCACATCAGTGAGAACACTTCTTCCCTGCTTTATGGAATATACAAGCAGTTTTTCATCCACTGGATTTAATTTCCACATGAAAAATTGACCTTAACAGTATGAAGTATGGCTACAAGTAAAAACTGTGTTTTCATTGAAGAGAATAAATGCATTTCCTGAATGCTGGCTGTTACAGCTAATTGATTTATTGGCTCTCTATATAGTGCACTATTGTCTTTGCACTCATGGGACAGGGAAGCTCTTGAGAACAGAACTAAATTCTGCCACAGCAACCTGACAGCTGGAGAGGGTTGGGTTTTATTTTTTTTAATATAATGTGCAAGTGTCTCAGAGCTGGGAGGAATCTGCCCTGCATTGGCACAAATTACCTGGACTCATGGCTTCCTGAAGGATTTTTCAATCCCATAATATTTCTGGGAAGCTGACAGCACTGGGAGCAGGTAATTTTCTTTTAATCAGATTGTTTTTACTGCGAAACATTTATGTTCAAGCAAATGCACAATACTACCCAAAGAAAAGAGATAGGAAATTCCCTTTTTTTAAATTTTCCTTTAAGACCAGCAGTCAAAAATTCAGTAGGAAATAAAGGCCCTGCAAAAGTATTTCTCCCTGGTAACGAAAACAATTTTAAAATTCATGAAATTGCCAAATATTTATTATTATCCCTTGCTTTTAGGTTTTATGCAAATGAGTGCCCATAAGATGAAAGCCAGTGCTTGGTAGCAGGTGGGAGCAAACTCACATAATCATACCAATAAAAAAGCCCTGAGGAAAAACAAACCAAAATGAAAAATCAATAGAGGATGTTGTTCTCCAGATATACTATTAAAATATAGTATTCCACAGCTGCACTGTTGTCCTAAATAACGGATGAGCCTCTCTCTGGGAGGAAAGCTGAGGCTCAGATTCTCCCCTTTTGTTCAGTGGGTAAAAATCCCACAGGGCCTGAAGGGATCCAGGTGGGGAAGCCCAGCCTGGGGAAGGTGATGGGCATTGCAGGGAAAGGTTCCCAAACAGGGAACCAAAGCTGGGATTTCCCAGTAAAACCCCCTGTACCCCTGGATTTCACAGCATCCATGAAAAACACCCCAAAGTTTCCTGAGGCCTCCCAACTGCTGCAAAAGTGAAACCCCGAGCACAAATCTGGCAAGAAATGGGATTATATTCCATATTTCTGCAAGGATCCTCCTGTTCCGGTAACCAGGTGCTTGGCTATAAATTGGATTTTTATCTTCTTTATTTTCGTCTCCGTTTGGTTCTTATTGCTAGCTGCAAGCACAAATGACACTGAGTATGAATTCCATGGATTAAAATCCTTCAGGAGATGGAGAAACACCTCTCTGCCAGGTGAGCACAGTTCCCCCTATGCCAGGTGAGATGCCAGCCCCTCAGTTATTGCAGGGGATGCTGAAAGCCATCACCAGCTCTTTATTATGAGAAAAAAACCTAATGTGAACATATTTATCGCCTCTCCCTGCGAGCAAATCACTGCAAAACCCAAAAATGTCTCAATTTCTTAATTTTCTTAGCTTGTCCTCTGTGCAATCCCCTGCTCTCCTGCTGCTGGCCCCAAAGTGGCTGCTCCAGCTGCAGAGGCAGCACCCCCAAGGAGGAGAAGGGGAGGGGGCTCAGAGAGCAAAACCAGCCTGAAAAAGCCACATTTTATAGGCAAGGAGAGGGTTCAGCAACAGGGGTGGAAAACGGTAACTGTGATCACAACAGCAAACAGGGGGGCTCGTTCAGGAATTAAAGTGGGCATTTAAAAATGGGAGGAGACCAGGAAGGAGGCAGATTTTCACTTGGAAGGACCTTTAACATAATATTCTTTCAGAAGGTGAACAGCGTTAAATGACTTTGTCCTGGCACAGCCAGAGCACATGAGAGCCATTCAGCAGAACCTGAATTTGGGTTCCCAGAGCTTTCCATGCCCAACTCCCTGTCCCACAGGGAGCAGCACCAAACTGGAGTGACCCAGAGGGACCATCTCCCTGTATTCCCCATTCCACTGCTGCCCATTCCTGGGGCTCCCCTCTGCCCACACCCACAGTGTGCAGCTGCCACCTCCCCCTGGGGTCACCTGGACACCAATTAATGACCTGGAACAATTAATGAATGTCCAGGTCATCAACTGCTGCAGTGCTGCAGGTCCTGCAGCCGATCCCAGTCTGGGCACTCATGTGATGGCATCACTGCATCCCCAGGATGGTTTGGGTGAGAAGGGACCCTAAACCCCATCCAGTGCCACCCTGCCATGGCAGGGACACCTTCCCCTGTCCCAGGCTGCTCCAAGCCCTGTCCAACCTGGCCTTGGGCACTGCCAGGGATCCAGGGGCAGCCACAGCTGCTC
>JAWWMS010000119.1:2948494-2961221 GCA_035048045.1 Chlorospingus semifuscus | reverse complement strand
TCTATCCCCTATGTGAGGTTTTCTATCCCATATTCAGTGGAATATGAGGTTTTCTATCCCCTATGTGAGGTTTTCTATCCCGTATTCAGTGGAATATGAGGTTTTCTATCCCATATCTTAGGTTTTCTATCCCATATTCAATGAGATGTTCGATTTTCTATCCAATATCCATATTTTCCCCCTTCCTTTTATCTTTTTGCATTTTTTGGGACAGCTGCCAGTAACATTCTGCTCCTTGATCTCAGCTTTAATATCTTCAACACCTTTTCCTCATGGTAGCAGCTTTTGTTTCAGATTTCCCCTACAATCTGATCATATCTGCACTGATTTGATTATAAACAAAATTTGTAGGAATAACTCCCATTTGAAGACAATAACTTGAGGCTGAACAAGTTTAAAAATCTGGATTTTATCTTTTTCTTGTGTTTTGTGGCCAGCTGGTTTACGCAGGAGCTTTAGGCTGAGTCGAAAAGAGAAGGAGAGCAATGGCAATGAGGGCAAGCAGGCAGAGCAGGCAGATGGAGCAGAGTTCCTCACATATGAAGAAGTCACAAAATATCAGCAACAGCCTGGTGAACAGCAGAGGCTGGTGGTTTTGATTGGTAAGGTACCCAGTGTGTTCAAATTTCTCACATTTCTCCCTCTTCCTTTATCCTGCACTTCCAGAGGCTTTTCTTACATGTTACATTTCAGGGTTTTTGTGGTTCTGGTGGGTTTTTTAAAACATTTTTCTGGGTTTTGTCAGAACTCACTCTTTTATTTTAAATTACATTAAAAAAATAAAAAAGAAAAAAAAAAACAAAACAAGGAATCAGACTTACCAAATCCTTCTAAAAATAATGATGCAGGACTATTTCTCATTTTTCTGATTCACTTTCTGGTTTTTACTCCAGTGTTTAGGCTGTCAGAACTATTGAGGAAGAGGCAGATGTTAGAATTATCTATCAAGATTTTGTATAAAATTTCATTTCAGCTTATCAGCCTTGTGCTAAGCCAGTTTCTCAGGATGCCCTAAATTTCAAGGGTATCTCCTAGAACTGACTGCTAAGATCAAATTTCCTGATTTAGTGCCTGCCAGGTGATTGTCCAGCAGTTCAAAGAATTAAATTTGTTCCTGATGATCTTCAAAGCAGAATATGGCAGAGCAGGTCATGAGTTCTCTCATTAAGAGGTTCCTTCAAGCACACTCCTGAATCATATTCTTTGTGTGAAACTGATATATTTATTTTCTGCATTATTTAATTTCACACAGAAACCTGTCAGACAGTTTTATTTTATTTTATTAGGTTGTTTGGGGGCCAAGTTAAGTGAGCTCAAGCAAAAAGTTGTGTCAGAGAACCCCCAGGAGTATGGGGTTGCAGTTCCACGTGAGTAAAATTTACTGAATTATATTTGTTACATCTGTATTCTGTCTAATTAATGACTTGCCATCTGCACTAATCATTTCTCTTCTGACTACTGATTATATGAATATTTCTGAAGTACTTCAATTTCTTTTTCTCATTGTAAATTCTCATGCTTCTTAATTTTTTTTTTGTTAGTTACAGCACTCCTGGGAGCAAAACAACTTCATTTTTGGTCATACAATATTTGAGATTGAGTCTAAAACAAAATTATAGGGTCTGATTTATATTTTGTTCATTTAAATTTGCCACTGTGTAACTTTTCTTGTTTGAAGTTGGGAAAATGTGACTGGAGCTAAGTAGAGAAAACATTTGCAAAGGCTGATGTGTGTCCCATGTCTTGCTTCCCTTCTCTTCTAGATACAACAAGGTCAAGGAAAAGTCATGAGAGAGAAGGAGTAGAATACAATTTTGTTTCTAAGCAATCATTTGAGACAGATGTGCAGCAAAACAAGTGAGTTAATTTTTAAATACTGGTATAATTGATTATTTAAAAATATTGCTTGCACAGTTTTACATCATGAATACCAAAATCAGGTGACAAGTTGGACAAGATTAGAAGGATTCAGCTTTCAGCTTTTAAGTAAAAAGCTCTTTACAGAGTCTGCACTGTTAGAGCAAACTCCAACATTTAGCTGGAAGCAATTTAGGAATAACATCAGTAGGAGGATCCTGAGTTAGAATTTAAATAATCTGCATAATGCTTGGTCAGAATTGAATCTAGTGAAAGTAACAGATACTTGGTTGGGCTGCTCACTGTCTGTTTAATATGATGAGTAAAAGTTTTATTCACAAGTCTCCTTGAAAGTAAAAAGTTTTATTCACAAGTCTCCTTGAAAGTAAAAAGTTTTATTCACAAGTCTCCTTGAAAATGTGCACTAGATGGAACCTGTGGTTGTACCTGACATTGTGAGCCTGAACATGTTTTCTCCAAGTTCAGATCTTTACTAGGCTCCCAAAAGATGGGAGAATTGCAGCCCATTGCCTTGCCAGCTTTGTTCTGTTTTCTGTGAAGAATATCCATTCTTCTTCCCCTTTTTGGCAGCAGTGCTGATTAACTGTGAGTGATTTATGAAGAATTGCTACAAAGCAAGGAAGGAAGAAAAAAAGTAAAAAAAAATAAAATCCCTCCCCCACCCACTTCTGGTTTTCTGCCTCTCTCCTCCCTCTTTGCTTTGACTTCAGGAAGCAGCTATCAAATGTTCCAAGTTAAATATTGTTAATATTTTTTGTAGATGATATTTAAAAGTGTATTGACTTTTTAGATTTGTGGAACACGGAGAGTACAAAGAAAATTTGTATGGCACAAGTCTGGAGGCAATCAGGTCTGTGATGGCCAAGAAGAAAGTTTGTTTGGTGGATGTGGTACCTGAAGTAAGTCCTGCAGCTTCTTTTAAAGAATGCAAATATGATTTCCTGCTGCCTGAGCAGAATGGGACTCTTGGGAATGCAGGGCAGTGGTTACAGTTCCTACAGTCCAGCTGGGACATGCCTTGCAAATAAGATTAGATATTTTAAAGAAATAGAACTGTGAAAGATGCATTGTAGTAGGAGCCATGAGGGGTAATTTTAGATGATTGGCTTTAAGGCATTTACAGCATGGTGTGCCAAAAGCTGATAGGTCAAAAAACACTTATAATTTATTGTAATTAGGAAATAATTGGCTGCTGATTGTGATGGTGTGAATTATAACATCTGTATTGTCTCACCCTTCACATGAGACTAAAAATGGAATAAAAGCTTCTAAAACACCTCTCAGTTACCCCATCTCTGGGTCAGAAAAGGGATTAATCCAGCACAGCCTGGATGTCTCTTTACTAATCCTCACTGTGGGACTTTTCCCTTGCTGTAGGACCAACGTGCATCCCTGTCCCAGCCTGCTCATGTCCTAGAGAGAATCCTTAGAACAAAGTTGTTGTTTCCATTCTAGATCTGATTTTAAATAACCCTGTCTCAGCCTACTCATGTCCTAGACAGAATCCTTAGAACAGAGTTGTTATTTCCATTCTAATTCTGATTTTAAAAAACCCTGTCCCAGCCTGCTCATGTCCTAGAGAGAATCCTTAGAACAAAGTTGTTGTTTCCATTCTAGTCCTGATGTTAAAAATGCTGGCCACAGCACACCCACACCCCCCAAGGCTCTCATTTGTAGGATCTCAAGGATGCAGCACCCATTTTTGGGTGCAGATACAGAATGCAGGAACACCATGAATCACCCCAGGACAGGAGCAGTGTAAGCAGTGCCAGCTCTTAATACCCCCATGCTGTGAGTTAATACCTGAAAATTTGATCCAGATTTTGTAACTGGGCTAGGAAAAGGTTTGTGGTACTATCTCAGATGAATTCCAAGTTTAAAATTTGCAGTGTTGTGCTAAGCCAGTTTCTCAGGATGCCCTGAAATTCAAGGGTATCTCATAGAACTGACTGCTAAGATCAGATTTCCTGATTTAGTGCCTGCCAGGTGATTGTCCAGCAGTTGTTCAAAGAATTAAATTTCTTTAATTAAATTTGCTGCATAGGTGAAGCAAACCATAACTTGTCCATGAAGTCAGGGGTTTTTTATACTTTCCTCAGTATTTTTTGCCATGTCCTTGCCCCTTGGAATCCCAGTGCTATTCAGGCAATGCTCCATGCACTCTTGGGTGTAGCCAGGATTCTGGCATGAGCCTTTGTTTGAAGAGCAAGATTCAAACAGGACTTCACACCACAGTACCAGTGAAACCACTGAAACCAGTTTGAATCTCATGGACATGTAGCTAAAAGAAGTCTGATAACAAAAAATCATCTCTTCACAGGCAGTGAAGCACTTGAGGACTCCTGAGTTTAAGCCTTATGTTATCTTTGTGAAGCCTCTCATTTCAGAAAAGAAAAAACATGTCTTAAAATCTCACATGTCAGAAGAAATCTCATCCCCTCTTGTGAGTATTCCAAGTTCTAATCTCTTGAAAGAAATATTTGGGGCTAGCACTTCTGTTACTTGAAAGAACTCCTCTTCCATAACAGGAGTTAAAGTGGGGCACTAAGTAGGTCCTGCAGCCTTTCAGGTGCAACTTCAGAAAATGGAATTTTTGATTCCTTATCTCCTCAAGTTTTAAAGTAACACAAAGCCAAGTGCCAGTCTTCCATATTCATCTGGGTACATCATCAAGGCTGCAGCAGGGGAAGTTGTGGTTATTAATTGTTGGGGTTTTGTTGTGGGTTTCAGGATGAGGTGAGAGATGAGAATTGACTCTAAGTTCTTAGAAGGCTGATTTATTATATTATGATATTATATTATATTAAAAGAAAATGATATACTAAAACTATACTAAAGAAAGAGAAAGGAGACATCAGAAAGCTAGAAAGGAATAAATAATAAAATCTCATGACAGACTCAGAGAGTCCAACACAGCTGGCTGTGGTTGGCCATTAATTAAAAACAATTCACATGTTGGTAAACAATTCTCTAAATCACATTCTAAAGTAGCAAAACATGGAGAAGCTGAAGCTTCCCATCTTCTCAGGAAAAAAAGATCCTGGCAAAGGTATTTTTCATAAAATATCACAGTGACAGGAAGTTGCTGCTGAACTCAGGTAAAACAACAATAATTTTACATTTCCTATGAGCAGCCATCAAAAAGTAATTTTGTTATACCCCCAAAGTGACACCCACACCAGTGTTTAATGGTGCACACACAAAACACAGTGTGTGGATGTCTTGAGGATCAAACCTGATTTAACTGCAGCTTGGTGATGTTTGTAAACCTGAATTTAAATTTATGTGTTACAGAACTTAGATCACTTGGTAAGTCTTTGTGTAAGCCCTCAAAAATACTGAACTTGGGACAGTAGATGCATAATTTCTTTTCAGTTTTTGAGGAGTGTGATTCCCATATCTTGGGTTAAACTACATAAAATGAAGTATCACCATTTTCTGTCCCTCCTGTACCATATTTTCCCCCTTCCCTGAGGCCCTTTGCATTTTTTGGAACAGCTGCCTGTAGCATTCTGTTCCTTGATCTCAGTTTTGATATCTTCAACACCTTTTCCTAATGGTAGCAGCTTTTGTTACATGTTCTCAGAGTAATGACTCATTGTGCTTTAAAATACTATATATATTTTTTTTAAATTTATTTATATTTATGTATTTATATAGTGATATCTTTTAATATATATTATATATAATGCATACAATAATCTTATATGTATATTTTAATATATATATTAATATATACATACTTTGAAATACTTAGAAGGACATGCTGTAAATTTCATACCAACATCTTGTTTTGATCAACAGGATGAAGAACAGCAGGAAATTCTAAATTCAGCAGCATTTATTGAAGAGCAGTATGGCCATTTAATTGACACTGTACTGGTGAAAGAAGATCTCCAGAGTGCATGTAATGAGCTGAAAACTGTGTTAGATAAACTGAACAAGGATTCCTTCTGGGTGCCAGTCAGCTGGGTTAGGTCATAGCTTGTTATCATGTTTAAAGGAAAGACTGTATAAAAATGTTCTGTAAATACATGAATTAGAAAAGGGGAGTACATTGAATTTGCTTCAAAACTGCTGGTCTTACCTAGAAGGCAATAAATAAAGAATGTATGAGGAAAGATTAAACAAAGTCACAAGCTGACACTGCCTTTCTGAGTCAAATTTTGAATAGCAGCTGTCATTTAGAAGTTGATACTCAGACCAAATAAGCCAGTCCAGTCTTTTACTGATCTTTAGACTGGAAATTGTGCATTTTGTTACAGTGGTGTTTCACAGAGGCTCCCACACTTCCAAAGCACTTTGTGGTGAGATACTGACAAGATGGAAGGTTTGTCCTATGGCCACAAATTTTTGTGGCTAGATTGAAAACCTCAGAATAAAGTCCCTCCTGGGAACAAGCTCCTTCAGCTGGGTGGGAAGTGTTCTTTGGAGAGAGGTTCAACAAGTTCAGCTGGCCATTAAAACATGCTTCCCTTCACAAAGAAGCATTAATTTCAAATCCTTAAGTAGGCACTAAAAACTAGGCCAGCTATAGGAGGGGTTTTTATGTCCATCACATTTTCCTGTACTCCAGATTATCTTGCACAGCTCACAGGTATTGTCTGCTCATCAACAGTTTATTCCCACTTCCCCAGTCACAAATGCTGAACAATCTCTGAGGGTACCTGTGTCACTGGCCAGCTCCTAAAACACAGATTTTTATAGTGTACATGAAAACAGCTGCAAATGGTTCTAAAACAGGACAGTTAAGAAGCTTTGTTTCTGCAAAACATCTTTGCCTGTGCTACATGGTGGGCCACAGCCTTGACACCAATGGAACAGCTCCAAAAAGGGCACTCAAAGGAGGAGCCACAGGTCAAAATCATCATCCTTCCAGCATTTATGTACTAAAAAGAGGAGCTACAGGTAAAAATCTTCATCCTTCCAGTATTTATGCACTCAGAGGAGGAGCTACAAGTCAAAATCTTCATCCTTCTAGCATTTGTGACCACTTCTGTTCCAAATCTGGTAAAGGTTTCCAGAGCATCTCATTGGCCTGAAGAAGCAAACTCTCAAAGGACCTTGTATATATTTAAGACTTGAATATAGATTATTTTTGAGTGGGTCTTAGGAAGATGCAGAGATGATTCTGGAAGTAGCTGTGCTTTATCCTTGGGGCATTTAAGGGGAGAGCATTGTACAGGTGCATGGTAGCTGTAACTAGTTCCTGTTCTCACTTGCCTGCTGAGGTCTGATATCTCCTGTGTATTAAACAAGACCTTTTGGTGTTCCTTATATCTTAACAGATAATGTTCTTCTTGTTCCATGACATTTAGCAGAACTAAAAGTTGCATATTAAAAGTACATTTCTTACATATCAGTGTCACTGAATCTACATTATGTCAAACCCAAAAAGTTGTGTAGAAGAATCATCCCCACCCATCCTCTCCAAAGGAGAACTTCCATGTGAGGTCCTGCCCCATGGGCATTGAGGTTCTGTTCCCACTGCTACAAAAACAGAATTTTTCCCTGCATTTGTCAGTGCTGCAGCCTGGTGACCTCAAAAATGCTGAGGACTCCTCCACATGCAGTGGGCTGTCAGCTCTGCAACCATGTGCTACCAAAAAGGATTCTTAGAGAGGCAATTCATCACAGATGTACCTTGATCCCGTGAAAAACTATAGGAAATACTTCAAAAATTATTTCAGTAACAGCATTTCAAACTAAATCATTTTATGAAAATAATAAATGGCCAGATTGATCTCACCCTAGCTCTGTATTTCAGGTTACAAACTGATTTTTAGTGTCTGCAAGACATGAACATATTTAGAAGATTCAGATTTAAGTTAAAAAGCTAAGGGTCAGAATTTCTTTAAAGCAAGGTTGCTATCATAACATCTTAAAATATTTTGCATGGCTAGTGGTAAATAAAGCTGTATGTTTGCTTTATGATCTAACATAATCTAATGGTAGAAATATGCATTAACAAAAGCAAGGCACAAGTTACATCTAAAATTTTCAGTTATTTTAATGTAAGTTAGTAAAAATACAATATTGCCATTAAAAGTGTAAAAGACAAAAGGGTAACTTCATAGGGGGATTGGTGACAGACTAACCCAAGTGCAAAGTCTCCCACAAGCAGCACATTTTCTGTGAAATTGAGTTTTATCAATTTCTGATAACATTTTTATCAATTCTGATAAAATTTCCAATTTTATCTATGGTTTCTGGAAGAGGACAAGGGTTTGCAGAGACTCAGTGACTGATAAACCACAGCCCAAAATGATGAGTGCATCTCATCCCTGACCCTCAGTGCAAAGAGAACAGCAATCACCACAGTGTCCTGCACTTTTCCTGACCATGTTAAAATACACATCCTCTTCATCACAGCCCTAAAATGAATCCCTGATCCTCAGTGCAAAGAGAACAGCAATCACCACAGTGTCCTGCACTTTTCCTGACCATGTTAAAATACACATCTTCTTCATCACAGCCCTAAAATTAATCCCTGACCCTCAGTGCAAAGAGAAACAACATAGGGTCACCTTCAGTGTCCTGCACTTTTCCTGACAAGTGTTAAAATACACATCCTCTTCATCACAGCCCTAAAATTAACCAGCTTACTGTCTGGGCACATGTAGCAATTTTGACTTTTTAAAACCATCCAAAATCAGGAAACTCTGTCCACTGATCAAACTCCTGCTGAATAACTACATGAAGGTGACTTGGGTGCCTCAAAGCCTCCCATGCCATCCAAGGGAGGAGAATCTTCTCAATAATATTCCAGAATTTAATACCAATTAATTTATGCTGAGGCAGGAATTCCAGCAAAAGTGCATGCTGAATGTCAAACAGCAAAAGCATAATTCTCTAAGCAGCACTATGATTTAATAGTGAAAAATCTAAGAGCTCCCAGAAAAATACCTGCAGGCAGCAGCTGTGCAAAAGGGAAGGAGAAACTGTATTTTGTTAATGAATAAAAATGTATTTTGCTAATGAGTTTGTATGGTTTGCATCTGCACAACTGATGGCACAGATTGGTGCTTGGAATCCCATCCCCACCCTTTTTTTTTTCCTCCAGTCAGGCAGAACAGCCAGCTGTACATTTAAATAAGTGCACAGTAGGCAGCACATAACCCTTTATGCTGCTGTGCTGAAGATTCCATGAGCTGGACTCCCTTTTTCCCTGTGCCCTTATCCCAAAGATCTGGAGTTTGCAGGATCTTTATGACCAGCTCCTCAAAGGCATGGTGCACTCCATCCTGGGTCTTGGCACTGGTCTCTGGAGAAAAGGGGAAAAAATATTTTATCTTATTTGCAGGGAGTATATTTCCACTTAGAAAAATGTATTTTGGGACCAGAGAGAAGATGGGAGTTTTTTAATGAGTGAATCTCCTCTCCTTTCTCTTAAATGTGCACTTAAATTGAATAGGATAAACAGAAATACATCCCAGTCTGAAGTATCACATTTTTCCACCAAAAAGAAATCCACAGTTGCCCATTTTCTCCATAATGGAAAAAAAAGAAATTCTTCTCAGGTTGTGACAGTAAATCTAGAAGATAATTACTCCATAACAAAGCTGAGAAAGATACAGAGAGAATTGCATGTTGTCCCCTATGTGTTTGAATTTCTCCTAGAAATCTTTTCAAGAACCTTTCTCTTTAGAAACTCCCACCTTTATATCTTTACATTGTACATTTTATTGTTGCTCTAAGAATATTGTCTTTTATGTAGCTGCAACAGAAACTTGGAAATGAAAGATCAGCCAAGGTCCTTGCAGACACCAGTAAGGAGGAAATTTTCGGTCTTCTGGGCTCTGAATTTAAAAATCCTGCTAGTTTCAAGAGAATATAAAATTTATGCCTGTACAGCATATGCAGTAAATCTGTTTCAGAGAAAAATGCTTCTGGTCAATGCAGAATCTGAAACCTACATCCCTGCACAGGAATTACAGCAGAAGGAACCCATATTAATTAGGTATTTTAGAAACCCATCAACCTGAAATACAATTGTACATTCACGCTTGGCAATACCAAAACAAGCATTTGAATGTGGAAGTTTTTGTCCCAGAGGTTCATACCTATAAAAAGCAGTGAGTGTTTCCTGGCAAGCTGGAGCCCTTCTTTTCTCTCCACTTCACGGTCAGGCTGCAGAGACAGATGAAGAACACAACTGAAATAAGCTACACTTGCCACTTTCAAAAAGCACCCAGAAAAGCAGCACTGAAATGAGAACAAAACCTCAAAAATGACGTTTTGTTGAAAGGAAAAAATGTCTGTGATATGTATTAATCAACTGGATTTTCCCACTCTGTAGCTCACTGCCAGGCTGGCTGTGTTACTTACAGCACTCACCTCACATTTACACACTCTGATGAATAAATAACCCAGGGAAGAATGGAAAAGGATGCATTCCCAAACTGACCTTATCAGTTTTATTGCCAACCAACATCTTCACAGTGCTGCTGGGGGTGGTGTACATCTCCAGCTCATTCAGCCACCTTCCTAGTCCTGTGAAAGTGGCTTTTCTTGTAATATCATACACTGAGAACAGAGGAAAAGGAGCTTAACAGCTGTAGAGCCTTGGACAACATTTCCTTCATTGTGACAGAATTTAGTCCATCCACACTTCCTAATTACTGCCTGGAAAAAACAAAAGGTGCTAGGAAACTACAGAAAGAAGCATCAACCACACACTCCTCCCACAGCTGGAACACACTGGGCTGTGCTCCCTCAGGATTACAGAACACAAGAACCTCTGGAGGGAAAATCAGATTTACCAACAGAAATATTCTACCTGTTGGTAGTGCTGAATTAGGCCACAGAGAATATTTTAAAAAAGGTATTTTGTCAGCTAATTTTATGTATAAATACATGCACATGCTGCTGGTAAAACATGGACTGAGTTCAAAGCTACTTTTGGGTACTGGTAACTTAATAACTGCATTTACATAAATCACTAAAGTTTAAAAATCACAGAAAGAATATTTTGTACAGCAAAGTTAAGGTTAGTCTTCACAAATCCTGAAAGGAAGAACCCCTTTTTGTTTTCTAATTGCTGTTGTCACACAGAAAGGGCTTTGTGTACAAACCTCAAGTCTTACCATAATCACAACAATCACATCAACAGTTTCTGGGGGGAAAAAAAAGCAAAATCATGGGGAAAAGAACACAACACAACCCCTGATTAGCCTTATTACCAGAAAACCACCCATGTGATAGTTACAAAGCTAATAATTCATCCACTCAACAGCCTGCAGCATGACATCTCTGTCTTTTTAATTTAAAATACTTTGAAGCAGCAATATTTCCTGCCTGTTGTTTTGCATACCCAGTGTTTGAGCTAATGAGCAGTAATGTTGTAAAAGCCATAATTATTCCTCTGATTCTCTTGGATAACCTCCTTTTGCAAGGACATGCACATTTAGGAGAAATAAAGCCCACAATTTCTGTAATCATTCCTTTCTTCCATTTATTTCATACCTAAAACAACCCCTTGAGCTCCTCTGTAGTAACTGGGAGTCACTGTTCTGAAACGCTCCTGTCCTGCTGTATCCTAGAGAGGGAGGGGGGAAAAATCCCCAAACACACAACATCAAACACATTTATAACAACAAAAAAAGGGTATTTTAAACTAAACAAGATAAGCAAATTTAAAATTTTAACTCCTGAGCAGTAAGGAAAACATGAAATGGAAGGAAGTCCCAACCTTGACTAAGGAAGCCTTTAGAAGTGGTTTTGTTTGTCTGCAGCTCCGGCTGTACCATCACGACACTCATGAAATCTCAACATGAGGAAGACTTCAGCAAAGAGAGAGGAGGAGCAGGAAGGAAACGAGGAAACCACAAAAACGAGCTCTTGAAGCTTGCACACCTCTCAAAACCCAACACACCCCCATCTGTCTGGAACAAAACATACCCATATGGCCAGCTGCACTGCACGGCCGTCCACCAGCATTTTCTTCACTTTAAAATCAATACCTGAGAGTTAGAAAGGGAGGCTCGTCAGAAGGAACTGCCAAAAATAGTTCGGCACCCGAACACCCTGGCAGCCCTCACATCTGCACGATCCTGGCTCCGGATCCCAAAAAGAAGAAGCCCAGCAAGAAGGAGCCCAGCAAGGAGAAAAAAGCCCAGTAAAAAGGAGCCCAGCAAGAAGATGCCCAGCAAGGAACGAGCCCAGCAGGAAAGAGCCCAGCAAGAAGAAAGGAGACCAACAGGAACGAGCCCAGCAAGAAGGAGCCCAAGCAGGAACGAGCCCAGCAAGAAGGAGCCCAAGCAGGAAGGAGCCCAGCCCCGGGCGGGCGGACCCCCGGCTCACCGACGGTGGGTGTGAGGCGCGGCTCGAAGGCGCCGTCCGTGAACCTCCGCAGGAGGCTGTGGGGACAGAGAGCGCGGCCTCAGCGCGGGGCTGCGCTCGGGGCTCCCCCGCGGGCCGCTCCAGCACCTGGACTTGCCCACGCCGCTGTCCCCGAGCAGCAGCAGCTTCAGGGTGAGGCCTGCGGGCTCCATCCCGCAGCGCTCCGGGCCGGGCACCACCGCTGCTGCTGCCGCTGCGCTCCACGAGCAGCCCCCGCTGCTCCCGGCGGTGCGGCCCCGCCTCGGAGGCGGCGGCCGGGGCCGGGCGGGGCGGGAGCGGGCCGGGCTGGAGCCGCAGCGCCAAGGGCTCGGCCATGGGCGATTTCCAGCTCTCCGTGGAGGAGCTGAACGAGCTCCTGTCTAACGGGAGCGGCTGCTACAGCCTGCCCAGCGCGCACAGCAACGAGGTGGTGCCGCGCATCCACGTGGGGAACGCGTGAGTGCGCCGGAGCGGGGGCGCGGGGCAGGCCCGGCCTGGGCGGGCACGGGGGGCGGAGAGATCGGAAGAG
>JAWWMS010000119.1:2936761-2948394 GCA_035048045.1 Chlorospingus semifuscus | reverse complement strand
TTGGGTCATTTGTCCTTGGTGCCCAGCTGGAGCAGGAATTGTTTTGTCTCCCTGCTCTGTGCACAGAGCTCACCATCTCAGAATGTGAAGCCAAGACCCACACACTAAAGCAGCACAGAATCTGAAAAATAGAAAAGCTCAAACCTGAGGTATCAATAGGAGGAGGAGAGGAAAGCATCTGCCTTTCCTCAGCTAGGAAAAGAGTAGGGGGGTCCCTCAAAAATTTGATTTTGCCAGCCAAATTCAGGTGTCTGGTGTGCTGGAAAATCCTTGCAGGATTTAGCCTTGAAATCTCTATCAGGGTGTGCCACGACCCTTGAAATTTTCCATGGAAGTGATTCTTGAGGAGAAGGAGCCTGCCCTCGCTGCCATCACCTGTCCCTTTGTCTCCAGGTAGCACTGGGGACAGTTCCAGGCTGTGGCACAGCCTTGTCCCTTACCCAGGCCATCCCTGGAGCTGTGGCTGCAGTTTTAGGAGAATCATTGATAAATGGGCTTGAATTTCCAGCGGAGTTCCCTCCCTTCGAGTGGGTGTGGATGGGAACAATTGCAAGTGCCAAAAAGCACAAACCCCCTTTTGTTTATCATTCAGGGCATCCTCCTTCCTGCTTTTTCCAATCCCCAAGGTTAGACAAAAATACTTTTTTACTGTCTAGAAATAAGGATTTAACCTTCAATATGCAAATTATTTAATAACCAACCTGACCTTATTAAAACAAAGTGCTTTGCTTCCATTCTTGGCTCTTTAAAGAAACACTATAAAAAAAAAAGACAATAAAATGATTGTTCCTCTATGGTTGTGCAGGGAGATAAATTACTTAGGACATGGCTAATCTCATCTTGGGCTAAAATCTCTTCTAGTGAGCTATTTTTCAAATCAGTTTTGTAATTGGCAAATGTGTTTATATGTTTGGGTTTGTTTTTATTTTTCCTAAATTGAGTTATAGCTGTAAATGGTGAAAAATGAAATTTGAAATATTTGTGAAGTGCCAAAAGGTAAAAATCAGCATTTATTTCGGATTTTTTAAGGCAGCATTTTTACAGTGGTTTGGGAGCTCTGGATGAGGATTTTTAAAGCAAATTTTGTTAAACTTTTGTGCTGCTGGGCTCCCTCTGTGAGTTGGGTCAAGTCCCACACCAGTGGCAAAGTTCAGGATTTGGAGATTGTGGTGTAGAGTGGCATTATTTGGTCACAATTTGAAGAGCATGAAAATTCTGCTCTGGATTTTGACCCTCATAATCTTAATAAGAGGAAAAAAAATACCTCTGACTATATCTGCATATTTATTTTTCACTGTTAAGACCTTTGGGTTGTGTAGAACAGGTATTTGGGCTGGAGAAGTGGATTTTATTTTGTTTTGTTTATTTTATTTTATTTTTTGTTTTATTTTTATAACTTTTTATTTTTTAGTTTTATTTTATTTATTTAATTTTTAATTTTTATTTTTTAATTTGTAAAAAATCTTATTTAATTTTTTTTTTAGTTTTTATATTTTATTTTATTTGATTTTTAAAATGTTTTAAATTTTATTTTATTTTTAAATTTTATTTTATTTTATTTTACTCATTCTTCACTAGGTGAACCTCAGCCTCATCCCAGGATCGATCATTATCAAAGGCAGGAAAGGGAAAATCCAGAGCTAAACTGCAATGATCCCTCTACCTTTAAAACCATTTGGAAGTGGGAAATCCTTCATAATTATTCAGCTTTTCTCTTTTAGAGGATTGATATTTGGTATTTCAGCCAGAAAGGGAACAATTACAATAAATTGTGTTCTGCTGCTGACTGAATGCACAAATTTCAGTGAAACGATGCAGTCAAGAAAAAAAAGAAAGAGAAGAATAAATTTTTGTGGTTAAAGGGAACCTTAGAAGCTGACAGCAATATTTATTGGTAGTTTGGCCACAGGGAATTTCAAGATCTTAAACCAGTTTTGGGTGGATTCAGCTGACATGGTCCTTTCCATTCCATGAGAATAAAGGGAACCAGGACTGATCCCCTGAAAACAGGAGCAAGAAAAAGATTAATAATCTGCATAATCTGATAAAATTAATAATCTGCATAATCTGATAAGATTAAGATTAATAATCTACATAATCTGCTAAATTCTAACATAATGAACACAGTTTCACTTTGCAGATTTTTCCCAGCAGATCTGTTTAGTCTGGAATCCCAAATATCCCTTTACCTTTCCATTTGGTCTCTGCATTTGGAGAACCCAAGACAAACTTCTCAGCAAATCTCCCTTTATGGTTCTGTGATTTTCCCAAAATTCCCTTGAATTATCACCTCCTGAACACAGAAATCCGGCAGAAGGAATGACTGAAATTACCAAAAAAACTGAGACAGAAAACCAAATAAATCTCTTTAAGTCATGTGAATATCTTGCTTCAGTTGCCCAGGAGCTGTTGCCATTCCCTTTTTGCCACTTGCTGTAATTCCTGCGGTTCCCAACCTGAAATGTCATTTTAGGGGTGATGCTGAATTGTCACAAGTGTCATTGCTCAGTGTGAAAAACGCCAATCACTTGTTTTTAAAATTTTAAAAAGTTTAATAGTAATGAAATGGTTATGAAAATAGTAATACAATTAGAGCAATAATTATTTGGACAAATTGAATTAGGACAATATGAGACAATAAAAACAAAGAGTTACGGATGTCTGGGAACCTTTTCTGGGCAGCACAAGACTGAAAAAGGACCCAGGTTAACAGAGGATTAACCCTTAAAAGCAACAGCCTGTTGCATATTCATACACCTCATACATGATGCATAAATTCCATTCAAACACAGGATTCTGTCTGGTCAGTGTCAGCTTCTTCCTCTGAGTCCTGATGGCGTCGTCCTGGCTGAACAAGTCAGGAAGTTAATTTCTCCTGATAAAGGAGCAATAAATTCTCTTTCACTGAAAGATTTAGGTGTCCTGTGGCTGCTATCTCAGTGTGAATCCTTTAGGAAAAAAGTATCCTACATAGCATAGTTTCTATTTTAACATTTTGTTATAACTTAAAACTATATTTAACACAGTACTTAAGATAATTGAACAGCATTACTTTCTAACACAACACATATAACACTCATTTTAATATTTGCGAAAAGCCAATCATAAAATACACATTTTTCACACTGCTGATTCTCCTTCCCCTTTTTGGTCCATCTCTGTAAACTTCTTCCCTGTGAAATTGGGGATTTTTTTTTTTAAATACACTGGCTCCCTGTACTTATTTTAGGTTTTCACCTCCTAAAGAAGTACAAGTCAAGATCATAGATTATCACTAACTTACTTTTAAGCCAAACCAAATTATATTTGTTACTGGCAGGACATGCACATCTAGACATGGGACTGAAATCATTCAGTAGCTAGCCTGATGTCTGACAACCATCATCTCCTTCATATTGTAGTAGTTACAAATACTAATAGTAGTTTTTTCCTGGGTAAAAAAGGAAGTCATAGCTTGCAAGCTGATTTGTGCAGTAAATAATTTAAAAATAACAGTCTGTTGCCACATTCAACCATGATTTCAGGATGGGAGTTCCTGTTGATGCTGAACACTCAGATATATGCTGATCTATATAATGTTAATTAAACCATATTCTCACCCTCCTAAGCATAGGAACTCACCACTGAATTAACACTTTTTGGTTTGGCCTTGCTCTGTAGGATTTTTGTGTTGAAAGCAGAATTCTCCAGACACTGAAACTTCTCCCCTGGCACAGATGATGTCCTGCCAGATGGAAAATCTGTCAGCATTTGTTTGGGTAATGAAGTCTTACAAATATTTGGTTCATTGCCATAGTTGCTTGGCACAGACAGCAGAAAATGTAGAAGCTTCAGTCATGCATAAATCTTCATCTGCTTTCACTAGAATTTAAGGGATGTGCAATCATCAGGAAGAAAGAAATTCTCCAGATGTTCATGGCCTTGAATTACATCAAAATTGTGAGTGAATGGACTCAGAGATTCATATAGATGTAAACTGACTAATTTGGGTGTTTGTTTTTTTAGATTAGTAAGTGTCCAGCCAAAAACCCTGGATGCATTGTCATCTCACAGAAACTTGTCCAGGAGGATACTGCACAAATGCTTATCTGGAGCTCAGCTTAATATTAAGACCTCTTGTATCTGCAATTTATGAGTTGAGCTGTGGGGAGTTTTAAAAAAATATTTGTTTCCATATCCAGTTAAGCACATACTGAAAGCTGCTTTTAAAAACAATCTGTCTAGGCTACTTCCTTTCACACAGTGTGCAGGAACTGAGTTATCCTTCAGCTAAAGGATCTCTCACATTCTGCTGATGTTGGCCAGTGGGGCTTAGATTTTACTAGGAGACCACATGGAGTGATAAAACATGTGGGGTTTTTTTTATTTCCCAGGAAAGTGAGGCAAATATTGCAACTGACATAAGGAAATAATCAGACTCAGAATGAAAAGTAGTGGGATTATGGCAAAAAGGAGTCAATGCTCTCCTGATATTCCTTTATGGTTAGCTCCTCTTGCTGTAGATTGCATCCCAGGGCACAAGCAGAGGTTGGTGCATGGTCACTTGTGTTACTGAGCAGGGTTGTTTAACTGGTTTTTAAATTATTTTATGTGGATAACTGTTAATCTTAGAAGTTAATTTGTTATCATCTCCAGTATTTTCCTACTTTTGTCAGAATTTTATGTGCAGAAAGTTAGAATTTTATGCCACAGTAGGATCTAACAGATGCAGATTCACTCTCATGTGTGCATTCCTCAGTGTCAGCCAAGAAATCAGCATTCTCTCATGCTCAAGTAAGGGACCATAGCTCTGAATATTTTTGTGAATTTATAACCTGTAGCTAATTCACTTTCTGGGCACATTTGGCATCTATTAACAGAAAAATCCAAGGGTTTGGTTCTCAATACCTAAATACTGAGATGATTCACCAAATTCTAATCATTTTCTTGACACTTTTTGTCATGCAGGTTCATAGCCAAGAACATAACGAGGCTGCAGCATCTGGGGATAACCCATGTTCTGAATGCAGCAGAGGGGAAATCATTCATGCATGTGAACACTAATGCAGAGTTCTATGAAGGCTCAGGCATCAGATACCATGGCATTAAAGCTAATGATACACAGGAATTTAACCTCAGTCGCTACTTTGAGGAGGCAGCTGATTTTATTGACAAAGCCCTTTCCCAGAAGGACGGTAAGGCAAACTGAAATACCTTTCTACCATGTTTTCTGTGCACTGCATAGGTTTCTTAGTCATTTGCTGTTTAAAATGCCTCTTTGCTCTTATTATCCACAGAACAACCAAGTGAAAAATTCAGATAAAGGCCCTGGATCAGGCACAAGAAGGCACAGCTTAGTCTTGTGTTTATACATGCAGGTCTCCAGTACCTGGCAAAGGGAATTCTGTAGGGGTGACTTTGAAATGAGAAACAGCTGCTGCATCTTATTATAGTTTCTTTCTGGCAAGAGATGGTTTTACTTTTCCTTAGATGTTTTTGCTGTTTCTCTTCTTCTCTTCTAAAAAAATATTCTTCAAAAAATAAGTTAAGCAGTTAAAAGTGGTTTAAGGACATTAGAAATTACAATTTAAAGGCAGAAGTCATACAAGTAATACAAGTACTAAAGAGAAGTCACATAACCTGTTACATGGGGTTTTTTTCCAAATGTACAGTAAGAATACAGACTGTCACCTTACAGTTTTTATTACATTAAGTCATTACATTATTTTATGTGTTGATTGCCTCTATTTCCTAGGATTGCAGGAAAGTTGAAGGTTATGTTTGCAATGTTGTTTATTGCCACATTTCTCTGTAGTGTATTTCCTCAGAGCAGAAATTCTAGGACAGAGTGCAGTGGGACAGATGGTGTTTGTGTTGTCTAGCTATTTCAACATTCCAGTTATTTCTACACATGCCTAATTTCCTTCTTGCTTCGTGACTGAGCATTGAATAGGAGGAATGAGAACTCCCACAATTCTAGAAGTTCTTTCTCTGAAATGGGCAAAGGGGTTCTGGAGCTGTGATGTGGGTTTTGACAGATGGAAATAAATTCTTCATCCAGTTTGGTGGAGTATGAAAAATTCTAAAAATTAAATGCAACTCTTGCAGTTAGCACTGTGACTCGCTGAAACAGGCTGCAAGGGGAGAGAAGGGTTTGCTGTGCCATGACTGTACCTGCTGAGTTTAATCTCAAAAGTTTCAGGGTCAGTAAATTCAGATTGCAGCAGTTCCATTTCAGTCTGAGCAGTTGTTTACCACACCTACCACTGTTTTTTTAATGTGGTAAACAAAGAGGAACCTTGGAGCTGGGTGATGTTGGAGTCAGTTTTAAGATTAACTGGCTGCTGCAAATTATTAGTTTTGTTTGACATTGAAGTGTGTGACCCTGGCCTGCTGTAACCTCTTGGATGGAATAAACTGCATTTTGGAGAGCTGCCTGGAGTCCCACATCCCTCATTTTGGCTCTTACAGACACACTTGGCGCCCAACGTGGGGCTCAAAGAGTCCTATGCTCTGCTGCCTGACACTTGTCTAACTTTCATCCTTCCCAACACACATCACCTGTTACATTTCCTGTTCCTTTCCAGCCACCCATGGCAGCCTAACCCTGAGCTGTGACTGTCTCCCTGCAGGCCAGGTGCTGGTGCACTGCCGGGAGGGCTACAGCCGCTCGCCCACGCTGGTCATCGCCTACCTGATGCTGCGGCGGGGCATGGACGTGCGCAGCGCGCTCTGCGCCGTGCGCCAGCAGCGCGAGATCGGCCCCAACGACGGCTTCCTCCGGCAGCTCTGCCAGCTCAACGAGCGCCTGCTGAAGGAGGGCAAGGTCAAACCCTAGAGCACAGCACTGCGCTGGTTTTGTTTTCGGTTTCTCAGAGCTTTAGAGACGCGAATTTCAACCGCCGGGCTGGAATTGCTGCTTGTCTAGTGAAAATGTCCGTCTGGAACTCTGTGATGTTTTCGAGATGGGACAAATTTGTGTCACTGTTTGGAGCTGTTGCCATCAAGGGATGTTTGTAGAGGGGTAACTCAGCTGTCTTCACACACATTTCAGAGCCCCTGCAGGCTCCATAGCATATGTGGTTTGCATTGACATTGAATGTGATTTGTTTAAGCTTTGTCTTTAGTTGTCTCACCAGTTCAGGGGCACATCATCACAGATTGATTATATGCAGCTGCTTTTATTGAAGAGCTGTGGGTGTCAGGGGCAGACCCAAATCTGATTCCACCATGGGTTCGGGATGAACACAGTTTTATACCCTTATTATATAACTCCATATTAATTATTAAACTTATATTGTTCTATTGAATATACTGATTTCATCCAAGCATGGATTCTTGCAATTTGATGAGCCCTTTGGGACACTGGACTGGGACTGTCCCAGTGCCACTTCCAGTGTCCCCAGTGTCCCCATTTCCCTGTTCCCAGTGCAAACTGGACCTAGTGCTTGGGTCCCTGGAGTCCTGCATGGAGCTGGTGCTGAGGACAGGCCCTTGGGGACACTGGCCTGGGACTGTCCCAATGTCCCCAGTGCCACTCCCAGTGTCCCCAGTGCCACTCCCAGTGTCCCCAGTGTCCCCATTTCCCTGTTCCCAGTGCAAACTGGAGCTGGTGGTGGGGTCCCTGGCGTCCTGCATGGAGCTGGTGCTGAGGACAAGCCCTTGGGGACACTGGACTGGGACTGTCCCAATGTCCCCAGTGCCACTCCCAGTCCAAAAATCCATTACATTGATTTCATCCAAGCATAGATTTCAGTAATTTTCATCAAACCCCCCTAACATAGCTTCTTGTGATTCTTGTTACGATTAAACAATAATTCTATCCAATTTCCAAACAATCATCACATTTAACAATTATGTCATTTATCATATAACAATCATATATTTTATCATAGTCATTAAATTATTATACAGGTGCAGTTTTGCATGATCCAGTAAAGCCTAACATTTTCCCAGGCCCAACCTTTCTTTCCAACGCCCCTGAATATCCCATGATTTTAGAAACATTTTATCCCTATACTATCAACCAGAGCACCAGCTCCCAAAAGCCCCAACACATCCCTTCACTCACTCTTAATGGGAGCACTCTAATTTCTAAAGCTTCTTTTTCATGCACACAGGTGCCTAAGGTTTGAATGTAGGAGCTTCAGGGAATGGGAAGCAAATGTACAAATGCACAGATGCATTCACTTGGAAAAGAAAGTGCATGCAGTGTTTTGTGTGGATTTATGCAATACACAGTGTGAGAGTAAAGCCATTCAGAACCCATGCTTGATGCACACTGTGTTTCCAAGAATAGTTTTTTACCTTTTCTGTTACAATGGACATGAAATAGTCTGTTATTAAGTGCTCTTTTATTTTTATTTCAAAATCATAGTAGAAAAAAATGTCAAGAGCAAATGCTGAGGGAAGAACTCGAACAGGGAAGAAATAATATTAATATTTAGAAGTGTTTGTGGTGGATGTATAATTTAAGTATCCTAATATAATGCCTTTCAAAGCTTGTATGGAATTACAGTGTCTTTATCTCTTCTTTATTATCACTGTTCAATAACAGAATGGAATGACCTCACATGCAGATTCCTTCCAGCACAGGTGTGCTTACAAAGCAGTTTGCACAAGAACACTCTTGACTTCTTGGATTGCTTGCATGGTATCATGAAATAAAAATGAGCATTGTAATGTATTACACTGTATAGGAACTATTTACACTGTATTCAAATAAATGATGACTTGAATCTCTTTACTACAGATGAAATGAGTGTTGGGAGAGGGAGCTTTGTTTGCACTGTGCCTGTCTTAGTGTGTAAATGTGTACCTGTGATTTACAGCACTGTATTCATGCCAGTGATCTCCCACTGCAAACTGGAATTGTTGGTTAAACCATCAGAAACCAGGGTGACTGTTCCATTCTCACCTGTGCTTTAATGTAGTTCTAGAATGAAAAACCTTAACACTGTTTTAAACAGAAACACTTTAATAGTAACACATGTGATCCCAGATGAAGTTTTGTCTACTCAGGTCAGTAATCAGAAATCACAAACCATGCATGCATTGTTTTACAATCAGAAATTGTTTAGAATCAGAAATCACAAAGGCCGTGCATGCATTGTTTTACAATCAGAAGCTGTTTAGCAATCAGAAATCACAAAGGCCATGCATGCATTGTTTTACTGCTGGTTTTGGGGTTGTGTGGTTGGAGGTGTGGGAATGGCAGTGGGGGCTCTGTACAGCAAGGTAAAGTTCTTGAAGTTAAATTCCAGAGCAGATTATTCTGCTGGAGCTCCAGTCTTCCTGTTTTTCCTTCCACAGGATGGAGCTGCCACATCAAGGAGCCTTTTCTCTGTTGTGTCCTTCAGGTGACAGTGGAGGGACACTCTGCATGGTGTTCCCTGTCACATCTCCACTGTCAGTCAGTCAGTATTCAGTGCTTGCTTTGAACCAGGATGGTTCAGTAATAAAAAACAGTAATCAATTTCACTACCTAATTACACACTTATTGGCTTCTCCCATTGATCCACTTAATGAGGAGTAGATTAATTGCTTCCTCAAAATTCCTAGTTACTAATTCCATGTTGTCTGAAATAGGCTTTAGAAATAAGAATACTGACCTTACCTTTTCTACAATGCTGACTTTTCATACTGCAGTTTAATTTATAAATTACCCTTTAAAAATACTTTAAACATAGATTTTTTTTTTTTTATTGTCTCACACCATGTATTCTTAACACCTATTTGCACTATAAGGAAGAAAAAGGGAAATTCACCCTGGATGCACTTTATCTTTCACCTGTTACTTGGAAGTCAAAATTCCAGTCCATTAAAGAGCTAAGAAACCATTAGGCATTAGACCTTTGTTGACCTTTAATAAACCAGAATGGTTTATGAAAATTGAGTCTGTTTACTTTCTGGTGATGTTTCTGTAGTTGTCAGTATCAAGAAATACTGAAAATTAAGACAAGGGGATGTGTTCTTATATTCAAGATCATTTTTACTTCATGGGACACTGGTCACTCTTATGGAAACTCTGGCCCATTTGTCTCAGTATAACAAAACTGATTTACCAAATGTTTTGCAATATGAGAGTGGAGAGGCATAAGTAAAACAATGTTATAAATTGTTTTTAAAATTGAGACAGTGTATCATATTTAAAATTACTGATAGGCAACTCAGCAACAAAACCATTTCTGCTTTTAGAGCAGGCTAAAAATAGTTCAAATGTCAGAGCACTGCTCCATTAATGGATCATACCCTTCCTCTGAGTCTTGCTCTCCAAGTAAAGTCATGCTGCAAATCCTCTGCCCATTTTAGCTGGCCAGGAAGGTCTTGTATGTCTGTAACCCACAGTGATATGCTGTATACTAAATTTCTCTTCCTGATTGTAGAAGGAAAGATACATAAAACATGGGAATGAGAGCTTTCTTTCCTTGTAATATGAAATTGAGAATGGATTGGGAAAAATAGAGCTTTTTATTCCTCTGAAATTGCTGAGCACCTGCCCTTTGCTGTGCGATCTTCCTTACAAGAATGCTAATTTAGGGAGGTACATTTGGAAAGAACTGTTTGTTGCAAACAGCAACACTCTGATGCCAGAAGCAGAACTTTTTACCGAATTTTATTTTTTATATTAGTTCTGCTAGTTTACTATGATGTTTTTAGCACAGAGACTATCTAGTGGAATCTGTCTTAGTTTAGCACAGAAGTTTCTCCTAAAATTACTTTCTGGGCTTCACCAAAGAGTAAAACTAGAAACAGAACAAGCCTGAGAGGTGTCTTTTAAGGATTTGCTGGTGAGAATTAGTTGTAGTTATTTATTAATTTATTCTGCAAATAAATCCTGGAAATAACAAAGTGTTGGTTGTGTGTTTTAATTGCAGCTCCTGTAGGCTGATGCTGCTGGCTGGCTGACTCACCAGATGGAGCTGTAGGCTTGTTCTTCTTCCCTGGAGAGCCATCCCTGGCTCCTGAACTGTGCTGGGGTGTGAATCCAGGGAATTCTTACCGCTGAACAAGACAAGCCACCAGAATGACTTAGCAGTGTCTGGTGGAAAATAATAAGAATCCATTTATTTTGGCTTCTTGCAGGAGATGACACCACAGCATTCAGACTTTATTCACTCTGTGACATTGCAGAATTCTTCTGAGGCAGCTGGAAGTTGATTGGGAAAGGCTGCAGCATGGAAAAAAACCCAAAAAACAAACAACTGTTTGAGAAGCAAAGTTCATGTCAAAACAGAATAATGATCATGTCAAAACTCAGAATTTTGATCGTGTCAAAACCAGAATTCCTGGGCAGTGTGTGAAGTTTGTCCACAGAGAAGCTGGAATTGCACCTGCACAGCTTTGGGCTGGGATGCTGAGCACAACCCTCAGGCCCAGGGGTGGGCAGGGGGAGCACCTGGAGCTGGAATGACTGAGGGAATTTCAGGAGCTGGAATGACTGAGGGAATTTCAGGAGCTGGAATGACTGAGGAATTTCAGGAGCTGGAATGACTGAGGGAATTTCAGGAGCTGGAATGACTGAGGAATTTCAGGAGCTGGAATGACTGAGGGAATTTCAGGAGCTGGAATGACTGAGGAATTTCAGGAGCTGGAATGACTGAGGGAATTTCAGGAGCTGGAATGACTGAGGAATTTCAGGAGCTGGAATGACT
>JAWWMS010000119.1:2921800-2934633 GCA_035048045.1 Chlorospingus semifuscus | reverse complement strand
GATGAAATGACTGAGGAATTTCAGGAGATGAAATGACTGAGGAATTTCAGGAGCTGGAATGACTGAGGGAATTTCAGAAGCTGGAATGACTGAGGGAATTTCAGGAGCTGATATGACTGAGGAATTTCAGGAGATGAAATGACTGAGGAATTTCAGGAGATGAAATGACTGAGGAATTTCAGGAGCTGGAATGACTGAGGGAATTTCAGGAGCTGGAATGACTGAGGGAATTTCAGGAGCTGATATGACTGAGGAATTTCAGGAGCTGGAATGACTGAGGAATTTCAGGAGCTGGAATGACTGAGGAATTTCAGGAACTGGAATGACTGAGGAATTTCAGGAGCTGGAATGACTGAGGAATTTCAGGAGCTGGAATGACTGAGGAATTTCAGGAGATGAAATGACTGAGGGAATTTCAGGAGCTGAAATGACTGAGGGAATTTCAGGAGCTGAAATGACTGAGGAATTTCAGGAGCTGGAATGACTGAGGAATTTCAGGAGCTGGAATGACTGAGGAATTTCAGGAGCTGAAATGACTGAGGCAATTTCAGGAGCTGGAATGACTGAGGCAATTTCAGGAGCTGCTTTAGCTGTGCCTGAATTGCAGGGTTGAATGCCAGTGTTTCAAGAGTTTCTGAGCTTTTCTGGAGTTCAGAAAGCAGCAGCAGTGGGTTCAGGCTGAGCAGGAGATGCCAATTAACTCCTGGTGGCTCTGGTTCCTCCTCAGAGCAGAGCACTGCTTTGGGCTCAGTGGGGTTAACTTTATTCCCATTTTGGGTTTGTGCTGAGCTCAGTGATGATCTTGCAGAGATGTTTGTGTTGCTGCTGAGCAGGGCAGACACAGCTGAGGCCTTTTCTGCTGGGGGTTATTGGTTTCTCTGGGTCTGGATTGAAGGCACTTGAGATGATAATTCATGTTCAGACTCAGGTGTTTATTGTTTCTTATCAATGAAACAACCTCACAACATGAGTTCTGCAGGTTTCATTAGCAAGGCACAAAATGGCCAACAATCTCTGGTTACAAGGTCTTTTAAGACTAAACTATCCAATTAAGAACTGACACCTGGATTATTTTCCCTTTTAACCCAATAATTGATCACTCAAAGCCTGCACTGTGGACTTTTCTGTCTAATTACAAAATACCACCCAAAACATAAAGAAGAAGGAAGAAGAAGGTAAAGAACAATCAATCTCCACCCTAAAACCTCCATCTTGCTTGAGGCAAGATATTACCTCAGTATTTATTTCTATATTCTAAATATATTTAGGATATATTTATTTCTAATACAATCAAATTTATTATATTTATTTATTTATAATAAATTTATTATTATAAATAATTACTATTTATTTCTAATATAATCAAATTTAATATATTTAATTAAAATATAATAAACACTCTCTCCCTGATAACTCTTTTTGTTTTTTCCTGTGCTTCATTAAAACTACAAAAATCAAATTTTTGGGAGGAGGGAAGCAGCACAGAGCCTGTCTGCTTTGCTGCAGGAAGGGCTGTGAGCAGGCAAGCAGCTACAGGGTGTGAAAAAATGTTTTTGTAGGTAAGGAATCTGAATGGCTGAGATTTGGGTTCATTCCTGGCATCTATTAGGCCACCCTCCTTCTTATGGACAAGAAATTTTAAACCACAAGCTAAATATATCTTCTGTTTTTTTCATTCAGAAATTGTTTTGGTATTATTTCTCCATGTGGGTTATACAGATAAATATAATAGTTAGTAATAGTTTGTATAGAAGAGTGAATACAGATTGTTTAAGTGCTTGGGAGAAGCTACATCAAGAAGATTTTTATGTTTTATGTGACAGCTGGTCACTATAAATGAGATTGTTGTCAGTGCAGGCCCACTAGAGACAGCAGCTTTTGGAAATATTACATGAAGAATTAACAGAAACTGAGCTTTGGTGGATACATCCAATTTTGAGGGCATTTAAACAATGGGAATAAAGAGGCAGCAAGGACTCAGTGATTGCCAGCACTGAGCTCTGTTCTGCTCTCCTGTTCTGCTTTTCTGCAGCTCTGATGTCACTTTGGACAAGGCTCTCTTGGAGAGTACCCACACACGGTGCTATTCCTGTCTGACCAAAATAATACCAAAATCCTTCTTTAGTCCCTGCCCCTTCAGGACTTGGAGTCCTTCACGACTTGTTCTGTTCAGCTCCAAGCCAAAAATAGATTTACTACATGTAAGCAAGCAAAATGATGGTTAGAAGAACATGAAACAAAATGTGGAGCTCCTTGTTATGGAAAGGAGAGGAAAAAAACCCTAATAATTTCCCTGCAGAGACTGAAAAGCAGAATTACTGAGCTTCAATTTCTATATTTATTCACTTTATACATTGAGCAAAGGGGAGAGGGAATTTGCTGAATAAAAACAGCAAAATGTAAAAAGTCTGGAAAACCTTTGGAAAAGACAAAGTTTCAAATATGGATGGAGGCAGAAGCAGGTTTTAATTACACCATTGTTAGAGAAAAACTGCAGAAAGGCTTGGCAGGTTGCAATTCATTGTAGTCTTGTCTATCACCTTTTGTTGCCAGGCTCAAAAATGAGGTAGATAAGAGAAGTTTTTGCATAACAGTTGTAAAATATTGTCACTAACCCACCCCCACACACCCATTTTATTTCACACTGACAAAAGCTGAGATGAATGAGTTGTCTGGCCCTTCCCACTTTGTATAGTCATTGGCTGGCTTGGTTCTAAAAGGGATTTTAAAAAGGGGAATAATGTGCCTTTGCTCAGGATCTGAGGCTGTCAGGGTGCTGAAAAGCTGATCTGTGACCATGCAGATCCCTTGGGCTGTGTGTGCTGTCTGTGTCCTGACACAAATCACGCTTCACTCTGTGCAAGGCTGGCAGGTGTTTAAAAATGATGCTACAGAAATCATCCCTGAGATCACTGAAAATCCAGGAACGCCAATGGAGCCGAATTTCAGCAACAACAACACCATGAACCAGGCAAAACATGGAGGAAGACACATACAACAGACTCCAGACCTCAGTGGTAAGAAAAATATCATTTTTTCTGTTTGGATCATAGCAATTTGTAAAAGAAAACTTGTGATCATCTATGTTTGTTTATTAACACTTTAGGTGTGGCCCAGCTGCTTTAAGTGACAGGGATTTACATCTGCTGTTGAAGGATGAATATAAACATTAGGAAGAATATATTGGAGTTTACTGATGCAAACATCATCTCTCTGTTGAATATTGCTACTCTGCAGACAACTCCAAAACATCAAACATGTAGAAATTAATACCTGTAGATAAAAACAAATACCTGTAGTAGATTTTACTTAACACTTCTCTGTTTTTTGTGAGGAAATATCACAAATTCTCTTTCCCTCTTTAATATTAGGATGGGGGAAGGGTTGACAGCGGAGACAATAATAGAAATTTGTAATTTAGGACCATCCACACCAGCTGTGGCTAAGATCACACCAAAAGTGGCACATTGAGGTTGTGCTCAGCTAAATGAGAGAAATGTGCTGCTCACTGACAGACAGATCTTCAGCCAGGTTCCAGCAGCCAAAACTGCTCCAAAATCCATTGTGACTTGACCAAGTGTCTAACTTTAGCAGTGATGCAAGACATCATCCTTTTGAGGAGAGACAGGAGATGGCAAGCTAACCCCAAACAGAGAAAGGTGGCTTTAAAAAAGTTTTCCACTGGAAAATAGGGCAAGTTTGGTCCTCCAGACACAGAGCAGCACAGGCACAGATCAAACTTAGAATTTCCACTGTTGGGCATTACAGATCTTAGCCAGCCTCCTTTTTCTGGGGACAGCTGGAAGGCAATTGGGAATTTCTGCTGCAGCTGTCTTTAGGGCATTTAAAACCAGAGGGTTAACAATATTTTAAAAGATTTTTTTTAATTAATGCGTTTGAGAGCGTGGCCTTAAAAGTTTCTCATGTTCCTAAGAGGGAGAGCAGTCTCAGGCAGCCCCACCAGGGCAGAGCAGGTTGGGTTTTTTATCTCATCTCATCTCAACACCTTCATTTTTTAACTTCTAACTACTCTGCCATCAGCTGGGAACCTGCCCCACTGATTTGTGCATATTTTTTTTTCCAAGTGGAAAGCACAGCAAGTTAAGAAATCAAAGACTGAAGGAGAGTGGGCAGTTGTTTAATATACACGATGGTTTTGTATACTTATTTTGGCATTTTTAACATAAGGAATCAAAATGATGATCCAAAGTGGCCATTTCTGGAACATAAGCCCCAGACCATGAGGGATTTTGCACCTGCACACTGACAGGACATAAATGCACAAATATCATCTACAGAGCTGAGACAAGTGTCTGGATATTTAACTGCCTGTGCAATATGGAGGTACAATGCATCTTATTCCACTCATTTTATTTATTTACAGACAGACATAATTTTCTTGACTGCTTAGGGAACTTGGGAGTGTTACTGAAGTGCATGTGCAGTTCAGTTGCCAGTATTTTTGTCACAAGGATTGATTAATTTCATTAATGCAGTTCCTTCAAAATTTAAAAAAAATGAAATCTTGCTAGCTGTACTTTGACAAATCTAAATATACTTTGACAAATATAAATCTGAGCACTCAAAGTCCTGTTTCTGTACTTCACAGGAAAACCGAAAATTAAAATCTCTGTACAGATACTGTTGTGTCACTAATAATTCAGGGTCAGAATTCTTTTTTGCTGAACTAAACCTTGCACACAGTGAGGAGAATGGGCCTAACAGACACAGCCTTCTCTGAGCTGACTTTTGAAGGCTTCCACCACAAACAGTGTTCCTGAGTTAAATCTGTCCTTTTGACTAAGAGAGGAACATTCATGTGTTCATCTAGATGAAATTATTTGATAAACACTTAAAAATCAAATTTTGTGTCTTCCCAACAAGTCAATTAAACAAGGGAAAAGAGTCACTTTTGGGAAAAATTATGTTCCTACAACTGGAAATTTTCTAAATACTTAATGCTAAGAAATCCTCTATTTTCTAATGCTTCATTTGCCTAGAGTTATCCATTGAGAAAAAAGAGAGGAAAAAATCTGTAAGGTTCCTAATAGCCAGAAGATGCCTCTAGCTCTCTCAGGGAGCTTTGTGGGACATGTGGAATTACCAGTGAGAACAGGAAATTTGGAAAAGCTGCTGCCTGAATAGTGGGAATTCCTTAGTGCTGTTGTTACCTGGGATTTCTCTAACCTGCAACACATCATGCAAACTAAAAATCACTTAAGAAACACTCTTTTTTTATTGGAAAAAATTTTAAATCTGTAGTAAATAGAGTTAAAGTAAATAAAGTTAAACTAGAGCAGTGGGGGAAGGTGTTGCCCACAGTTAAATGGAGCCAGGAGAATATTGCCAAAAATTCCCAGCTGTTCCATTTCCCCCCTGCACATCACTGATATGAAATGTACCTTGTGCATTTTATTCACCAATTTGTTACTCAAGAGTTTTACAGCTGGAGTAGCTGAATAGTCAGGAGCTCTATGAGTGAATTTTTTGAGGTATTTCTCCTGCAAATCTGCTGTTCAAGTCTGGCTCAGAGAGAGATCTGCTGCAGGAACTGCTGTGGTTTTACACTGGCCCACAAAAGCCACTCACTCACCCTCCCCTGCCACAGCTGGGCAGAGGAGAGAAAAATCAACGAAAAAATCTGACAGATTATAGCACTTATAGTCTGATAAGAGTGAGATAAACTGAGCTGGAGGTTTGGAGGTTTGAGATAAGGACCAGGAGAAAAACACTCCAAGGGCAAAACAGGCTTGGCTTAGAGGTACAGAGTGACTTTATTATTAACAGAATCAGAGGAAGATAATGAGAAGTCAAATAAACCCTTAGAAACACCTTTATTCCCCAAAATTGTTCCTCCTTCCCACTGACAGCCCAGGCAGCCAGGGCGTGGGGGGTTGGGGTTTGGGGTTGGGGTTGGGGTTTGGGTTTGGGTCAGGGTTTGGGTTTGGGTCAGGGTTTGGGGTTGGGGTTAGGGTTTGGGTCGGGGTTGGGGTTTGGGTTTGGGTTTGGGTTGGGGTTTGGGCTGGGGTTGGGGTTTGGGTTGGGGTTGGGGTTTGGGTTTGGGTTGGGGTTGGGGTTGGGGTTTGGGTTGGGGTTTGGGTTGGGGTTTGGGTTTGGGTTAGGGTTGGGGTTTGGGTTTGAGTTGGGGTTTGGGTCAGGGTTGGGGTTTGGGTTGGGGTTTGGGTTGGGGTTTGGGTTTGGGTTGGGGTGCTTTCTCAAAGCTGGCAGGGAAAGAGCCCAGAATTAAGGGAAGAGCAGGAATGAAGGAAAGAGCAGGATTTAAGGAAATAACAGGAATAAAGGATAACAGGAATCAAAGAAAGAACAGGAAAAAAGGATTGCAGGAATGAAAGAACAGGAATGAAGGAAAGAACAGGGATGAAGGATTACAGGAATGGAAGAACAGCATTTAAGGAAAGACTAGGACTGAAGGGAAGAACAGGAATGCAGGAATGAAGGATTACAGGAATGGAAGAGCAGGATTTAAAGAAAGAACAGGATTGAAAGGGAGAGCAGGATTGAAGGATTACAGGAAGGGAAGAGCAGGATTAGAAGAGAAGAGCAGGACTGAAGGGAAGAGCAGAAATGAAGGATTACAGGAATGAAGGAGCAGGACTGAAGGAAGCAAGGAGCAGGCATGAAGGATTACAGGACTGACGGAAGGGAAGAGCAGGAAAGCAGGGAAGAGCAGGACTGAAAGAACAGACTGAAGGGAGGAGCAGGATTAGAAGGGAAGAGCAGGACTGAAGGGAGGAGCAGAAATGAAGGATTACAGGACTGAGGGAAGCAAGGAGCAGGAATGAAGGATTGCAGGACTGAAGGGAAGAGCAGGACTGAAGGGAGGAGAAGGACTTTAGGGAAGAGCAAGACTGAAGGAAGGGAAGAGGAGGGCTGAAGGATTACAGGAATGAAGGAGCAGGACTGAAGGCAGGGAGGAGCAGGAATGAAGGATTACAGGCAGGGAAGAGCAGGGCTGAAAGAACAGGACTGAAGGGAAGAGCAGGACTCCAGGGAGGAGCAGGATTAGAAGGGAAGAGCAGGATTGAAGGGAGAAGCAGAAATGAAGGATCACAGGAATGAAGGAGCAGGACTGAAGGGAGGAGCAGGACTGCAGGGAGGGAAGAGGAGGGCTGAAGGATTAGAGGAAGGCAGGAACAGGACTGCAGGGAGGGAGCAGAAATGAAGGATTAGAGGAAGGCAGAGGCAGGACTGAAGGATTAGAGGAAGGCAGGAACAGGACTGCAGGGAGGGAGCAGAGGCAGTAACGCGTTCCCTGTCCGCAGATGCCGCCTTCAGCTGCCGGGAGGTTCGCACCACGCGGTTCCTGACGGACGGGCCGTGCCGCAGCCTGAAGCCGGTGAAGGAGCTGCTGTGCTCGGGCCAGTGCGAGCCCTCGCACCTGCTGCCCAACTCCATCGGCCGCGGCAAGTGGTGGCGGCAGAACGCGCCCGATTTCCGCTGCATCCCCGCGCACAGCCGCACCCAGCGCGTCCTCATGGCCTGTCCCCAGCAGGAGACGCGGACTTACAAATTCCGAGCGGCCACGTCCTGCAAGTGCAAGCGCTACACCCGCTACCACAACCAGTCCGAGCTCAAGGACTTCGGCAAGGATGTTCCTCGGACCCAGAAGAACAAGAAGCCGCATCTGGCCAGAGCCAGGAGCGGCAAATCCAACCAGCACGAGCTGGAAAATGCCTATTAGGAGGGAAGGATGGATGGATGGATGGATGGATGGATGGATGGATGGATGGATGGATGGATGGATGGATGGATGGATGGAAGGATGGTCAAAAGGAGGACACAGAGGATGTCAGGGACAGTAGAAGGGATAGCAGAGCAGCTGGAAGGCCACAGGGTGCTGCAGGGATGAGGGACACAGGGCGTGCTGAGCTCCCCAGGTGCTGCTGTCTGTGTCCAGGATTGTCCCTCCAATCCCCACAAATCCCTCCTTGGGCAGAGACAAAACACCCCAGGAGAGGCCAAAGGCAAATCCAACATTATTTTGTGCCTTTCCCCCTCTCATTCAGAGAAAGAAATTCAGGAAATGAAAGTGCTGGTGAGGGGAGCCTCCAGGTGGGAGCTGCTTCCTTTATCCACGTGCTGCTCTCCTGCTCCAGCTCCAGTGTGAGCCTGGAACACCCCTCTGATGAGACCCTACAGGGGAGCGACAAAAGGTGCCCTTAGCCCCAGATTTTTCCCCTCCCGAGGGGGCTGCAACTTTTCCCTGCCCTCTCTCCCCACATTTGTGATGCAAATGCCGGCTCCGAGCTCTCCATCCTCCCTCCAGATGTTGGAGCCAGCCCGGAGCCGCTGCTGAGCCTGGACAGCGCCCGGCGCATCCGGCCCCGGCCCCAGTAAATTCCCGGTGTCCCGATAAGATCTTGCTGAGCTCGGGGCTTTTTTTCCTCCTGCAGGGACGTGTCAAAGCAGAGCCTCCGAAGGCTTTAAAGGCATTCCCTCAAAACAAAGCAACAAATGTTTTGCGCTCTGCTCCGTTTCCTATCGAGAGGAGGGGAGAGGTTTGGGCACTTGCAGGGGCCAAAGGGACAGGAGCCACCATCGGGAATGTGTCGCACTTAACCCTTCGTGTGCTGCCACTTCTCATCGCCCACCCTCATCCCCGAGGGGTCAATGGGGAGAGCAGTGCTGGGGGGTCCTGCCTGGTGTCCCCAAACCCGCTCTGGCGTCACAATCCTCGGTCCTGCCCACCCCATGGGTGTCCCCAAACCCCCTCTGGGGTCACAATCCTCAACCTTTACCCCATGGGTGTCCCCAAACCTGCTATGGGGTCACAATCCTCAGTCCTGCCCACCCTGTGGGTGTCCCCAAATCTGCTCTGGGGTCACAATCCTCAACCCCCACCCCATGAGTGTCCCCAACCCCACTCTGGGGTCACAATCCTCAACCCTCACCCCATGGCAGTCTCAGACCTTCTCTGGGGTCACAATCCTCGGTCCTGCCCACCCCATGGGTGTCTCCAAACCCACACTGGGGTCACAATCCTTGGTGCCACCCCAACCTGGCTCTGGGGTAGCCCAGCCCAGCCCAGCTGCCCCCTGGTCCCCCAGCTGACCCCACCCTCCCCAGCTCTCAGCCTGGCCCCTTTCAGCCCAGATTTGCAAACCCCAAATGCTGACCTTTGCAAGGAAATGAGAATATTCCCTCTCTAACTCAAACTGGTCTCATTTGGAGCTGCCACCTCTTCCTATTTTGAGGTTGCTGTGTTTCCATCTGGAGGAGGTTTTTCCTCTTCTTGTTTTACCTTTCCTGGTACAAACAGAGGATTCCTTCATGTAATGGCTGGAAGTCGAGGCCAGGAGCAGAGGGAAGAGTCACCTTGAATCAACCCAGATTGGATTTGTTTGGAAAATTCTCAGTAAAAAACTGAAAAAAAAAATCATTTGAGCGTTTTCATGAAACCGCAGTGGGATTTGAAATGGAACATGTTTTCAAACTCAAATGTTTTCTTTATTTTTATTTTGTTTTTAATCAGAATTTCATATGCCCCATCCCTGGCAGTGTCCAAGGCCAGGCTGGATGGGGCTTGGAGCGCCCTGGGGTAGTGGGAGGTGTCCCTGCCGTGGCAGGGGGTGGAGCGAAATTATTTTTAAAGTCTTTTCCAACTCCAGCCGTGCTGGGATTCTGTGTTTCTCTGATTGATTGATACAATTTCCTGCGAGAGACATGAGCTGACAGAGCAGAGGTTGGCCCTGTCCTCTCCCCCCTGTTCCCAGGAGTGCTGGGGAGCAGAGCTGCACCCACCCAAACCCAAAGAGCTCCAGGTCTGGGATAACCTTGGCATAACCTTGGACAAGGAATAACCTTGTCCCTGCTGATTTATGGAATCATTAAGGTTGGAAAAGGCCTCCAAGATCATAAAGTCCAACCTTTGACTGAATCCCCTTGCCCTAAACCACATCCTGAAGTGCCACATCTGCTCGTGGTTTTAACACCTCCAGGAGTGGTGACTCCACCACTGCCCTGGGCAGCTTGTTGCAATGCCTGATAATCCTTTCCATGAAGAAATTTTCCCTAAAATCTGATCTAAACCTCCCTGGCACAAATTGATGCTGTTTTCTCTCCTGTCCCTGTTCCCTGGGAGCAGAGCCGAACTGTCCCCTCCTGTCAGGAGTTGTGCAGAGCCACAAGGTCCCCCCTGAGCCTCCTTTGCTCCAGGCTTAGCCCCTTCCCAGCTCCCTCAACCTCTCCTGGGGCTCCAGACCCTTCCCCAGCTCCGTTCTCTTCCCTGCTCATGTTCTACCACCACATTTCATCAAAACCAAACCTCTGGCTCAGCTCTGCCATTAAAATCCTCAGTGAATCTCAGCCTGGGCAAAGTGAGATTTGTCCTACCTGTTACCATTGGTATTTCCATCCCAGAATATTTCATGGGCTGGTTTGGAGTGGTTTGGATGTGAGCACACGGGCAAAATGACAACCCCAAAATCAGAAATGTTCTTAATGCCACCTTCTCTTCTTCACAGGTACGACATTTGCATCTACAAGAACAAGCCCTGTGGCACCCTGGGTGAGTGGAAATCTGACACCCCCTCAGTACACAGAACTTTGGGAATGTGATGAGGATGGACTGTGCCACCCCCCCTTCCAGCTGTGCCACTCCTTTTCCAGCTGTTCCATTCCCTTTCCAGCTGTGCCATTCCCCTTTCCAGCTGTGCTATCCCCATCCCACCTATGTCATTCCCTTTCCACCTGTGCTATCCCCATCCCACCTGTGCCATTCCCTTTCCCACCTGTTCCATTCCCCATCCCACCTGTGCCATCCCTTTCCACCCGTTCCATTCCCCTTTCCAGCTGTGCCGTCCCTTTCCAGGTGTTCCATTCCTCTTTCCCAACTGTTCCATTCCCCTTCCAGCTCTTCCATTCCCTTTCCAGCTGTTCCACCCCCATCCTACCTGTTCCATCCATTCCCACCTGTGCCATCCCTTTCCCAGCTGTTCCATTCCCCTTTCCCACCTGTTCCATCCCCATCCCAGCTGTGCCATCCCTTTCCCACATTTTCCATCCATTCCCACCTGTGCCATTCCCTTTCCAGCTCTTCCATCCATTCCCACCTGTGCCATCCCCATCCCACCTGTGCCATCCCTTTTCCCCCTGTGCCATCCATTCCCATCTGTGCCATCCCCATCCCACCGGTGCCATCCCTTCCCAGTGAAGGTGCAGCTCCTGCCCCAATACCAGCCCAGTGCTTTCCAGCCTCCTGTCCCTTCTGTGAGCACTAAACCAGCAGCCCTGAGCTCAGCTGAGCCCTGGAATTCCTCCAGCTCCAGCTCCAGCCTGCTGGTTAAGAACCACTCATATTTTTAGGGTTTGTCCGTGGCCTGCTGGAGTTCCTGGCTGAGCAGGGAGAAATCTGACAGTTTTGTGATGACTGCAAGGGGAGTTTTTATTGTCACAGCCGGACCCTGCAGCCCTGTCTGGCTGCAGCTCTTCCTTTGTCTTGTCCTGGTCTGGACTGGGCAGGCAGGGAGGGATTTCTGCTCTGCATCACTGTGGGGAGAGCTGGTGGATCTCTGAGTGCTGGGATGGCTCAAATCATTCCCCTGGCACAGCCAGGCCCTTCCCTGGCCTGGGGCCGGGGCACAGTTTGTGCACAGGGAATTTGCTGTCACAATTCAGGGGGAATTTCAGCATCACCCAGTCCTTCAAATGAGCCATGCTGGATTCCTGGTGGGTGCCAGGCAGAACCAAGGTTGGATCCTGGCTGGCTCAGCTCTCCCTGGCCAGGTTTGGATGCCCCAGAGCTGGTGCAGCCCATCTGAGATTCCCTCACCAGGGTTGTGCTCAGGACTGCTCCCCTTTGCACCATTTGGGTACAAAATTCAGAGGATTTTTAGCATTTCTGAGCCTGTCACTCTTAATTCACCATCAGTGCTGAGTGACCATGTCCTGTAAGAGCCATGAGTTCATCTCAAAGCTCAGTGCAATGGTGAGAAGGAGCAGCTTATAGTAAAAAAAAGTGATCCTCCAGGTGGGAAATAATGTTCATTTACTCCAGTGGTTTCAGAAAGCTGAACATTGCCTTATTAAGATATACTATATTACACTAATACTATACTAAATTGCATACTAAGGAGATACTATAGCAAAGAATACTAGAGAAAAACCCGTGACTGTCGCCAGACAGTGGATCCAATTGGTCAAGGAATAAAACAACCTTCACTGGTGTCCAATTAACAAATCACTTTGGGTGAACAATCTCCACAACACATTCCACATGTGCCAAACAATAGGAGCAGCAAGTAGAGATAAGAATTGTTTTCTCTTCTTTCTCTGAGCTTCTCACTGCCTTCCCCAGGGAAAATCCCTGGGGAAGTCGTGCCTGCTGCCGTGAAGAGGCTGCAGCCACAACAGCTCAGTGCTGGAGAGCATGAAGAACACCAGGCAGCCCCAAACACCCCCAGGTCCCCTCAGCCACCTCGTGGTGGCCCTGTGTGACAACTCTGTCCCCTCCCCAGGCCTGGCCCCCGTGGGGGGGATGTGTGAGCGGGAGAGGAGCTGCAGCATCAACGAGGACATCGGGCTGGCCACGGCCTTCACCATTGCCCATGAGATCGGCCACACGTGAGTGCAGCACCCAGCAGCTCCTGCTGATCGGCCCCTGCCACCATGGGCTTGTTATAGATACATATAATCTATAATCTATTATAGATTATTATATATATACAATATTATATATCCAACATTATGTAATATATTATATAATTATTAATTATTACGTATTATAGAATATATATTTTTATATACTTTATATGATATATACTATATTATATATATAATTATATTATATAGATTATAATTATATACTATTATAT
>JAWWMS010000119.1:2895581-2921700 GCA_035048045.1 Chlorospingus semifuscus | reverse complement strand
CAAGAGACGTAAACGTTAAAGACCAGTGCCATCTCAAATCCCCGGGTGTGGTAGGTATTCCAGTTTGCTTCTGATCTATCTTGTTGCCTATTTCTTTTCTTTTCAAACTTTAATTACCTAGCTTAGAAAACAAAGCCCATAAAGTTGCAATGATGCAGAAAACTTTATATTTTGCATGCTCTATGAATTTTAAATGGAGAAATTTTAAATCCCTAAAACTCTTCCTATTAAGAGGTTTGGCTCTCCTGGTAGCTGGCTCTTGTGATTTGCAGAATACTTCGTCTGTCACGACTGTCCCTGGGAATCCACAGGAGGTGAACTGAATAAGATTAGACTATTTACCCCATCAACTCTCCATCAAAGAAGGTAGGAAATTGTACGCATGAAATGAAAACAAGCCATTAGAGTCCGTTTACGGGGAACACATTATTTCTCCTCAACAAAGAATATCCTCATTAGTGCTTACTCCCACTTTATCTTTAGCCTTTCTTTCCTCTATATTCCAGGATTTAAAACCGCACCTGAGAATGATCTGAAGCGTATTTACAGCGAAAGACTTGTATAAGCGTTAAAAAAAAGAATGCCAAAACTAAATTCTCGCTTTGTTGATACATCGCAATGTGATTAATTAGCTGCATCGGTTTTTACTTCAATTTATCCGCCTAACCATTTCTTTACGCCTTTGGCATTTAGACCTGAACTTCGTGCAAGTTTTTCAAATTTGATGGAAAGTGAAACTATTTGACAGAGGGTTCGGCGGGTTTTTGGTTGGATTCGGGAAAATTTTTTTTCTGTTGATATTTTGAGAGTTTTCTTTATTTTTTTGTTTGTTTGAGGGTGGGCTCCGAGTGGGAGTTTCTGTTTGTTGGGGTTTTTTGGTCAGTAATTCCCTGAGTGCGGCCGGTCACGCTGCATGCAGAGCAGCGCCTGCTTAATGCCGCCATCGGGATGCTCCTTCACGTCCTCGGCGGCTCTGCAGCAATGCGCCGCAGCATCCCTCGGGCGGCCTGCGGGGCTCGGGGCGAGCCGGGCTCGGGGTCCCGGGCGAGCCGGGCCCGAGGGGAGGCCGGCAGCGGGGCACGGCCCGCTCTGCTCCGGATCGGCCCGTCAGGAGCATCCCGGGGGCTCGGGGCGGCGGGGACAGCGCTCGGCCGGGACTGCCGCCCCTCGGGGAACAAGCCGGGTGACCCTCGGGGCTCCGCTCCTGCTGTGGGGACACCCGCGGTGGGGACACCCTCGGTGGGGACACTCGGCTTCTCGTGTGCTCAGCATCACTCGCGTCAGGGCTTCATGTCCGCTCCTGTGCGGCTTCTCCCAGGTGGTGTCAGCACCGCGGGACACGCGTGGGCACCGGAGGAGCCGCGGCGCTGGCGGAGCACACACCGCCCGGGCCGGGCGGGCGCTCGGCTTCCCCAAGAGTTTTCTGCTCCCCTGACGGATGATCCACCATTCTACAGCGCCTACCTTTATTCTTAATTTAAAAATTATATTTTCCAAATAACTTGTCCCCCCAGTGGGGAAGGTTTCTTCTATTTTGTTTTGTTTTGTTTTAGTGTGAGTCGTTTTGCCGTGAAACCCCCGGTTTCGATACCCGCTTGGCAAAACCCGCTCTCGGAGTTTCTCATTTCCCATGCGCTCTTCGCTAACCTGGCAAACGGAAAATTGTGTTAAACAAACAATCAGTTGTCACACAATGTCGGGGTGAAATTGTAATAACAAATGAAACACAAGCAAATTGTGCTGCATAGTGTTGCTAAGCAATTGTTTGTTACGGGAGGGTGGTCACAGCATGGGTTGAAAGAGGGATCTAAAGAGGAGCGTAGCGCTGGGCAGAGCAAGCTGTTAGGTATGAAATACGGTAAACACCGGGCTGATTTTCAATATTATTACCCAAACACGATTTCATACAAAGCAATCACCATACACAAGTCTATGAAAATGCGCTTGTTGAGAAAACGGACATATTTTTTTTCTTTTATTTTAATACATTAAAGAACAATTCCGGGGATGCGAGACGCACCCATCGCCTTCCCGGCGGAGCCTTTGGCCGGCCGGAGCGGCACCGGGGCTGCCGGCCGGGAGGGGCCCGGGGCACCCCGGCACGGCTCGGCACGGCTCGGCACGGCCGGGGCTCCCGCCCCACGCCAGGGGCAACGAGGGCTGAAGCGGGGGCTTGGGGATGAGCGGCGGCGAAAGGGCTCTTCGCGGCACATCTCTCACTTAGAAATACAATCACCCTGCAGCGCTCACCCACGTTTGTTTCTAATTGATTGCATCATTGCTTCACCAGGAAAAAAAAAGTATAAAAGTCATACAATGCGAAATTACCGTAATTTGTTCCCAGAATAAACTTATCTTGAACTGATTAGAAAAGTCAGTCATTTGAAAACGAGGCAGAAAAGCGGTTGGGGTTTTTTCTGAAAGCTTCCCTCTAACAATACCAGCTTCTAAAGTTTTCATTCATATAAACTTTATTAATGAAGATCTTTTATTTAAATGTCAAGAGGATTTGAAATTTAGAGTAAATTATGAAGCATGCCTGTCTTGCCAAGTCATGGGTCAAATGCATTTGTGAAAAACTGCTAAAAGAGCATATGGTTTTGAATTTTTCTACAATGACTAGTGTTTAAATAAATTGCTTGTACTGCTTAACTTCATGTATAATTTTGACAGAAATTGGCCTATAGCCTTTTGATATGTAAACATTTCAGGCTTTTATGCGGTATAAAAAGACACTTGCTTTTTGGGATCAGCTAAAGCAGTCACCCTGTAATTCAGAAAACTGGCACCTAACGTTACATTCTTGCTGCATTTCAACTTTCAAGTGGCAGCATAAAGGGGGGAAGGAAAAGGGACATTTCAAAAGCAATTGGAATTAAAAACTGCGAATGAGGTGGGAATGTGCCACTCACTGTCTGATTGAAATGGATAAACCTTAGCACTAAGAGAATTCTCAGTCTTGTTTTCTAAAAAACAACAGAGGAATCAGTGAAAACAGTCTTCAATGTAGCACAGACCTGACTCCCATGTCAAATTAATGCCTTAAAACAAAGTCTGTGTAAAGTACAAATAGGTGTGATGAAGAAAACCCAGATATCCCTTCTGAATTCCGTCAGCTGTTTCTCCTCTACAAACTATCTTGGGCTTTAAAAATTGAAACAGACTTTTATACATGGAATATTGCATACAAAGTATATAAACATACCACTACCCTTTGAAATGCCACTTTGCTAGCTTCATGTTCACTTGCATTTCACCAGTTCTTAAGTCTTCTGCAGTTTTTGCTCCAGTAAACATTCCATTGACTTCAATTAGTGTTTTGTTTTGGTGATGTGTTTTGGTTTTCTGTTTTGGGCTTTTTTGGTGTGTGTCGGGGAGTGGCGGCGGGCGTTGTGTGGTTTGGGTTGTATTTTTTTTTCTTGTGAAGAGGAGACTAGAATGTGCTAAGGGCTTCAGGATACAGCCCATAAAAGTAGTGGAGTCACTCAGTTTTAAGTCTGCCTAAACTAAAATGATTTTGTACATGTATAAATCCACCAAGCTACTGAATAAATTCATTTATTACTAATATATCTGTCTGACATAAATAAACCTCCTAATGTTGATTAGATGGGTAAGCCTAGCACAGTGCTAGACAGAGCAGGACCTGGATAGTTGCCTGGTGCCAGACAGCTCAATGTGTTTATTTCCTGTGTGCTTTAGCAGGGACTAAGCTGAAGTTGGAAAAAGGTTTAAATGAACGATATAATTTCAATCTGTTACTGTAGTAACATTTGTATTTATTGTATATGTCAGTTAGTCATACACAGAGTTCTCAAGATACACTACCCCCTTTGTTAGTGGTCAGAGGTGATTTTTTTTCAGAATTGTAATGAGTCAACATAGACAAATTTTGTTATAGGCAAATCAGATGTTGTAGCAATTTAAAAGCTGGTATGGGTTCAGTCTGATTTGATATAAGCTAGTGAAGAAAGTAAAATCTCTTGTAGGTTTCCATGAATTTGAACAAAGGCCAATGAGATTTTTTTGCAGGTTTCATATGTATTCCAACTAACAGCATATTTGGCAAATGAGGATATATGACATTAATGACTCAGCAAGAAAAGACTTTCCGTCTTAACAGAGAAATCTGCATCTAAACTGAGCAGATTGTTGCAAAGAAGACTCTTTTGACATAGTTCACCTTTGCAAGGGGACAGTGGGAATACACTTTGGGTCCTTGGCTGCAATGGCAGGAGTCAACAGGAGGCTGCCTTGTTACTTGGAAGCTTTGTTTCCCATCAAAAGCAGTTTGAGTGAGATTCTTTACTCAAAGATACTGTGATCATACCCATTTAAGCTCAGGAAAGTGGGATGATCTGGACATCTTCATTAAGGAAAATTTCATTCCAAGGGAAGTGCTGGAGAGGCTGACATAGTGACTCTGTTGCACACCCATGACTGATCCAGGTTTACAAAGTGCTTCTCAATCACAGTACAGCCAGCAGCCATAATTTCTTCTGGAATCTGAACATACTGTAGCAGTGTGCTTACCAGTTTCCAGACAAGATGGCTTCACTCTAACCTATTAGCACTTTAATTTTCTCTGTAAGGATGAGCTAGCCCTAATTCCCCATGTTATACACACAGTCACACGTACTGGTGGAGAGGGAGGTATGTGTATCTGTTCCCTACAAACACTGTGCATAATTTGTGCTCTTTATGCTATTAGATCACTTTCTGTGCCAGGGTTTGTACTATTATAAAGTTGAATAATTAAAAGAAGCAAACAAAAAAAGCCAAAGGACCATTTTCCCAACTGATAAACATAAATCAAATTAAGACTTCTGTTGTTCATTTACCTTTTTCCAATAACTGAACTAAATTTTTGGATCATCATGTACCACACTGGATTTTAAACCACAACAGCTCCTGAGCACACACAGCTACAAAACAATGGGAATTGTATGTGGTCAGCATTTATCATTCCACCCAGGCATTATTACACTGGCTAAAGTCTTCTCTGTAGTATAAAGTGTACATACATAATGCCACCAGAGCCTCTCCTCTCCCTGAAAAGGCTCTGGAGGTTACACCCAAAGTAACTCTTCATTTGTAATGCAAAGAACCTGAAAAGTCTTTGCAAGGGAGTTAGAGCAACAAAGTCAGCCTTAAAAATAAATAAATCTGCTGTACAAAAGGACAGCTACTGCACTGTTTTCTGTACCATGTACACAATGTATGTTCAGACTTTCATGGCTTTCAGGAGATTTAGAGTTTGTAGATATGACTGTAGTCTAATCTGACAGTGTTTACCATGGTGGAACTAGAACTGGAGCTCAATCCCACACCTGTGGAATTCTGCTTGGTACTTGCCAGTGATTTAGAATCAGAAGTGAAATAGAGAGTATCTTCCAGCTAAAAGTCCCATTATCATTTCCAAACACTATATGACTGAAACCCAGTAGACTTTTTTTAATGAAGTGTGTCAGATACATATAATGAATTCATATCATTTGCATTTTTATAAATCCAGGAAATAGTATTAGTAATGAAGGTCAAAAGTACAAAAATAAAACCAACAAATCTGTAGTGGATAAATATATAATGAAGGGTAACAGATTTGAAGTAGGCGAGGCAAATATGCCAGAAGGAACAACAGAAATACTATCTTGGTTAGATGATGTTTTGATAATACCATTGAAATAAATATAATTATAATCTGTTTCAGTGATCAGTGCTTACATTAGGTGAAAAACATCATCCAATGAAGCAACTGAAGTGGAAGAGTTATTGTATTTACCTACTAATGTTCTCAACTTTAATCTATGTCTCTATCTCGCTGTCAGTAAACCACATCCTCGTTTGTGTTCTAATTTAGGCAAAAATTGCCTATTTCCTGCAAAGATCATTTGTAGAACTCAACACAAGACTCAAACCACTAGATGACAGAACTAAAAAGTTTTGTTTATATTATGTTTGGATTTGTTTCTTTTTAGTATTTCTAAAGACAATTTTATTTGCAATATTGATATACTTAAGTGTTTTGATACTTTTCTGAAAGCCTCCAGAAAAGGTTAAATTTAGATACGATTAACTTGAGGTCTGAATTAATTTATGGTTATTTTCTTCCCAACTAACCATCTAATTCCAAACTAACCAGAACTAGATTTTTGAATTCCTGTGATGCATGTTCACCTTTAGCTGAAAATTTGCAACATGTACCTTTTATACTTTAAATCCCATCTAATGAGACAGGGATTTTTTTTATATAATTTGGGATTATACAATATTTTGGAGCAACAAGTATGTCTTCTGCTCCTATGAATCAGGAATATTATGCCAGTATTTATCCATTTCCAGCTGTCTCTAGACACTTTGCCTTTGGGTTTCTATTTTCTTTCTAATTCCTATGCACTTCTTTCTCACAGCCTAGTCTTCAAACTTTTGTTTTTGAAGGGAACTCTGTTTTTTTTATGAAAATGTAAATTCAGAGGTTTTTTGATGGATTTATTCCAAAGTTTTAGTAAGATATGCAAGATCATATTCTGGGCCTGATGCCTGTTTCAAGAGGTCAGCACGCTGTGTAGTTAGACGAAATTCTGGACTAGGAACTGAGCAGAGAACATGATACAGGAGCCAAAAGTTAGGGACATTTCCTTTTTCAGAAGTTTTATTGATGGCACCCTCTTTATTTCTGTGCTGATGTGGCACAAGATGCTTTTGGGAGTGAGGATGAATCCTGTTGCCATTGGTAAATATTCTCAGGGAGAGGGAATAATGCCTCTTTCCCCATTCTGCCTCTTGCAATGGATATACCAACATACATTAGCAACTGATTTGAGGATTAAATGTGCTCAAAACTTGGATGGATGGATGGATGGATGGATGGATGGATGGATGGATGGATGGATGGATGGATGGATGGATGGAAGGATGGATGGAAGGAGGTGGCTCTGGGTTGTTGAGTTTGTGAGGTGCCCGGGATGAGGTGAGAGGTGAGAATCTGCCTCCCATGTTCTCAGAAGGCTGATTTATTATTTTATGGTATTATATTGTATTAAAAGAATATACTAAAACTAAGAGAGAGGATACAGCCAGAAGGCTTGACAAGAATGATGATGAAAAAGTCGTGACTGACTCCTCAGAGTCCGACACAGCTGATGGTGATTGGTCATTAAGTAAAAACAATTCACCTAAAACCAATCAAACCTGTTGGTAAACAATTCCAAAGCAACAAAACAGGGAGAAGCAAATGAGATAATATTGTTTTCACTTTTCTCTGAGGCTTCTCATCTTCCCAGGAGAAGAAATCCTGGCGAAGGGAATTCTCAGAAAATGTGACAGTGGCACTGGGTGACACAGACCAGCAGCTCTAGATGTTTGCTGAACTATCAAAAGGCACTCGGAGGTCACACCATGATGTTCTGACTGCAGAAGGTTCCAATTCCTTCTGCTAAGCTGGGTCAAATAGGCCAAAAATGGGTCAGATTGTAGCACTTATGTGTGATAAAGAATGAGATAAAGGCAGCTGGAGGCACCTGTCACTACAGGACACGAAATAACACGCAGCTCTCTCAAGGCAAAAAGAGAATTTTTAATTTCTGGCTCCAGCATTTATAGATTTCCAAAAGTGACAGCGGATTGGAGGATGACAGCGCCACCTCTCCAATGGCACTGGACAAACCAACAGTCTGTCAAATTTCTCCTCCTCCAGAAAAGAATGCAAAACAATAAGTTATTTACAGAAAGTGTGTGAGGAAATTTGTTACAAGAATGTAAACATCAGAAAGCTTAGAAAAACTTAAATATGAGTTTTTCAGGAGAGAAGGACCCTTCCATGTGCATGCTGGACAAATAAATTAAAGTTTTCTCCCCCAGTCTCACGGGTTTGCTGCTGTCACTCACTTGTTGTGTCCTTCCTGCAGCTCAAAGAATTGCATCTTATCTTGCTGCCATCACTGGGCAGTTATTTATGTCCTGGAAAACAAAAATACTGCAAGCATCCTGGATAATCAACCAGTATTTCTGGGGAGAATTAAATTATTGAGTTCACCAGAAAATATTTAGCACTAGATTTTAAATGTAAAACCATTAGATTATTAGATTATTGAGTTTACCAGAACACATTTAGTACTAGTAAAACCATGAGATTTATTGAGTTCATCAAAAAATCAGGGTGACAGGAGCTGCATGGCAGTTTGTGTGTCCTGGAGGAGCAGGGAGGCAAAGTGAAGCTGTTGTGGGGACAGCCACACTTTGCTTTATTCCACTCATTTATGGGAATAGAATCTTGGAATCCATTCCCCAGACCAGGATGCAGGACAAGGCTGCAGTCAGGGAAGCACCAGGAGAGTCTCTGAAGGAGCCCTAGAAAGTTTGGGGGTAGCAGGGATTTCAGGTTCTGGTGGATGAAGTCAAATTGTTGGGAAATGAGCACATTACCAGATGTCCTCGTGCACCAGGTGTTGCCTCTCGAACCAAAATGTGACATTAATGTTCTCAAAACAGAAGTAAAAGTGTGACAAATCCATCTCATACTTTTCATTAAAAGATTATGGGGTCGACAAATTCAAAACTGGCAACTAGGGCCATATTGATTTGGGAACAATGATTTGTTTTAGGGACAATTCAACAAATTCTCCTGGAATTGGAGTGGAGCAGATTTATGAACAAGATGCTCCTCCCAAACCAGATAAGCTCACTGATGTTTGTCCTGTAAGCAGCTAACGTTATCCATAGTTTGACATAGAATATACTGATTATTCCTTATTTCCTAGAACATGTTTGACTTTAATATCAGCTTAGATACATCCATTTACATTTTCTGTTCTGTAGAGTCTGGATTATCTGGCCACACACTCTGTAGCAGTAAAACTGTGCAAACCAGGCTCTGGGAGTGAGGTGGTGCTTCTGCATTGAAAGTGAGCCTCTGCTAAGTCATGAATTCCTCTAGAAAAGCCTTTAGGATACACAACTTTGTTTTTCTTTAGTTTGGCAGCAATTTTCCTTTACTTAGCTTCTCAACACTCAGAGTAATGTTTGTGTTTTTACATTAAAGGATATTGTTAGAAAGTGAATTGTCAAATGCTGTATACACCCTGTAGAATTTATGCTGAAATAATATAAATGTGGAAATTTGAAATGTTGATAGCTTTTTCAGTTGTTTTATGTGGGACCAGAACCTAGGGACAAAAGATATCATTTCAGAGAGTGAATTATGTATTTATTTTTTTTCCAGAAAATTATTTATGCAATGTTTCAACTTGTAGAGAACGAGAAGTAATACTGCTTTAAAAATATTAGTCTGTTATTTTTAATTTTAAATAAATTGTTAATAAAGTAGAAACAATGATTAATTCTAGAAAGACTCCTTGATTTCCAGCTACAGTATAAAGCTGATTTCCTGCAAAGCCAGGGATTTACAGAACAGTCAGGATGTCAAGTCCAGTTTCTGGGATTAAAACTGAGATCCTTAATTCTACCAACCTTACACACTCCTAAAGAAACTCCTCCCTGGAACTCCTTGCTCTGGTACAGGATGTTTCTCATGGAAAAATTCTTCCTGGGCACATGAGCAGCTCAGAATTATTTCCATATTCTCACTTCTGGTTCCCTCAGACATTCCCTGATTTGTGTGTTCACAACTGAATAAAGCCACCAAAGAAAACAGTAAATCTGTGAACTCAAGAGATCTCAGTCAAGAGATCTTGGTTGAAATCTGATTGCTTCAGATTTCCTTCATTGAAAAAAAAAAAGAAAGAAAACCGGTGTGGAATCCCCTTTGCAAGGGCTGCCAAGCAACAATTAAAATCTTTTACACTTTGGTATTGTAGAGCTGTGCTCATTTCCATTTAGTCTTTAAGAAACATTTTTCAATAAAATCAGAGAAAACTGAGCTTGGGCTGCACATGGCAGGCAGGTCTTTCAATGCAGATGTAAAATGAGCAGCTTTTTCAATTTAAACCAGTATATAAATTGTCCTTTCCTCACTATGACTTGATACATAAAGAACAATTTTAGGAGAAAATATCACTTTTACAACTAACTTCTCCTGCTGATTTGACTAGGGGAAAGAAATAAAACCCTGCATAAAAACCCAATGTAAGCCATAAAAAAACACATAAAACCACAAAAAAAACCCATTGTCACAACTGCAACAACATTTTCCAAACTTACCTTTGCCTTCATGAATTTGACACTTGAGGCTTGAATTTCAGAATTCAGTTTGAGCACTGCAAGCAGTGCTGAAGTGAGAAAAGCAGTTCAGCTCTCTGGAAAGCTGCTCCAGTGTCTCAAGCATCTAAAATCAATGAAATATTGGTTTTTAAATATTGATTGTGATCAATGCCAGTGAGAGAGACTTGCTGCACTTCATCTCAAACTCCACCCTGGGTTCCAGGCAGTTCAGAAACTTCAGGCCTGCTTCAGGTGAACCAGGATTGTCTTTGTCCCAAATATTTCACCTAGAAGAGGTTTCTCCTATCCCAAAAATCATATTCCTACCCCAAAAATGATATTCCTACCCCAAAAAACATATTCCTACCCCAAAAAACATATTCCTACCCCAAAAAACGTATTGTCCCACACAGTTCTTGTCTACCAAAAGTGTCAATGCTTCCTGCTGTCAAACTGCCACTCAGATCTTGCATTTTTCTGGCTCACAATGTAAAGATTCATTCTTTGCAAGCCATAAAAGCTTTCACAAGAACCCCAGAGGGTGAAGAGTCCTTTTAGGCTGTATTTCCTCTCAAAATCCATCCTGTTTGCAGTGAGTTCTCACTGGTTTTAGCACAGGGTAAAGGTGGATGAGAGCAACACTGAAGAAATGACTGATTTTCTGTAATCTTTCTCCTGAAACACTCACCTCCAACCAGCACTTTTGCAATTTATGTTATCAGGAGAGGAATAGGAAATACTGTTTTGCTAAGAGCTGGAAAAATCAAAATATAGGATGTTACAGAGGTGGAATGCCACATTCTCCTCCACCACATCCATATGGATTCTTTTCAGAGAATTTGGGATTGTTTATTCATTTATTTTTTCATTTTTGCAATCACCCTCTATTTTTTAACCTCTAATATTGCTGTGCATAATTTCAGAGGAGAAAGCATCCCTAACTGTGGGTTTGTAGGAAATTTGAGTTTCTCCTTTACACAAAATTACATATTTTCAGTTCTTTCCAAAGAATGGACAGTGATCTGCTGTGTGCTCCTTCTACAAAAGCAGATTATATTCGATTATTAAATTAGATAATTTTTCTTTGGAATTGTAAATTCTTCAAATGAAAGTGAATGTCTTCATTGTCACTTTTGCAATAAAGCAGCACAATTGTGCATTATTTAGGTGTATCAGCAGTAACAGGTCACTGCTTTTACCCAGAAAAGAAATCAAGTCACTTTTTTCAGACAGAATCCATGATTCTTCCAAATCTGCTTTCCTTTTCCAGCCCATTTTTATTTCCAACAATTTGTGTAGACTGTGGCACATTCTCTACAATGCACTCACTGACTTGAAATAGTCACTGTGCTCACTTCATTTCTCCTTCTGGCAAAAGTAGAATCCTGCTGTAACAAAATAAAAAATGAAAAAAAAATAAAAAGAAAAAAATTTAAAAAAATTTAAAAATGAAAAATAAACCTACCAGCAAAAGAAGAATCCTGCTGGTATCCACAATGCCCCAAAGATTTTGCCCAAGGTTCATCTTTTTAATTAGAAATTGAACAATAAAGAGCATAACTTTACCCAGTGAGGTCCTAGGCCCAGAAAACACATCCCATGTGTGTTCTGCAATGTGGTTGAGAAAATCAGCATTGTGAAATACACGAGGCATAAACATGTAATTTTTTTTAGCCATATGACATCAACTTATAATTAGCTTGTTTCACTCAAATTAGTGCAGCATATGGGCACACAGAACAACTTTTCTATAATAAACAGCCTCAAAAGCTTTCAACTATCATAAAACACATTTATATGCAGCTGGAGTTTGGATTGAACATGCTGTGAACCTGAAATTTAATAAAGTGGAACTCCCCTTGACAGGCCAGTCATGGAAATCCATTCTAAAATAACTCTAAAATAACTTCTAAAAGAAATCAGCATTTAAAATCAAGGCAGCACAAACTGCAGTACTTGCAGCACATGCAGCCAATGTCATTTAGCTGCACAAAACTGCAGCTGCTCCCTGCAGAGCCACCAAAAGGAAAATTCAACTCCAGATTTTTTCAAGGCGTTGACATTTTTCTTCCCAGAACTGTGGAAAGAGTTTTTATCACTGAATTTTGGAGCAGCAGAGTTCCATGGACAAGGCTCATGATGCCTTGTTGCCATTTCATTGCATTGGGAATATGTATTTTTTTATATTATTCACCAAAATGAATTTTAATCTAGGTAAAGTAGAACAAACACAGTGTGTCTCAAGACCAAAGGGAGGAAAAATTGCTGATTTTTCTGTCTCTCTTAAGCATTTCTAATGCTGCTGAACTGGTTACTTCTTTCAATCCTTAAAGCTTTCACTGTTCTATGAGAACAACTTCTTGCTGTAAAAGAGGGTAAAAAAACTAATCAGTGAAACCTGAATAGAGGTAAAACTCATCAGCCCTGTTAATTACGAAGTAAAAGTACAACAAACACAAAGAGAACATTTAAAACACCTCACCTTTAGCACATTGCAGTGTACAGAGAAATTGAACTCATCAAGCACATGCCCTGTTAATTATGAAGTATAAAACAAATGCAAAGAGAAAATTTAAAACATCTCACCTACACATTACAGTGTACAGATAAATTTGAACACTTCAGGGATGAGGCAGCCACAGCTTCTCTGGGCAAACTCTCCCAGTGCCTCACCACCCTCACAGTAAAGAATTTCTTCCTAAATCTGACCTTTTTCCAGTTTAAATCCATTGCCCTTGGCTCCCTGCTGCAGAGGCCTGTCCATGTTTCCTCTAGACCCCATTTAGGTGTTGGAAATGTGCTCCAAGTTCTCCTGAAGCCATAAACATCCATTTTAGCTCCCACAGGTGAGTGTGTAAAGTGAATAATATTTTTTTTTTACCCATATTGGCTACTTAGATTACAGCTGATTCCAGTGGGCCTGTCATGCCACTTGGGAACTCAACTTGAAATGGAAATTGTGAATTTTCTGATGAAGAAAGAACACATTGCTCTGTTCTTGGTGTCCAGAAGGGTAATACCATCATTTTCATCTCAAAGGGTAGTACCATAATTTTCATCTCAAAGGGTAACACCATCATTTTCATCTCAAAGGGTAATATAATAATTTTCATCTCAAAGTACCCCAAGTACAAGACTGAGTCCTGAGCCTCAAATCCTTGAGTGAGCTAAAAATCCAGAGCCATGCATCAAATTAAATCCCACCCCAGGATGTTTGGAGCACCAACCCTAAGGCTGAAGCTTTCTAGTTCATGGCTTTCCAGGCAAATTAAATATACTCTCAAACCAAGCCATAACAGGGTATTTATTTCATGGTTATCAAGCTCCTAAATTAACCAGACATCATTATCACTCCCCCAACAATTTAATGCTTGCAGCATGAGGTTATTTTAATTAAGAAAACAGCTCAGCTCTGGCTAAACAAATAAGTGATGTCATTCTTCATTCAGACCTCCAGATTCTTTGGTGTAAAAACTTCCCCTAGGAGAGGTTTTGGGACACGGTGGCTCCTCTGAGACTATTTCCATCTCTCAATTTCTCTAATCTCTTCTTCCTTCCTTCCTCCTGTCTCTTTCCTTCCCTTTCACTATAAACCCTATTTAACTCTAATGCTTCCAGCCTGCCCAACATGCTTTTAGAATTGGGTGGTTGTTGGTTTTGTTGTTTTGTTGGGGTTTTTTTATAACCAGAAATAAAGCTTAATTTAAGGTAATTACTTGCCCATTTGGAGAGTTTTGCTATTTGCAGGGCCTTATTTTTTTTCCCCTAGTCAAATTAGCAGGAGAAGTTAAGTTTTAAAAGTGATAGTTTTCTCCTAAAATTGTTCTTCAGATTAAGGGTAGCGCTCAAAACCAGAAACTTCTCACTCATGTTGAGTTTCTGCATGTCTAGAAACAAAAGTGGTGCAAATCAGGGAATTATTCAGGGGAGGAAAAGGACAAACAATGACATAGAAAATACGTATTTAAGACTGATCACCAGTTAGTATGGGCTTCCAAATAAATTAATCTTTAAATCAGAGGTGTCCAGAGTCCTCCCAGGAGTCAAAAATGGGCCCATTGGGAAATATATTTTTCTCTAGAGCTGTTTTTTTTTTAGTACCATCTCTAATATGGCATTGAGAACTCACAATCAGTCAAAAATGGGCCCATTGGAAAATATACTTTCTCTAGAACTGTTTGGTTTTTCTTCAGTACCATCTCTAATATGGCATTGAGAGCTCACAATCAGTCATAAGGATTGAACCTGCACTTGCAGTGGAACAACATCACTTTGTGGAATGAAAAGTGTTAATAAATGCAAATATTCAATGGAAAAGTGTTAAAAAATTCAAATATTCAAATATTCTCCTGTCCACTGATAGAAGAAAGTGAATATGACGTAATTTCTGAATCCAAATATCACACCCTCAGACAGATCCCTTTCTTCTGTTTGGAGTTCTGTCTAAGTTGTGAGAATTCTTTATTATTTTGGGGGTTTGGAACCCCAAAGGGGCCAAAGTCTCCTAATTTTAGGAGAAAACTCTCACTTTTAAAACCAACTTCTGCTAATTTGACTGGATGTGTGCTGCTGGTTTGGAGCACAGGCTGTTTGCATGTGAGCAATAAAGTCAGCCCACATCCAATTTACTTTTAAGCTACACAGCCCTCAAATCTGTAATTCTGGTTTGGTCAGCAGAGCCATCAGCCTGTATTTACTGAAAAACACCACTATTATTTTGAAGTGTGTGTTATGTATAGACATGCAGAAAGATCTTGAATTTATTTGTGTTTCTCTGCAAAAAGTGGAAATGTAAATTTTAATATATATGTAGAGTGCAGGTAGAATGACACAGGGTATTCATGCAAATGTTTTTTATGGGTGGTCTTTAGGGAAATGACAGTGATGGTAAAATTTATTTAGATCTGGCTCTTCAGGGAGACCTCACACAAAATTCTGGTGAAAGGCTGGTCCAGAAAACTTTTAAAAAAAAAACAAAACAAAACAAAAAAAAAGGCAAAAAGGCAAAACAAAACAAACAAAAAATAAATAAAAATAAAAACCCAAACAAACACAAAAAACCCTCCCATAAGTAAAGAAATTCATGCCCAAGAGATAACTGCAATTGATATGGGTTTCTGTGGAGCTGTACTGATTTTTAATATCTAGCTCTTAATACAGTATTTGCCCAGATTGCATTTATGCAGTTTTAAAAAATATCTTTTATGTATGAAAGGCCAAAAAAGCCATACTAATCAGCCAGAATAAACATATTTAGCAGTAATAAAAGAAGAATTCTTCATATCTGCAGCTGATGGCAGTTTAAAAATAGTTAATTTTCAAAAATTTCACTCTGAGTTACTGAGCAGTATATAGACACCCTTAGCTCCAAGAAGCACATACATAAAGGAGATATATATATAAAAAAAATATATATATATTATATATATATTAAAAGTGCATATATAAAGGATATAGAGGATATATAGGATATATATATAGCTATATACAGGATATAGATAGATATATATAAAGGATATTTATATAGGATATAGATGTGAAAGAAATAAATGGAAGTGGAACAGGATAAATATATTGGAATTTTGTGGTAATATATTAAGGAAGAAAAGCAGTTGGAATATTGGTAAGGCAAATCAGAAAATTTTAAATGGATCTGAGTTACTGAGTCCATTTTGTTGGACTGACCAAAGCTTGGTGTTCTCTGTCCTAAATTACAATATCTGGCAAGAAAAAAAATGGGGTTTGCCTTTGATCCTCAGTTAAAGCAGACTGAGAAAATCCCTTCATAATTGGTTAACAGTTCATGGGGCTGGAATTGTTCTTGTAGCACAATCTGTGGGAACAACACAGGGGAAACATTTCCTGCAGAAAGAATGCTGAAGTTTAATTACTGCACATCACACAAGGGAGAATTTCAATTTTTAGGGCCCTGGGCTCAGTTACTAGGAGCTTGTGGTGGAATATTGCTGCTTTATTCCAATCTCTGCTGGGCCAGAGAACAGCGCAGGGGCCTCATTCTCAGGATGGGGAAGGAGGAATGCTGCACATTTCTTAGCTCTTATCATCATGTACATTGCCATGCCAGGCAGTTTAATTAATAACTGTCACACCTTGTCATTTATCATCACCCAAACAGGAGGGAAGGGCCTTTCCATGTGCATGCTGGACAAATAAATTAAAGTTTTCTCCCCCAGTCTCACGGGTTTGCTGCTGTCACTCACTCGTGGTGTCCTTCCTGCAGCTCAAAGAATTGCATCTTATCTTGCTGCCAGGACCAGTTATTTATGTCCTGGAAAACAAAAATACATGCAAGCCTAATCAAGCAGTATTTCTGGGGAGAATTAAATTATTGAGTTCACCAGAAAATATTTAGCCCTGGATTTTAAATGTAAAACCATTATATTATTAGATTATTGAGTTCGCCAAAAAACATCGTGAGATTTTAAATGTAAAACCATTAGATTTATGGAGTTCACCAGAAAACATTTACCACTAGATTTTTAATGTAAAACCTTTAGATTATTAGATTTATTGAGTTTACCAGAAAACATTTAGCACTAGAATTTAAATGTAAAACCATCAGATTTATTGAGTTCACCAGAACACATTTAGCACTCGATTTTATATGTAAAATAATTATATTATTGAGTTCACTAGAAAACATTTACCACTAGATTTATTGAGTTCACCAGAAAAAATTTACCACTAGATTTTAAATGTAAAATCATTAGATTATGTCACCAGAAAATATTTACCACTAGATTTTTAATGCAAAACCACTAGATTATTAGATTATTGAGTTCACCAAAAAACATTTAGCACTAGATTTTAAATGTACTACAAGGAAGACTCTTCCACGAGCAAAGAAATGCAGAAACACCACAGTCAGATAATGATGTCAAAATAAGCTTTTTCACTGACTTTAAATGTCATCAGGGCAATATCTTATTTTCATATCACAAAGATAAATACTAATTAGTTCATGTAAGTAAATTGCTCATCTTTCTTTGGAATCACATGCAGCACAGAGGAACACTCTGGGTACTGTAGGAGATTTAGTTCCCAACAGTCAGGCCTGAGAAACTTTCTCTCTGTGAATGCTTTGATTCTTAATAATAATTTGCAAGGAAAACAAATTCCAGCTGAAATAAGAGAGGCAGAGCGATAGACTCCCAAACACAACTCATTTTTGTAAATAAAAATAAAAAGTTTATTAGATGTACTCATCACAGGGTGGAAAACTTAGAGTTTAAGGGTTTAGAATATAGCAATAAATATAGAGCAAGATGGAGGTTTTAGGGTGGAGGATGATCCTTCTCCTTCTTCTTCTCCTTCTCCTTCTCCTTCTTCTCCATGGGTTTGGGTGGTTTTGTGTAATTAGATATAAAAATCCACATTGTGGGCCATGGGTGGTTGGTTATTGGGTTAAAATTAAAAATAATTCAGGTGTCATTTCTTAATTGGACAGTTTATCCTTAAAAGGCCTTGTAGAGAGAGAGGTGGGGCTCCATTTTTAATTTGTTGAAGTGCTGTAGAACTCAGGGTTTGTGGGGCTGTAACATAGATAAGAACTAATAAACATCTGAGTCCAAACAAGAGATACCATCTCACACATTTAATCTTGATGTTGGCAGAGAAAAGAAGCAAAAGAAGCGAAAGAAAAGGAGCAAAAGAAGCAGAAGAAAAGACGCAAAAGAAGAGAAGCAAAAGAAGCAGAAGAAGAGAAGCAAAAGAAAAGAAGGAAAAGAAGCAGAAGAAAAGAAGCAAAAGAAGCAAAAGAAAAGAAGCAAAATAAGCAAAAGAAAAGAAGAAAAAGAAGCAAAAGAAAAGAAGCAAAAAATCCACAAGTCAATGTGACCCTCTCAGGTGTCCCAGCTCTGTCCCTTAGGCTGGAGAGCAGCACTGGAATAAGTTTCTTTCAAACTCCACACCAAAATTTCCTGAAGAGAAGACATCCTCAAACAGCAGCACACGGACAAGTGCAAACAAGAAAATCCAGCACCAGATCTTGTGAGATCCTCTGGTCTAAAATGTCCCAGGGCCAAAAAGCAGCAGGCATGAGCTGGAGCGAAGGACAGACAGACAGACAGACAGAGCCAAGGCTCAAAGAGCTGAGCTGTGAGTGCATTTTAATCAGGACATGTGGTAATTCTGGCCCCTTCTGGCTGCACTAAATTGCCCTGTTTGGCTGGAGCCAAGCTGAAATAGCACCTTGGGCATGCAGCAGGAAATGAGCTCAGAATATAGGAAGCCTCAGGCTCTAGGTGATAAGTAAGGGCCCAACAAATTAATCTCATCATCTGCATTCATCTTTGGGTGCTGCTCTGTGCCAGGCCACAGTGTGTGGGCTGCAGCCTATTTTTTTTCATTTGTCTAAGTTAAATTGGTGGTTTGAGTTACTATGATACAAATGTTCTATTCTGTGCTGTCTGCATGGCAGATTGTTCCTACTGAAATAGGAAGAATTATCATGTCATATTTTACAGGCCTGTGGGTAAATGATTGTCAGCCTTCTCTTGGCAGTATATCTTGAATTATACATTATTTAAGTCTGGTGAATGGAATTCATGACATCCTCTATTTTCCTTTAATGGCAAGTGTTTTTATTAATAATTGTAACTTAATTATTTAATATGCCATTCAGAATCCACTCACTTCTAAAGTTTGGCTCTGAATTGCATTCCTCACTGTATTATTAAGGCCTTTCAAGATCAAAAATGACATCTAAGTGAAATGGAAAAAAAAAGTTGCCTTAGACTCATGATTGGAACTTAGGTATGCTATTAAAAAAAGAAAAAGAAAAAAAAAACCCATCACTTCATATTACTTTACAGAGAAAAATCCACCCTCCATTTCAAAGAAATCCATTTCTTTTTCCAGAATATTTCAGTAATTTTTGCTGTCCTCAGAATGTTTCAGCAGCAGAAAGAACAGAATCATTACACTCTCCCTTTTTTCCCTGACACAAATCAGAAAAGTGATTCTATTGCAGATATAAGGAGGACAGGCAAAGCTTTCTTTTGCCTGATTTCTAGTTTTCTCCTGTTCATTTTAGAGACAGCAAATGGAGGATTTGGGTGTTTTCTCCAAACCTATTATTTATTCTGAAAACTAAATTCTTTAAGGCACATGAAGACCAATTTGTGTGCAGAGTTTAAAGATTCCTCAATAAATTTATGAATATGTGCTCAAGACACAAAGACTCCCCCAGGTTACTGTGAGAAATAATCCTGTTACTGCAATATCAGTCCTTAATGATTAATTTCTAATCCTTGGCAAATAATAAAATAACAATAACCAGAGGAGAATATTTGTAATATAATTCACTTTGCAGCTGCTTTTCTTCATTCTGCTAACAGTAGCTAACAATATATGTAATAACTCACCCCTGAATGGTGGTGACACATGCCAGATGTACCAAAAGTTCATTTTCTGTTTGTCTCTACTTTCTAGAAAAGGGGAAATTATTCCTCTTGGATGAAATCTAAGGCATGCACAGATGGGAGTACAAATGGTTTTTACAGGTACAAATACATGAATATTTCTGTTGTAAGAATATTAGTTTACTATTAGTTTCTTCTACCCTTTTTATTTCCTAATAGATTTTTACTCCACAAACCATTGAAGCAAATGCCTCTCAAATAAGAACACCCTGCTGGTATAACCCATGGAAAGGCAAAACTCCATGCCAGATGACACAGAAAGGAAAAAAAGGATTTTTTTATGTGTCAGTGGGTATTGCAGGAGAGGCAGTTTGTGGGAGGATTCTTTCTGAAATATTCCTGAATATTCTGAAATATTATATAGTCCTCAATATTAAATAGCTGTGCCAACTGCCTAAGAAGAAAAATTAACAGAGAGCAAATTCCATAAGAGAAAGACCCTGTGAAGAATTAACTCTGTTGGAAACCTAGGAGATTGGAAAATATAAATTTACCTACCAAAATTAATGCAAAACTCCAAGCTCACAGTTAGCTGAAGGCCTGGGACTGACTTCTGTGGGGAGAGGTAATTCTTGCTCCTGCAAACACAGATCTAAAGTTGATCAAGGTATGAGAACTTAAAAATAATTTTTTTTTCCTTTGCTTCTGTGGTTAAAAGAGGTTTAACACTTTAAACTAGGAAAATTCTTTATGTTTTAAAGGAAATTCAATATGTTCATGCATATTTGGGTGGCTAAATAAATTGAAGCACAAAATGTTCACTATTTCTGCACAAAGATATTACCTTAAAAGTTAAAAAAGCAATTAAAGTGGCCTTTAAAATCTATAAAAAGTAGGATTTAATCCATGATCCCCTACTGATGATACATAAACCCAACTGATTTATAGATGGCCTTCCAATGTTAATGTGATAATGAAGGGGGATGGTTATTCCATCTGTGAAAGTCCAAAGCTGTGTCGTACAGAATTCTCCACTTTGGCCAGAAACAAATGGATTTTTGCAGGAAAAGGGAGAGAAAAGGAGTCAGAAGCTGATTTATTCATTATTCTGTACAAAAACATTGAAATTGTCACTGCAATAACAACTGCAGCTATAGGGGCTAGAATTCCAATATTAGGAAATGAAATTTGCTCTCCAGTTCTCTGGGCAAGGGAAGAATTCAGGTTTAGCTCGTGCTTGCTATCCTTTTGGTGACACTTTTTGCTGAAATCCCCTGCACCAGCCTGGGATTGGTCTGGCTTTGTCACCTGGGGGTCACTGTGACATCTCAGGCTGTTCTAAAGGAAATTCAGTATTTTCATGCATATTTGGATGGCTAAACAAATTGAAGCACAAAATGTTCATCATTTCTGCACAAAGATACCCACTTAAAAGTTAAAAAAAAACAATTCAAGTGGCCCTGAAAATCCATACCAACTAGGATTTAATCCATGATTTAATCCAATTCCCAAAGCTGGCTCCTTGCTCCAGGACCATGCTGGTGGAACACTCAGTTCTCTGCGTGGTTCCTCCTGCTGGGTCTGTCCTGGGAGGGGACCAGGAGAGGTCCAGCCCCCTCAGGGCTCTTCTCTGCAGTGACAACCCAGCCACTTTGGCTTCAGCAAAAATTCCTCTCTTCAAACCCTAATTGCTGCGCTGGCACAGCACTCTGAGTGGTTTTTCTAATTGTTTGTATTTATTTGCAAAGTCTCTACTGCACGGTGATAAATATAATTCCACTCATGGCTAATTCGATGCTTTTTTGGGGCTAGAAGGGAGAGTAATTTCATGGTAAACCATAATTACTGGCACAAAAAGTACCTTAATTGCCAATCCAATCTGAGGGAGTAGCTGAGGCTCCAATCAGCCTAATTAGAATTCTACTTGTTCATAATAAATAAGTGGTAATTCCTAATTGGACCTAGCCTACAGTGTTCTAAAAGTGTGGATTTAATATCAGTTTGTGTTTAATTTTGGCCATTTCCTACTTGCACTGGGCTGACAGTCCAGCACAGAACCGAGCAGAGCATCTGAGGCCTTTAAGTCTTCTCCTGTTGGCTTCTAGTGGCAGAACACACAACTAAAAAATGCAATTTATCACTGTTATTGAGTGCTGAGCTCCTGAATATCCAATTCCAGCTGTGGGTGTAACACATAGACATGTATATAGTGGAAAAAGTGAAAAATCCTTTTAGCTTTCCCTGTTCCTCACCTCTTCTGGTGAAACAACACTCATTCAGAGTTAAAAGCATCTTATGTATGATTTGGGCCATTCATGGATAGAAACCAGGGGTTCTGATTGCTGCCAAATAAAAAGAAATATGATTACAATATATATGTTGGATTAAGCCTTTTTCTGACCCAAAAATGGGGGAACTGAGAGGAATTTTAAAAACTTTTATTCCATTTTCAGTCTCATGAGAAGGGTGAGACAATACAGATGTTATAATTCACGCAATCACAATCAGAAGCTAATTATTTCCTAATTATAAGTGTTTCTTGGCCTATCACCTTTTGCCACACCATGCTGTAAATGCCTTAAAGCAAATAAACTAAAATTACCCCTCGTGGCTCCTACTAGAGTGCATCTTTCATAGTTTTATTTCTCCTTCTATCAAACTCGAAAAATTCTCTACAAATTCATTTCCCACACTTGGCTCCAGCTGTTTATCAAATCTGTATTAAATCCCAAGCATAAATCCCATTGTGCCTGAAAGGAGAGAGCCAAGTAGGTGTTTATTATTTCTTATCAGTGAAACAGTTTTTTAACTATTTGTTTTGTAGCTTTTTATTTGCAAGGCACAAAATGTTTACCTATCTTTTGTTACAAGACCTTTTAAGATTAAACTGTCTAATTAAGAAAGGACACTTAGATTATTTTCCTTTTTAACTCAATAACTGATCTCTTGAAGCTCATAATTTGGACTTTTTTGTCTAATTACAAAACATTATTTAAACTTGTGAAGAAGAAGGTGAAGAAGAAGAAGGTAAAGAAGAACAACTTGTCTCTACCTTAAAACTCCTATCTTGTTTTATATTTATTCCTATATTTTAAAACCCCAAACTTTAAGTTTTCAACTCTGTGATATTACACACTTCTAACTAATTACACACTCACAATCTCAGTGCTATTAATTAATTTTGGAAGCTTGTTCTATAGCTTTAGGTTAAATGCAGTGTTCTCTTGTGGGTCTGTGCCTTTAAGCACAGAAAATTTAAAATTCTCAGCATCCAGGATTCCAACAGGATATCTGCCACTCTTCTTCCCACATTTTACTGAGATACTCTTACAACACTAGCAAGCAGAAACAAAGCATCATAAAAGTATTTCTTCCATGGTTTCCCTTAATATTTTTTTTCTAAGAACTCACTGGTTGGTAATGGGAATATTTTTTTAATCCTACAAACACATTTTAACTTGTGGTTGATAAATGTGTGCAGCAGATTTGACAATTAGAACATTACAGTAATAAAAATTCAAATTTTTTTCATTTTAAGTGAAGCTTACCAGATCTTTACCACTATTGAGGACCTGAAGATTTATTAATTACAGCACCATAAAGGCAGCAACTTTTTCTCTTAAAGATTCCCTAAAAAACATGGATAAGGAGCAACTGTGGGAATCAGAAGGGAAATATTTTGGCATCAACCTGGTCTGGCAGGGCTCTGTCTAACGAGTCAGAGTCATGTTAATTGCAATTATTGGTGCAATGAAATGGCAACCACAGTTACATTGCATTTAAAAATGGACCAACAGAGGGAGATACTCCACCAGAACAATCCATTTGTTCACAATTCCTTCTCTTTTCCTTCCTGGAAGAGAGAATTTCAACTGAACAGAACATACAACCTGACTGACTAAGAGACAAATATCCAGATAAAGATCCAAATATCCAAATATTCAGATATCCAAATACCCAAATATCTAAATATCCAAATATCCAGATATCCAAATACCCAAATATCTAAATATCCAAATATCCAGATATCCAAATACCCAAATATCCCACCCAAACCCCAAATATCAGGGTGTTTCAATCTCAGTGTCCCCACATCCTCCCACCAACAGCTGGGCACAGTCACACTCAAACATTAGAATCAGCAGCTCCTCTTTACCCTTTTTATTTTTATTTTTAGCTTTTTTTTCCCTTTTTTTAATCTTTTTTTTTTCTTCCTTTTTTTCCTAATTTTGAGTCCTTCAGAAATAAATAGAATCCCTTGGGGATTTTTTAGATCACTTTTTGTTCTCATAGCTTCTGGGCAAATACTTCCTTATTTGCTGGAGGGCTTAAGGCCCTGGGAACCCAGCAAGGGGCAAGTGGAGGAGCTGCTCCCACTCTTTCTTACCAAGCTAAAAATCACTTTTTCTATCAATCAAACCCTACATGAGGCCTCCTGCAACTTACAGGCTCCTCACCTTTGTGTTATGATCCTGCCAGTCACTGTCATGGCAACCACAGAGGCCATTCCAGCTGAGGAAACTGCTGCTTTTTAAAATAAAATATCCAATAGAAAAAAAATTATTTACCTTTTTTTATTTTAGCATGCATGGAACTAAAAAGAATAAGGCATGAAAATGTGAAAATCAATTTTTTTTTCTCCATAAACCATAGCTGTTGCATCCTGAGTCAAGTTTGCCTCACTGTGTTTGAGCAACAAAGAACAGGAGTGATAATACACATATATAAAGGAGTAATAATATATACAGGAGTAATTTTATATATATATTAACAGGAGTATAAAATATATATCTATATATTAATAGGGGTAAAAATATATATATTAACAGGAGTAATAATATATATATATTAACAGGACTATAATATATAAAATTTAAAGGAGTAATAATACATATTTATTAAAAGGAGTATAATATATATATTAACAGGAGTCATAATATATAATAACAGGAATATTATATATATTAACAGGAGTAATAATATATATATTAACAGGTCTATAATATATAAAATTTAAAAGAGTAATAATACATATTTATTAAAAGGAGTATAATATATATATTAACAGGAGTCATAATATATAACAACAGGAATATTATATATGTATTAACAGGAGTAATAATATATATATTAACAGGTCTATAATATATAAAATTTAAAGGAGTAATAATATATATATTAACAGGAGTATAAAATATGTATTAACAGTAGTACAATATATATTTTTTTAACAGGAATATAATATATGTATTTTTTAACAGGAGTAATAATATATATATTAACTGGAGTATAATATATATATATTAACAGTAGTATAATATATATAGTAAAAGGAGTAATAATAAATGTATAATATATATCTTTATATATTTTATATATACATATCTATATAAAGTATAAGTGTATATATATCTACAGCCATGGAGAGAGGAACATGAATTCAGCAAAATCTGGTGACAACCATGTCCCTGCACCCAAAGGCCCCACAAGGCTCAGGGATTCTGAATGTGCCCCCACTCCTGAGCTTGCTCTTCTTCTATTGCAAAAAAAAGCCTCCAAAATTCTCTTTTCATAAATCCTGGGTTTGTATAAAACCCAGGATTTATAAAAATTCTGATTAATAAATTAGTAAATGTATGTATTTTAATTTATAATTTTTAAAAGTGTATAAAGTTATATATTTTAAATTTATATATTTATTAAATTTAAATTTTATATCTTAGAAATTTTAGAAATTTTATAAATTTATAAATATCCTTTTTATAGATCCTGTTTGAAGCCATGATTTCCCTCCTCCTTTGCCATCAGCTGCAGTGGGGTGTCTGACCAGGTGTGCTTTTGTTGGCTCTGCACTTCAGCTCTGGCCTTTCCTACAAGAATTGCTCCAGCTGGGAATTTATTAATTAATATATTTGTTATTTATTATTTTATTTATTTCTCCCTGTGCCCAGGTGTGGGCTTCTCTCACACCAAGGGGTTCCTGGCTGGTTTTTGTTGCTGCAAGCATCCTCAGCTCTCAGCTGCCCATGAGGGTTGGGAAGCAAATCCTGTGGAACACAAGATGGAAAATCCATGGAAATTCACACATTCATCAAGCAGTGGACAGGTGATGCAGTTCCGGGGTTTTTAAATTATTTTTTGTAACTAAAAGAATAATGGAGGTCCTTGATAAAGTATCTTTGTACTTTTAGCCTATTTATATTTATCTATTTATTTATTTTATTTTTTTTTTTTCTAAGTGAAAGGATGGGAGGGGGAAGGCACCCTTTTTATATAAACCTCAGCCACAACTTCCCATTTTTATTTTTTTTACCCAGAATTGCAGGTAGACATCTCCACCTCGTGGTGTGAAAACAAAGTGTCCTTTGAAAAATTCTGAATTACTATTTTATGCAAAGGCAGCAGCCTGAGACAACTTCTGTAAATTATTCTCCAAAGCAAACTGTGCTGGTAAGCAACACACACAAAAATTCAGGGAGGAAAAAGGTTTTATTGGCTACATTTAAACCAATGAGTTTATATATGAATATTATATATATTTTATATATATATATATATATATATATATGGGTGTGTAT
>JAWWMS010000119.1:2806648-2830276 GCA_035048045.1 Chlorospingus semifuscus | reverse complement strand
GTGCCCAAGGCCAGGCTGGACACTGGGGCTGGGAGCACCTGGGACAGTGGGAGGTGTCCCTGCCATGGCAGGGGTGGAGTGGATGGGATGATTTTTAAGATCCCTTCCACCCAAATGTGACAGGTGAGTGATGTGATGGCTGACTCACACAATTAAAAGGTAAATATCCTGTATATCTTTTAGAAGTTTTATAGATTTATAGTTGTGTTTTACCCCCTTGTGTTGTTATCAGGGGTGCCCTGGGTTTGGGACTTTTGGGAGGGTCACTCATTGCTATGGCAGCACCTGAGCTCCAATCAGGATTTAAGGCAGTGACTCCAACACTGGACAGGGAAGGAGGAGTGGATGGGCAGAACTTTGGGGGAGCTGAAGGGTTAAAAGGTGAAACCTCCATTGTGTGGGTGAGCACATGGTGGGGACGATCCTCCGCTCCCGGCACTGTAATATTTTCTCTATTCAGTTTCTGTTGTGTTTTTGATAAGGTTTTAATAAACCTTTTAAATTCTTGGAAGTGAGCATTGTTTTCCTCACCCAAACAATCCTGGGGTTCTGCCACCTCCACAGGCACCCCAAACAGAGCAGAAAGCTCCTCCTGCTCCCACACATTCCCAGCTCTCCTGGGCCTGTCTCCTCAACCAGCAGCAGCAGAATTGGCTCCTGCCCTGTCCAGTTGCACACAGTGGGCAAGGTGACAGGGTGACAGGGTAACAGCCCGGCTTTGTCCCTGGGAAGGGACCCCTGTCACTGACATATTTTCTGGAAAAATCCCTTCACCAGGATTACTTCTCCTGGGAAGCTGAGAAGCCTCAGAGAAAAATGAAAACAATAATTATCTGATTGCTTCTCCTGTGTTTGGCTGCTTTGGAATGTGGTTTGGACATTGTTTACTAACTGGTCATTGTTTTATTGGTTTCATGTGAATTGTTTTGATTTAAAGACCAATCACAGCCCAGTTGTGTGAAGGCTCTGGAAAGAATCACAAGTTTTTCATCAGTATCTTGTTAAGCCTTTTGTAAATATCCTTTCTCTATTCTTTAGTATTTTTAGTATATCATTCTTTAATATAATATAGATCATAAAATAACAAATTAGCCTTCTAAGAACATGGAGTCAGATTCTCAATTCCTCCTCCCTCTGGGGAACCCAGAGAATACCACAGATCTCTAGGAAACATCCAAGGGTACCTCAGTCCTTCCAGCTGCACAAAGCACCCAAACTGCATGATGCTGGTGACTTTGCCATTGTAGATGTCCCCAATGGAAGGCTCCTCAGCTGGTGGTCGGTCTATGTGCTTGTCCCTCCACCTCTCATGGCTCTTCTCAAGGTATTTGTCCCGATCCCTGCGCTCCTTACTGGGGCTCCAACTCCTGCTCCTTGATCTGTATCTGGATTTTCCCCTGTTCCTGTCCCAGGTCCTGGAACGGGACCTGGAGCGCGATCTGTGCCTCCGCTTCCTGTCCCTGCTACGGCTTCGGCTCCTCTTCCTTTTCTTCACCCTAACAAACCAAAATTCCATCTCTGCAGAGCACTTCCACCTCAGGCAATGAGAGCAGCCCCAATTCCATCTCTGCAGTGCATTTCCACCTCAGGCAATGAGAGCAGCCCCAATTCCATCTCTGCAGAGCACTTCCACCTCAGGCAATGAGAGCAGCCCCAATTCCATCTCTGCAGAGCATTTCCACCTCAGGCAATGAGAGCAGCCCCAATTCCATCTCTGCAGAGCATTTCCACCTCAGGCAATGAGAGCAGCCATGACATTCACCCCACACACACACCAGGCACCTACCGATGGTCGCTGCTCCTCTGCTTGCCCTGCTTGTCTGCACTGGGCATCAGAGCCTCCAGCTCCTTCAGGGCATCAGCTGCCACTTTCACATCATCTTCATCCAGCATATTCTGCAAGGACAGAAAACTGATGCCTCTTTCTGCAAAAGGGCTGATAAAAAGCTTGTCACAAAGAATTAATCTACAGAATTATCAGCATACGTGTATCTATTTAGAAAGAATACAAGATTAAAAAAATCAGGCTCAATATGAGATAAAGAAAAAAAAGACTCTCCCCATTTGGCCACAATATTGAGACAATTCTGCTTTTATGCAATAGAAAGTTCCATCCCAACGCCTCAAATTTTTACAGAAATAAAAAATGCAAGTCCCTCATAGCTTCTAAATATACCACATATTTAATTAGTTTGAAACACATTGTTACTTTCAACATTATGTAAGGAAGGTCAGGCTACAAATTTCATGTCACAAGAGGCTCATCTTCCACATATTCTGCAAAATAGTATCAACATGGCAATTGCTAACAGCTATTCTCTGCAACAGTGTGCAGTAACACCAGCCTTCTACCTCATCCACATTTCATTTCTCAAAGTTCACATTTATCCGTGCATCAGACAGAGAAAAAAAGGTTGAAACTAAAAAAAAAAATTAAAAGTTTTCACAGAATCACGAAAGAAATGTGAAATGACCACCTTACCCTGATGTTGGGATTGTCTGGCCTGCAAAGGGCTGGATACAATTCCCTCAACTTTTCTTTCTCTGATTTGGGTTTGACAACTGCCTCTGATTTTGAGATAAAAAAAGAAACAGAAAAAAGCACAATGAAACACAAAACTTGGAACTGCTACAACAAGTCACTCTCAATTTTTCTATAATTAAATATAAAATCTAATTTCCATCTGAATGCAAAGGCTGATACAGCTTTTACAGAGATTCAATTCAAGGAACAATGTGTTGCCTCCCTTCAAAGAAAACTCTGACTATTAGTGAGTATTTGCAATACAGAACACTCTGAGCAGCACACTCAGAATAAAAACAGCAGGATGCATGGTGCAGCAGGATTTGCTTTAGAAAACTAAAACAGAAAACAAACTCAGCCCACACTGAGCACTGGCCCCATGTACCTTTGCTCGTGGATGGTTTCGGAGGAGGCCGCATTGTCTGGATGAGACGTAGCAGGTTACTGATGAGGGAATCCTGACAAAAAATCAATAAAATATTTCAGGAAATGCCAGCAACACTTTCATTATTAGAAGGCACAAGTGAGGGTTTATTGCAGGACAAAAAAACGCTCAATTCTGAAGATGCAGGTTGATTTTTAGAAACTGTCACTGGGCTTTGTGTATGCCCTAAAAAGAACCCAAAAATAATTATGATAATTTCATCTAAGTGACTTTTCTGTTAATCATTTTAATCACCTATTTAATCCAACTACAATTATTGCTGAGGAATCAATAAACACAGCACAAAAGCATCATAAGAAGACTTAGGACAACATCTGCCTTCATGAAAAGTTGTTTCTTCTTTATTTTATATGCTCAACACAACAATAAGCAGTTTGAGTCCTCAGGAAGATGCTTTTTCAAAGAGTACAAAAGTTTTAAAAAATATGAGGGAGGGGAAGGCAGGGGAGACAGAAAAGTCAGAAGTTAATTAGTATGTAATTTCCCAACTGAAGAAAACCAATAATAACTCCTCACAATTTTTCTATTTTTAAAGTAGAAAGCTCTATAAAATATAGCACGACAAGAATAATACATAAACAACGCTCAGGTGTCACTTACAGTGAACTCAGCACCATTCTTCAGAAGAATTGCTTTAAACGTGTCAAACGTGGTATTCTTCTCGGCAAGACTTATCACAAACTCGGCTGTGAGGGAAAAGCATAAAGTAACTTGAAATAATAAAGTAAAAAGCAGAGTAAGGGGTGCACGAGGGGACAGAAGCAGCTCAGCCGGGCCGCTGTGGGGGGAGAAGCCCGGGGAGCTTCTCCTCAGCTCTCCCGGGACCAAAGCGCTCCCTCAGGCTCACAAATTGTTCTTTCTGAGGAAACATAATGTTTTTTAATGTCTATACTCGAAAAGCACCTTTATAAAACACATCCAGCCCCACGGAAAGGGTCACTACGGCCCTCAGCTGGCCTCTGCCCGGGAGCGCGCCGCTCACCGGAGCGCCCCGGAGGTGCCCGAAGGCCGCGGCCGCCCCGCTTACCCAGGTCCTTGTCGTTGATGCCCAGGTGGTTGTCGAGCTCGGTGCACACCTTGGACACCAGCGACAGGTACTCGAGCTTGGCGAGCTCCTCCGCCGCCGCCAGCTCCGCCATGGCCGCCACGGCCGCGTCCGGGGCGCGCCGGAAACGGCGCCGTGACGGGAGAGGGGCGGGGCCGGAGGACAGCGGGGCGGGGCCCGGGGCGGGACTGGGCGGGGCCGGGGCACAGCGGGGCGGGGCCTGGGACGGAGGGGCGGGGCCCGGGACACAGCGGGGCGGGGCCCGGGACACAGCGGAGCGGGGCCTGGGACAGCGGGGCGGGGCCTGGGACAGAGGGGCGGGGCCCGGGGCCCAGCGGGGCGGGGCCTGGGACACAGCGGGGCGGGGCCTGGGGACGAGACCGGGCGGGACCGAGATGAGAGCGGGACGAGACCGGGCGGGACCAGGGACAGCGGGGCGGGACCGGGACGAGACCGGGCTGGACCGGAATGAGAGCGGGACGAGACCGGGTGGGAGCAGGGACAGGGGGGCGGGACCGGGCCCGGCCGGGACAGTGAGCAGCGGGAAGGGATTGCCGGGCACCGAGTCTTTACCAAGGCTATCACCACGACAATGCGAAGAAAGAGAAATAAAAGAAGTGTAAGCAAAAAGATCTGGACTGTGGTTGGCTTACACAGTGCCGTGGCTCCTCTCACCTAGTGAAAGGTTTGTTTCTTCCTTATGCCAAATGGGCAGTGCATGTGTGTAGGAAAGACAGTTTTGTGCTGTTCTTGTGAGCCAGTGAAGGCTTCCTGAAGATAAGGAAAGGCCCGAATCTCCCTCAGGGAAGGTACCAAGGCTGTCACCATGACAATGCAAAGAGAGAGAAAGTTAAAAGATATAGACTTTGATTCGTTCACAGAGTGACACAGCTCCTTTTCACCTACTGAGTTTTGTTTCTTTCTTATGACCAATGGGCAGTGTATGTGTTTGTTAAGTAAATATAAATATCCTGTAAAACTATAAAGGCAAGAAGTTGCTTTAATAAACGCCCCCTTATACAGCCTTCTGATCCGAGTCTTGGTGCTTGCACCGTGTGGTGCTCTATAGCAACATCTGTGTCCCTTAAGTAAATGTAAACATCTTGTAAAACTATAAAAGCAACATGTTGCTTCAATAAATAAGTGTAAACAGCATTCTGAGTGAGTCCTGGTGCTTTGTGCTCTGTGGGACTCTATAGCAACACCATCCCTGTCACAGATATATTTTATGAAAAATCCTTTTGCTGGGATTTTTTCTCCTGAGAAGCTGAGAGGCCTCAGAAATGAAATGTAAATAATAATTATCTGCTGCTGTGGAATGCAACAGGTGCATCCTTGATTGGTCTCATGTGGTTGTTTTTAATTAATGGCCAATCCCAGTCTGGCTGGCTCAGACTCTCTGGTCAGTCACAAGATTTTATTATCATTCCATCCCTTTTTTTTCCTTGCTAGCCTTCTGATGAAATCCTTTCTTTTAGTATAGTTTTAATTTATCATTTTCTTTTACTATAATATATATCATAAAATAATAAATCAGCCTTCTGAAACATGGAGTCAGATTCTCATCTCTTCCCTCATCCTGGGACTCCTGTGAACCCCACCACACATCCTAAACCCCCCAGCTCACCCAAAATAAGATACAGAGATCACATCTGCTCTATAGAATATATTATAAATTATATCATGCATCCATTAACAAAATATACAAAGCCAACAGAAATATATCTATCTTAAGCCTGAGCATACAGCATCTAAATTCTAGTAAAAAGTAACATAAAGAGAACAGCATCTCACACTTGCCACTTCAATCCTCAATGAAGTGTTCCTCCTCAAATGCTTCAGTTTTGTAGTTTACAGAACACATGAACATTCCAAGTACAAAGGTACACATGGTGAACATGGGTCCTGCTGGGCCTGACAGACCCCAGCAAATAAAACCACATTATGCTTCAAAGTGTCATCAGCTTCTGCATTTCACCCCTGTCCTAGAGCTGGCATTAGTCAGAAGATACTCAAAAAAACCACATCCAAGTTAAGGTGGAAAGTCACAGAAGGATCTTTACCTGGTCCACAGCACAGAGTTGTACTGGTGTACAGAGAGATGGGAAACACTGCAAAATACTTCTACTGTATTTCAAAATAAACATTTAAGAGTATATCTTCCACAATCTATAAAAATAGGTTTAAAATGAAAGTGGTACGATACGTTTGTTTTCTTGGACTATTTTAATGGTATTTTTATCTCTACGGGTACTAAAGTCTTTTAAAAAATTACTGATAACCTGGCCAGCACAATACTGACACTGCTTCAGCTATGCTGTGACAAAACAGAACACTAGTTTGAAGCAGGAGTAATATAAAATATTTTAGAATCGATGGTCTCTTACTGCAGCAAGGAAAAAATGTTTATTTGAAAGTAAGAATGTAGCCAACACTGTCACCTGCTGAGGGACTGAACTGTGAGAGGTTCTCTGCATACCCCACTGCACAGCAGTGTCTGGTGCTCACTTATGTCATTCTTCAGAATCAAATCCCTCAGCATATCCAAAAAGGAATTCTTAGATTTCCAAATTAAATATGGGCTTCTAAAAATCTTACAAGAAAAATGGATTCTACAGATGTGGCCATGGAAATACAGGACCAGCTAAAACCATCAGAGGAGACTGTACATTTGAAAGTGCTTCAGTTAATGCATTTTTCAAGCTCTCATGTAAAGTTATGTGATCCCTGCTTCAAGCATTCTTTCCATTCCTAAACATTACAAAAATTTATACTCCAGGTCTGGGTTCCTACACATTCTTGCATTTTTTTATGTGGTATTAACAGAGTAAAATGTTTGCACTCTAGTGAAAAAAGGTAATGGTCAATTTTTTTATATTTTTACAAAGAGCCTGTAAAGATTCCTAGAAAAGCCTTTCCTACCCTTACACTCCATTTTTAACAATAAAATATTTTATGTAGGTTATACTTCTACAGTTAGAGATCTGGTGTGCACTATCATTACTGATTCAATTGCTGGTGGTAATTTTCCTGCTTCATTCTGCTACAACAAAAACAACTTCACTGGTATTCATCAGTTGAACAGTTTCACTTTTAGACTTCTCAAAAGTCTAAATTCAAGATGGCTTTCTTTTATGAGCAACTTCTTTTTCTTAGAATAATTTGTAAGATTTAAATTTGTCACTTTACTATCACACATTGGAAAACCAATTACTAAATCCTCAGAAGAAACAAAGAAACTCCTAGTTTCAGGCATCTCTTGTAAATTAAGCAGGACTACATTTTATAGCAGCATTTTACACTGGTTTCTATTCCAAAGCTAATTAAGCCAACAAAAAATTTCCAGCTGCCTAAAAAAAAGTACATACACAATAAAATGGGAAGTTCTCACCTGGGTACAAAGTTTAGTTCTACATGATTCTCTGGTAAAAGGATTTGATCTGAAATTAGAGATTTAAAGACTACTCATTTTACTATGAGGTCTAAATAATAACTGAAATTCTGGTATCCATTTCGAGAGATGCCACAAGAGTTGTGTGCCATTTCCATGAGGGTAAAAAGAAGAAGTCAAATGCTCAAAGAAAAGCTGGAGTTTTAAGCCAAACCTCCAAACAGAGAGCAGCTGAGGAGCAGCCTGCTACTCTTGCAATCTTTAATTAGAGTTTACTCAATGAAGATTATTCCTCTCTCCAGCAGGCAGGTTTAGCACCTACTGCACCAGTCTCTGTTACTGATCTGAAGCAATTCAGTTACCACTTCAATCATGTTGTTGTTGTGTTTCTTCAGCAGCCTCAGGTTTAACTGCCTGTCACAGAATCCCATCTCACACAGACTGGACAGCAGAGCAGCAGTCTGCTCTTCTGGAGCTGCAGGCTGCTGAAAACAAAAGACAGTAAGATAAATTTAAAAAGTTAATTTGTTTTTTGCCATTTGAACTAGGGGCCCTGCATTATACTAGAATCAAACTGAGGCACAGAGGCTGCTGAAAAGACAGTAAGATCAATTTAAAAAGCTAATTTATGTTTAGTCATTTGAACTAGGGGCCCTGCATTATACTAGAATCAAATTGAGGCACAGAGGCTGCTGAAAAGACAGTAAGATCAATTTGAAAAGCTAATTTATGTTTAGTCATTTGAACTAGGGGCCCTGCATTATGCTAGAATCAAATTGAGGCACAGAGGCTCTTCTGGCCCCATTTAAGCCATTTATAGCCCCCTTCACTGCTCACTTACAAAGGTGAGCTACTACTCCTACATGAGGCTACCAGAGATTATCTTTTTATCCATATGGCATGGATTTCCCAGTCTGCTGAGAGCAGCCAACCTCCAAGGGACACCATCAAACTTCACATTTTACTCTTACATTAACTCCAATATAGAATACTGGTACACTTTTTCAACCACACCTGTAAATTTGTCATTCCATGAAGTTCACACAGCACACAAAAAGACACTCACCTGTTCAATAATGGGTGGTCCAGCAAATAATGCTTTGTAGGCAGAAGCAGCAACTGACAAAGCTCCTTTCACGAGCTCTCCTGCAATGCTGCTGCCCTGAGGATATCTGTGAAGAGACCAGGAGCTGCTTTAGGGTCAGTAAAGCCAAGGGTTTGTTTCAGTGAAATGCAATTTGCTGCCTGTTGAGGCAAGGACAGGTAGAGACAACAGCCTGTGATCCAAAGGAATCAGCAGTGTTTGGGAAGTGAGCTATACAAGAAGTTCATTCTTGTATAGCTTTTCCTGACACCTTTATTCAATTGTGGGTGTCTGATTTCCATGAAGTGACCTTTTGTAAAGAGTTCAGTGCTCTCATCTAGAAGAGAACAGACCTACATGAAAGCTGTGCACTGACACATCCATTCACTTAAGTATTCATAGGAAACAAATAAAAGTTACCCTACCTTCTATTTGTTTCCTATGAATACTTAAGTTACTTAATAATCCACTATATATATATTCTATACTCTAATATATTATATATTAGAATATATTATATATTAGATATATATATATACACTCTTATGTATTCTAATATATATATTCTTAATCAACATTTTGACTTACCTCTCCAGTCTCAGTATTTTAAGACTACTTTATAGCTAGCTTGTAAAATCCCCATCCTAAGAGGCCTGAGATTTTCCAGAAAAAAAACCTCACAGAATTTTAGAAGCTCTCAACTTGAGGTCTTCATTAACTTTGGTTTGCCAGTTCTGCATCCTTTTGATTTGTGCCCAAGTAGAAACTAAGACCTTATGAAAATGCTTTAAGAAGGGAGGCTTCTCTCCAAGTTATTGACAACATGAAATCTACAGGCCAGAGCTTTTTCCTAGGTGTCTAATTAAGCTTTTCTCAGTCTAAAATAGTGTTTGTGAAGTCAGAGCTTCACCTTCATTACCTTGGGTACTCTGAGAACTTAGTGAGAAATGCAGAAGATCCTGGCTCATGATTATCTTCACCACTGGGTTCTGGAAGAGGAAGACAAAATGTCAACATGTCCAGTTAATGACAATTAAGCTGGAGACATGCAACACATACATAAACAGAAAAAAGTGTCTCTTAATACAACAGTAATACTCTAAGATTAGTTATGCAGAGAATCCAGGATTCTCACTGCAATGAAAGCAGTCAGAAGACTTTCAGAACCATATGAGTGATTCATCAGTGGTGTTTAACAAAGAGGAACTGCTGTCTCAGTGACTCAGCAGCTTAAATACACAGCTCATCAATTCCAGAGCAAGGCAATTTTCCTGTAAGTACTTTTGAGTAGCCTCTTAAACCTTTACCATTTCCCATAATAGATGCTCTTAACTGATCCACGAAGCCAATTATTTCTTTATTTGCAACATCCATATGGCAAAAGTTGAACACCCAGAGAAAAATTAAAATCTTTACTTGATAGATTTCTGCTCTCCTCAAGAGAAAGGAGACCTCAAATTCAATACTAGGCATAAAGAATAGGTGATAGCAATAGTCTGCACCCTTCATTAAATATGTCAATACCTTCTCTTTGTATTTGATCATGAGGAGCAGAAGAGATATGCTCTGAAGCTGCTGTGTTTGGTTCTTGGAAGGTAGAATTCTGAAGAGATGAAAGATTCCTGAGAACATAAGGCAAAAACATCACTACTTTTATTCCACATGTACACATATAAACAAGTCATGATCAACAGAAAAAAGAAAAAACTTCACATGCTCCCTTCTCTCCCTCTTCTGCACTCATTTAAATCAGTGAGTTAATAACACAGAGCCCAAAACACACAGAGCCCAAAACACACAGAGCCCAAAACACACAGAGCCCAAAACACACAGAGCCCAAAACACACAGGCCCTACAAAGTTGCAGGATTTAAGAACATTTACCTCAGCATATGATAAGAATTTTGTTACAACAATTCTTGCTTGGAAAGTACCAAACCTTGCAGACTCTAGAGCAACACCAGCATCACCCTTTTGTTCCTATCCCCAAATCCTACCTTTGTGCCTGGGGTAGGCTGTCCACACTTGCTGGGGTTAAAGGTACTGCAGCCAGAGTTTGGGAAGTTGTCAGTGTATCACTGACCCTCTGGATCTGTGGTTGGTTTCCCCCTTCTGGGTTCTCTGCTACTGTTTCAGGCTCTCCTGTCTTTTCTAAACCAGGCTGGGAAAGAGCTGAACTATACATGGAGTCCCCCAAGGGCCGGCTGGTGTCGAAGCACTCGGGGAGAATGATGATGTAGTCCTCTGAGGAAGCAGAGGAGCACTGACTCTGAACATCATCTTTGTCATCTTCCTCTTCATCACCATTGCCAGCAGCACTATGGGGGCTTGTGTTCTCATCAGGCAGTGGAAGGTCTCCTAGGAGGAAAAAAAGCGAGGTATCAACCATTGTCTGTTTGTATGGAAAACAGCAGAGACAGAATTGTCCCAGCTGTAAGGAAAAAGTATTGAGGAATAACTGTAAACCTCAGCTGCTGCCACTAATGGTGTAATTTTCCCTGCTGTGGGCAGGGCGTAGTGTGAAAGAGTAACAGATCTTAATGTTAAGCCTGTGCAAATACACTGCTGGTATTAATGCTCATAGTAAAAACTGGAGTAAGAGCTATATAAAGAACTGTAGTTTTCAGCTCCTAATTACACACATTAGAAACTAGGTCAGAAACACACAGGTCAGAAACATTGCAAGCTATGTGTACAAAATATGGAGGCACCAGTCATGCATAACATATGAGCACTTATCTGAATACCCAACTGGAACCTCTTGGTCTCAATTTCACTTCTTTAAAAAGCAGCTGTTAAGCCAGCTGCTAGTTAAAGCACTGACACCAATTTTCTGATGTAATGATTCTCACAACTGGGACAATCTAACAATTCTCCTCATCTAATGAAGATCAATTTCCTAGAATAGTGTCAGATCTTCTCACACATGACTTTTTTACAGCTTTATCTTATATTCATTTTACTTACCACATGAATTTTCTGTCACTGGTTCTGACTGATGAATCTTTGCTTCCTTTTTGGAAGTGGAATTACTGTTTATCACAGGAGATTCTTCAGTTATTGTATTGCAGCTGAAGGTGTCTTGCAGTGTGTGTAAAGAGTCTAATAAAAGCAATCAGGAAAAACAATTAAATGGCATCAACCACCTGAGCTGAGCAATTTGTGTCTGTCTGACTGCAAACAAGTCAAACCAGAGAAGGAAGCTATTGACAGTACTTACTCTGGAGGATTTTGGGGTTTTTTTGTGGGGGTTTGTGGTCAGGTGCAGCATCCAGGGTCAGAGATCTAATTACAGTTTCACAGACAAACTGAGTCCCACTCATATCTTCTTCCCCTTCCTCCTGGTTCAATGCATGTTCAGCTTTCACCTTCACCACAGAGGAGTCCACAGAAAGGCAACCTTCTGCCACTCCTTGGAAAGGGAAACATCACAGATTTTACCACCACAAAAAAGAAATGTAACTGTAAGAAGAATTTTTTAGACTAGCCACAGCTAATATTGATTCTGTGTGCTATTTCTAAAAATTGAAGGATTTCTGAATTCAGCTCAAGTTGAACACAAGTGACTGAGAAGTACAGGCAGCACACTTGGAGTGTTTGGAGTATAACCTAGTCTACAAAGGGTAGATTGTTAATTCTCCCAACAATTCTAGTGGTCAGACAAATCAAAAGAAGCATTTGAAAGGATTTTATACAAGGGCATGCAGTAACAGGAGAGCAGGGAATGACTTTAACATGGAGGAGGGTATATTTAGATTAGATATTAGGCAGAAATTCTTCCTTTTGAGGGTGGGTAGGCCCTGGCACAGGGTGCCCAGAGAAGCTGTGGCTGCCCCTGGATCCCTGGAAGTGTTCAAGACCAGGCTGGGTGAGGCTTGGACCAGCCTGGAACAGGGGAAGCTGTCCCTGCTCATGACAGGGGGGTGGAACTGAATAATCTCTAAAGGTCCCTTCCAACCCAAAGCTTCCAAACCATTCTGTGATTCTATGAGTTCTATTTCCAATCTATATATATTTTTCTCCAACCTCTACAATCACTAATGTAGTGTCAGACTCCAGGTTGATGATCCAAACAACCTGCAATTTATTTTATTTTTTTCCAAAGAAGAGGAAGACAGTAATTAGAATTCCTTTTAGACATCAAGTTTGCTGACTACAGAGAAGTGACAATATCCTCAGGACTGCTGCTTACCAGGCACTAGTTTAAATCCACTCCCCTCGTTCTCCTCCTCTATCTGCCCTAAGCCAGGTTTCTCCAGCAAGGGACTGTCACGTGGCAAAGGGGACATGCATGGAGTCATGTCTGGAAAACACAGGGAGCAAAGAAAATTGGCACTAAAGGACAAGGAGCCTCCATGAGGTAACATTTTTTTAAAGTTATTCTTTTTAAGGGACATTCTTTCAAGACTGAAGAAACTTAGTTATTATTTTGAAAGATAATCTGGTGGAATAAACAACTAGCTTTGCATTACTCTGCCACTGGCTGTGCAAAGAAAATGGCAGCATTCCTCAACACCTGGAATGTTATGTTCTTGGGGATATGAAGGTGAAAAGAAGCCAAGCTATACACAAAGCATAGCTGTCTGTGCTCAAGAGAGCACCCAGAGCACAGGAGCCTTACCAACAGGAGTATTGTGTGGCACCCGCTCCAATTCCTGCACAATATTAATGTCCAACAGCTCAAAGGACAGCAAATCCTACAGGAAAAACACAGAGAGTTTCCATGAGCAAACCCTGAAAGTGAATCATGTCTGTGCTTGGCAGCAGAGATCCCACTGATGGACAAATAACACTTTGTTCCTCAACACAATCTCAGGGGGCAGTTTTCCCACAATATATATTTCCATCACTGAGTATGGTGCACAAATTAGGGCAGCAAGGGACAAAGCTCAGAACTCCCTTGTCAGAGCCAGAGAAAGACTCAATGCTGATTCTCTTTTAAGGATCTTAATCTGTCCTACACATTCCTTCCACATAATGACAGTGCCTAACACCAGTTTGAGAAAACAGCTCTGCTATATAAAATGCAATATACTCTTTCTGAAAATAGAGAGGCCATTTTTAGAGCTCAGAAGTTTTAATCTTACAGATGTCTACCTACCCAGACATCAAACCCAAGGTGGATTGCTTTATATCTACCTGAATTTTAGCACTTTACCTGTGCAGTGAGGAGATCAACAGATGGGATATAAAATTCTCTCTCACTTGGCAGATTTTTGATCTTTAAAGGAACAGTTGGCAGAGATATTTCAGTCTGCTCTGCAATTTCACCTATAAGCTGAGCACCTGCTTCTGTTTCTAAGGAAGCATCCTGCAAAAACAAAAAAAACCAGAAGCCCCTTAGCCATAGTAAATAAAACATCACATCAAATCTAAAGCTTGAGTTTTGTGTAAACACAGAATTTGAAAGAAATTTAAATCAACTCATTACAGAGCAAAAAGGACAAGACCTAACAAAGAGAAATGCTGCAGTGTTTCAGTCCAATCAAAAAGCAGACAAACAGCTGCAACTGCTGATAGCTGATGTCTTGACTGTCACAAAGAACAACTACTTTAGAACTTATAAGTGCAATATATGTTGTATTTTTTCCTATTAAAATAAAATTTAAAAGCAAACAGCTAAAAGAACTCCCTTGAATAGCTAGTTAGGATTATTATGCCAAATAATACACAATGCTCCTTCTCCTAGGCAATTCTGAGCTGCCCCAAACAGCAGGTGAGTGACTTACCTGCTTGGTTCTGGAAGCTTTACTCTTCTCACAGGAGTCAGAATCCTTCCAATCACCTTCCACATAGTCAGCAGCTGGAGAGGGATCCACAACAATACTGCACCAGATCCTTGGGCCAAACTGTTCCCCTCTGTGGGACAGTCTCCAGTGAGAAGTGTAGGTTCCTTCTATGTTGGGAGCTACAAACTCAACTGAAACAGTTCCTACTTGTCCAGATGGAAGGGATGGCACTATCACATCTTTTTTCTCAGCAGATGCCAAGGTCAGATTACCCCACATGAGTTTCAACTGAAAAATACAACAGAAAAAGGCAAAAGTTAACTTCTCAAGCTTCTCTGCAAAGTGTGGGCAGTAGGAAGCAGAGTTCCTCTGCTGAAAGTCATTGCAGGTGCCAGGCATGGAGAAGACAGGCTGCATCCCCACATTAATCACTATCAATACAAAGATAACCCCTCTTTTTAACACAAAGGCAGCCACTCACAGAACAAAGGGTTCTGGAGGTCAGAAAAGCAACAGACAGTTGTAAACAGGGTCAAACTGCACCACTATAACATGGGGAACAAACAATTAACTGGAAACACGTTCAGTGATGGTGCTCTGAATGTCCCTTCCCACAGCCTACACTTTTGTAAAGAGCACCTTCACAGCTTATTGCCCCAAAATTCCCAGCTGTAATTCAACAGGCCAAAGGAAATCTTAAACAGGTCCTAACAGAGAATTCACCCACAAATGTTATCATCTCCTAGAATGATTTTAGTGTGTAGAAGGAAGAGCAAAGGCAAGATACCTTGGTGTCTGAGCTCCACTCCACATTGCCAGTATTTTTCATTCGCCAGTGTTTGATAAACTTTGTTCCTGGTTTCAAGTGAGTGCCATCAGGCAAATTCTCATCCACAAACACTGCACTAAGTGTTGGGACAATGGCTTGGAAGGGTTGATTAGGACTCCTGGGATTGGAGAAGAAACAAAAAAAAAAAAGACACCAAAAGTGAAGTTCAGCTGCTGATTGATGTTAATTTGGATTTTAAATGCCCTAAATGGAAGGGATTAATTAAAGAAACAAACTGTACAAGTCTGCACAGTCATAAACTCAAAGGGAGTGGGAAATGCAGAGAAGTTGCCTGCAAAGGCTGCTGTCTAATGAACCTCAGCTTAAGAGTACATTAAAAAAAAAGAAACAGCAGTGAATATAAATATACAGAATGTACTTGATTTTATGCAGACACACTCAATAAAGCAGGAAGATACAGACTTTTTAAAAACTGGCAGTAAATGTTACTCTGTATGAGCATGCATGTGTATGTATAATCCTAGGCACTCCCTCCTAAATCTACATAAATCACTAAGTTTCTAGTAATAACCATCAGCCACTATTTTTTTTCCTTTCCCCTACTCTCCTCTCAATTAAAAACATTCTACCTTGCATTTGGACTCTACAAATGGCATTTGGACAAAATTCTCACCCAGTCAAATGACAAATCACCCTTCAAATGAGCAATTCCATAACCTTCCTCCAGTTACTTTAACTTGGTCTCACAACAAAAGGACAGACAGCACAACTACCAGATGCTCAGTTAACAACAAGCCTTACAGGAAGGTATTAGGCTGGACACTCTCAGATTTCAGAGCAGCTGAGCCATTTGTTTCCAACACATGGATAGAGTTCCACAGATGAATTTTCCTGTGCAATTTTAGCTGCTTTTTGAGCTCTCGCACTTCTGCTTTTCGCTGTTTCTTCTCTGCTCGCAATCTTTGCTTCTCTGCCTTCAGAAATCTTTTGTCCATCTGTTTCTGGAGCCTGCAAAGCAATTAACACACCTTATTACATTAAATTGATTAGGATTTATCTTTACCCAACACAGTCTTAGTCTCAAGGGAACCCTTCAGGAAATATCCCACACTTCTAGACTGGATACCAAACGATTTTAAAAGAACATCCTCACAGTTGCTTGTGGAAGTATTTTGAATTGTTTGTGAAAGTACAAAAAAAGGCAGGCACAGGATGCTCAAAGAAAAAGCAAGCTCTCAAAGTTTACAACCCAAAAAGTCTGTATTTTCTACTTTGTTGTTAAAAACACTGTAAGATTTATGACTTATGCCCTTTAAGAAAATTTGAGTACCGTTTCCATTTCTTGTTATCTCTAAAATAAAAGCTGAACCTCAACTCCAACACAGGTGTTTCCTTGCACTCAGAACAACCTTGCCAGGCACTAGCACTTACCTGACTTGCTCCAGAGTGGCAGGCAGGCGTGGGGAGAGCTCTGCCAGGCTGTAATTGTCAGCCACACAGGGGATGGGCCTGCGCAGCTTTAACAAGACGTGGTTTGGATCGTGTGCATATGTTCCTGCCTCACACTCCTCACAGATATTGTAGGTTGGACAAAGGCTGCAAAGCAGAAAAGATAAAGTTATCAAGAGGCAAAGAATTTCTGTAGAGAAACACTGTAAGCAGTTCCCAAGTGAGCAGCTGGATGTCTCACTTATACATCAGTATTTGGAGCCATGATACCTACATGATTATCTCTCTTCTTGGCAAAACTGCAACACAGTTCCCACTTCTCTGAACACACATTGAAAAAGTGTGGGGCTTCCTTTAGCACAAGTGATTAAAATTTCTGCTACAAAGGGCAGAACACTTTATCAAAACCAGAATGCCAGAAACAGCACCATACTTATGAAAATACAGAGGCAAAGTCAACAAGCATTCAGGGATGCAAAGCAGATTGCTCCTCCAGGAACAGGGGCTGATAAAAACCAGACTGTCATCTCCTGCCAGCAAGGGAAAAAAAATACAAAGAAAAACTCCTGCTGGCATTTCATCTACTGCTTCTGCCTAGTCCCAAAATGTTGACCTTTACAGCAGTTGCCTCATTCAAATAAAACTCTCACTTTTAACACCTTACTTCAGACATTTATCAAAATCTATTTCAAATTATTAGACAGACAAGAGTGCAGTCATTAAGTAAAAGTATGACCTGCCTCAGTCTCACTGACTCAGAACCAAACAAACTGTTACAGACTAGTGGTTCTAAGTCCTGCTTTTTTGTTTAGTTAACCAAACAAAACCTTTTCTGTTACAATTATTGCATCTTATTACTGCAGATAAGGTAAAGAGTGATTGAGAACACAGCTATAAAGTTCTCTGAACTGTGTTCATTGAGAACACAGCATTATAAAGTTCCCTCACTTTAACAATCACCTTTTCTCAAAACAGTATTAATCTTGCTTTTATGCAGATATAATCTAGTGACCACAGCAGAGAACATCAGATGTTGGTGAGACATAGAAGACATTCTGAAACGTCCAGCAGGCTGCAAATTAAGAACCTAGAAGTATCTAACCCCAAGAGAGTTTCTGTCTCACTCACAAACCATGCCTGGCAGGTTCCCCATACTCCCAGATCCCAGCACTGAAATGTCCAGCAGGCTGCAGATTGGGAACCTAGCAGTATTTAACCCCAGGACAGTTTCTCTCTCACTCACAAGCTGTGCATGTCAGCATGTCAAGTTCCCACCCTTCCAGCTCCCAGCACACTCTACCTGCACTGAAATGTCCAGCAGGCTGAAGATTAGGAACCTAGAGGTATCTAACCCCAAGAGAGTTGCTTTTTCACTCTCACTCTCAGGCTGTGCCTGCAGATCCACACACTCCCAGCTCCCAGCACTGAAATGTCCAGCAGGGTGCAGATTGGGAACCTAGCAGTATCTAGAAACCCCAGGAGGATTTCTCTCTCTCTCTCTCACTCACTCTCAGGCTGTGCCTGGCAGGTTCCCCACACTCCCAGCACTGAAATGTCCAGCAGGCTGCAGATTGGGAACCCAGCAGTACCTAACCCCAGGAGAGTTTCTCTCTCTCACTCACAGGCTGTGCCTGGCAGGTTCCCCACACTCCCAGCACTGAAATGTCCAGTAGGCTGCAGATTGGGAACCTAGAAGTATCTAACCCCAAGAGAGTTTCTCTCTCTCACTCCCAGGCTGGTCCCACCCTCCCAGCCCCCTGTACCCGCACTGAAATGTTCAGCAGACTGCAGATTTGGAACACAGAAGTATTTAACCCCAAGAGAGTTTCTCTCTCACTCACAGGTTGTGCCTGGCAGATTCCCCATACTCCCAGCACTGAAATGTCCAGCAGGCTGCAGATTGGGAACCCAGCAGTACCTAACCCCAAGAGATTTTCTCTCTCTCACTCACAGGCTGTGCCTGGCAGGCTCCCCATACTGCCAGCTCACTGTCATGTCCAGCAGGCTGCAGACAGGGAACCTAGAAGTATCTAATCCCAAGAGAGTTTCTCTCTCTCTCACTCCCAGGCTGGTCCCACCCTCCCAGCCCCCTGTACCTGCACTGAAATGTTCAGCAGGCTGCAGATTTGGAACCTAGAAGTATTTAACCCCAAGAGAGTTTCTCTCACTCCCAGGTTGGTTCCCACCCTCCCAGCCCCCTGTACCTGCACTGCAATGTCCACCAGGCTGCAGATTGGGAACCCAGCAGTACCTAACCCCAAGAGAGTTTCTCTCTCACTCCACAGGTTGTGCCTGGCAGGTTCCCCATACTCCCAGCACTGAAATGTCCAGCAGGCTGCAGATGATGAACCCAGCAGTATCTAACCCCAAGAGAGTTTCTCTCTCTCACTCACAGGCTGTGCCTGGCAGGCTCCCCACACTCCCAGCTCACTGCCATGTCCAGCAGGCTGCAGATGATGAACCCAGCAGTACCTAACCCCAGGAGAGTTTCTCTCTCTCACTCCCAGGCTGGTCCCACCCGCCCAGCCCCCTGTACCTGCACTGCAATGTCCAGCAGGCTGCAGAATGGGAACCCAGCAGTACCTAACCCCAAGACAGTTTCTCACTCACAGGCTGTGCCTGGCAGGCTCCCCACACTCCCAGCTCACTGCAATGTCCAGCAGGTTGCAGATGATGAACCCAGCAGTATCTAACCCCAAGACAGTTTCTCTCTCTCACTCACAGGCTGTGCCTGGCAGGCTCCCCATACTCCCAGCACTGCAATGTCCAGCAGGCTGCAGATTGGGAACCCAGCAGTACCTAACCCCAAGACAGTTTCCCTCTCTCACTCACAGGCTGTGCCTGGCAGGCTCCCCACACTCCCAGCTCACTGCCATGTCCAGCAGGTTGCAGATGATGAACCCAGCAGTACCTAACCCCAGGAGAGTTTCTCTCTCCCTCCCTCCCAGCCCCTGTACCTGCACTGGTAGCGCACCCCGACGATGCGAGCCTGGCAGCTGCAGCAGGCCATGAGCCAGTCACACTGCCTGCTGCTGCTGCTGCAGCTGCTGCTCCCCACGGGGCTCTCTGGGGGTGCAGCTGCTGCTGGGAATGAGCTCTCACAAAATTCTGCAGGCTGACTGCAATGGACAAGCTTCTCATACAGCTTCTGCTCCAGCCTCTCCACAGTCTCCTTAACTACTTGTTCTCTGAACTGGAAAGAAATTAAAGCAGCGGTGAATGAGAGCCACCTATTAAGTTTGAAATTTTGAGTTACATTGTCCCATGTCTCCCAGTCTGTCAGTAGCCATAGACTACTTCAGAATAATCTCCCCTACCCCCAGTACACTCTCCCTAAAATTATTTTAATATAGAATACATATAACATATATATGATCATATCATTATAGCATATTATATAGATCACACAATATAATATTATCATAATATCATATATATATGATATATAATATATATATGATAATACATAAAATATATCAACAAATACCATGCTCCTCCGAGAGAACTTTTATTTTAGAAAATACCAACCCAGAGCTTTTAAGAAGGCAAATAAAAAATCACATATTTGTGCTTACAATATTGTTTTTCTTCCACAAGCTTGCATGAAGGGAAGGAAAATCATCTCCAAAACTGGGCAATCAAGAGCCCACAACAGCAACACTCCCAATGCTCTCCCACAATGAGTGGTCTGGAATTCCCATGTGCCACAAGGATTCTGTTTGTTATGGGAGTTACTTAAAACTACACTCAAACTAAAACAAATGCATAAACTAAACATTCCACTTTTCACAAGTGATATGGATCGAGTTTTTTGTTTTGGGGTTTTTTAAGGTATCCCTTGCAGACATAGTTAAACATTTAGTTCTCATTAAGATCCTGGCCACAAGTGCTGATGGCAAGAGTGTTCAGATGTCTAGAGATATCACAAAGATCCCTTCCAATAGCAATAAAATTTAAGTATTTAAGTATATAAAAACTTGCAAGACAATACACTTACTGTTTCCAAGTAGCTAGTAAACCATTCTGGAGGATTTTCATTTGTGCTTTCTGTCCTGGTCTGATTTAACTTTTGCTAGGGAAAAAAATAAATCAAAACAAAACAAAAAAAAGTATGCAAAGTTAAAAAAAAAAAAAAAACTCAACACAGCAAGTTAACTGCTGAAATAGCTTTTAAGTGTCTTTATAGAAAAATATTTAAGGAGCCACCACTGACATTTTCCTGAAACATTTCTGCCTCATTAGCATTTGAGTGTAATTACACACCAAAGAAATCAAGTCAGGCAGAAGTTACCAGATGGCAATCAGGGCTTCAGGAGATGAACTGCTCTGTTTATCAGAATATTTAAGAATGGTCAACATGAAAGCACTGGCATTTCTAAAGACAGCATCAAATTATCCTCTTGAAGTTATTCAAACTATTTGGTGAGCTTCAACAGGTGCAGGGAACTGAAAACAGAGACCAACTTCTGAACTCAGTTTTTATACATGGCTAAAGAGGACAATCAGTCTACAAAGTGAATTATATTTATTAATTCTTTGTTTGAATGCAGCTCAGATTCTCACCTGCATGGTCAGCTCCTTGTCATTTTTTAATTCTTCCTCTAACCCCTGAGCTAGCATGGAATGATGCAAAAGTGGCTTCTTCTCATCTTTAAGGAGCACCAGTTTTTCTGTCACATTTTTTTCATGGAGTTGCAAAGCATGAGAAGAGTTCTTTTCATAGGCATTCATCTGAAGCCGATTCCCTTGTTTTACTGCAATCTAAATAAACACAACACACATACACCACGTTTTCCACTTAAAATCAGCATAGGGAATCTGTAAAAATACAGTATTGCACTACATTGGAGAGTTTGGCAAAAGGGTGGGGAAAGACTAACAGACAAAAAGAAAAACTGAGGGAGATGCCAAGGTAGAGTCAGCTAATATTCTACTTCTGAAAGGTTATATTAATATATTATTTAAAAGTTTATTAAAAGCCAAAGGATAATCATGCAAATATTCTGCTGGAATTTTTCAGCCTACAATAAAGAGTTCCTAGGAGCCAGTAAGCAACAGATTCTCTCCAGGAATTTATTTTGAAATTATCAGATTTGAAATTCAAACCATGAGTAAAAAGCTGTGAAAGACTTAATAATGTAAAACAGAAATGTAAACAAATGCAATTCTTATTTTGTCCAGCTGCTTATAAAGTAGCTAAGCATTGACTCTAACAAGTTTTAATGATATACTCTGCAGAATCTATGTGGTAATATTTTTGAAGGGTTTCACTAAAGCCCAATATTTCCAAATATGGGATTACTTTTGAAGGGTTTGAGAAAATCAATCCCTTAACCAACCCACTGCTGCTCAGGGTCCTGAATCCTAACTCCTATTCAACTAACTTATAAAAACAAAGACCAACCAGGATAGAAAAAAAAAAAAGTAATAAGACATTCAAGCTACTGTTCAAAGCTAGAAAACAGCTTTGAAAAACTATTCTGATTTCCTGGGCCAGGTAATGCCATTTTTTTCCTCAGCTACACCAGTTTTAATTAGAGAAGGATGAATATATTGAAAAAAGTCAAAGAGCACATTTACCTTCAGAGCTTCTTCATATTCCTCTAAAGAAAAATAGAAAGAAGAGTGAATGGCCCCTATCTCACACAACAGATGTAAGTTTATCACACACTATTTAGAAACCTTTACATGACAAGGGGCCTCCCCTACATCCTCTAAGTTCTCTTAAATTAAAAGCCAAATTAAATTAGTGCAAGAAACTGTATATACAGCAACAAGCACACAATTTCACAGTGAAAAGCCACAACATTCCACTAATTCAGTAATTTTCAATTTGTTCCTGTGGATCAAGAATTCTTTCCTTTGGGAAGAATTTGATGCCAAGTCATATATAAAATACAAAAATCCAAAAGCAAAGCATTCTTAAGTGCATCTTCAAAATACACAAGCAACAGTTGGGGTCTCTTATCTTGATTTCACCTCAGTAAAGCAGCAGCTCACCTTTGCTGTTCACAGAGACCTGCAAAGAGAAGGAACAGTGAGACACATTTTTGCAGTTCTCTCAAAATTACCACCCTTCAGAATAAACATACTTTTATTCCCAGTTCCTACAGCAGCAGTCCTTCAGCTGTTTGTCACTGCCATGTTTAATCATTACCCAAAGCTGTGGTGCCCTGGAGCAGCCCATGTTTGTTACTGGACTGGCACAGGAGGCAGCTCTGGCACTGCTGGCACCAGAACAAGCTGCTCTCCTCCAAAGTCACTGCCTGTACCCCTGGGCTCACTGCACAACTCCACAGCCTGGCCCCACTTGCTTTAAATGCCCAGTTAAGTGTTTCAAAAGATCAATTAAGTGTTTCATAAGCCCATTCTTCTCCAGAAAATTAATTATCAATGCTGCACATTGAAGTTACTAACACAGGAAGTTATTTAATCCTCACAGCATCACAGGATTCTGAACAATGTTTGCTCAGTATTTCAGAAAAAAGCTTTCACAGATTCATCTATATATTTATATATTATACAGGCTGGAAAATAAGGGGAGAATCATTCTCTGAAAGGTTGTTAGAAGCTTCTTGACATTTCCCCTTAGGGAAAAACAGTAAGAACAAGAACCCCCATGTCATTTAGCAGAGCTATAATCCAAGCAGTGGAACACTGTGTTTGCAAAAGGTCATTCTGTGTGAGAGTTACATTCCCCTCTGAATCTCTAGATAAACAAAAATAATATGAGAGGGTGAGACTGTGCCAAGCAGGAAGTTACTCAACAAGGACAACTAGAAGTAACCAATTTGTTTTCTGAGTCAGTAATCTGCTTGGAGATTACAGCAATTGCATAAAGCAGGCAGAGGATTTGAGTACACCAGATCACTGAGGCAAACCTGTGCTAATGACAGGGGACCTACATTGTCCAGAGCAAGGAGTCTAGAGTGAAAGACAGGGCTTTACCACAGCTGCAAACACAAATAGTTACAACTACCTGCCACAGACATATTTTCTGAAAATCCTTTCATTAGGATCTTTTCTCCTGAGAAGCTGGGAAGTTTTGCTGCTTTGGAATGTGATTTGGAGAATTGTTTACCCAGCATGTGAAACTGTTTTTACTTGATGACCAATGACAGCCACCTGTGTCGAGGCTGTGAGCAGTCACAAGATTTTATCATCATTCCTTT
>JAWWMS010000119.1:2792169-2806551 GCA_035048045.1 Chlorospingus semifuscus | reverse complement strand
TTTAATATAATATATATCATAAAATAATAAATCAGCCTTCTGAAACATGGAGTCAAGATTCTCATCTCTTCCCTCATACTGGCACCCCTACAAACACCACCACAACTACCTTATAAAAAATTGAAAAATAAATAAGTTCCTCAATGGAAACATTCCTCCACAGAGCACAGAGAACCACTGGGTGTTTCAAAAGGGTGGGAAAAAGAAAGGCAGCAGCTTCTAAAAAAGTATTTTAAAATAGGTATGCTGCATTAAGAGTAAAACCACAAGTCTATCAGCTATTTTCTTATTTAAAGGACAAACATTCCCCCACCCCAATCTGCATAAGGGACTCTCCTGAAGGAGCCACTGCCAACCATCAGGAGGCACAAAGTCATTTCTGCCAGCAGCCACTTTTCAGCTGACTTGTTGGGAGGGTGGAGTGGCAGGGATTTTACCTCATCATTATCCTCATCAATGTATTTGATCTGAATGTTGTCCAGGTCAAATGAAACTTTAACCTGTAATAAAAAAATAGAACACAAAACCACAGTGAGGCAGGACCTCAGTTAACAATGATTATTAATTGGGAATAACATTAAAACCCTGCCATCCCTCCCTTCAGTTCCTCAGTTGAAGCAAACACTGTTTTACCAAATCCATTCCTCTGGAGCTGAACTCTTCCCAGTGCCTTCCCTCCAAGCTTTACTGACTTTCCCTAATGAAAACAATAAACACATCTTTTTCCTCTTGCACCTTGCCAGGTTAATGTTTACTCCAAAATAAATAACAAAACCCTCCCCATTCTAAGAGGACAAGCTCAGGGTTAACAAACTCAGTCATGGTAAACACTGCAAAACATGAAGACAAACACAAACAATCCCTAAACTCTTTTTAGAAAGCACCTGGGAGACGGCTCACAAAGGTGATCAGCCTTTTCTCAGCCTATCAAAATTCAGAGAATAAAGCTGAGCAGTTATTTTGCATTTTACATTAGCAAGGTAGAATGAGCAGCACCAAATGAACCATGAAATGAAAGCAGTTGTTTCCATATGCTGAGCCTTTGAGGCTCCTGTACATTTCTGTACCAGGTTCCTACAAAAACTGCATTTTTCTGCCTTGGTTTGAACAGACAGGTGCCTGCTCAGGAAGGGAGACACCTAAAATGGAAAATGTAAACCTCCTCCTTCTGAATTATTGTAATTTTTAAATTAAGGGGCTCTCAGGCAAAGATATGGGAACAGGAATAGCAGTTTATTTTTGTACCAAGTTCCTATAAAAACTGTATTTTTTCCCAACAGAAACTCTCTGAAACAACTGACACACGTCCTGCTAGGCCAGACCTGACAGAACAACGGCAGCCTCAGGCAAGAGGGGCTGCCTGGGGAGTGCCACAGCCCCACTGGGGCACAGGGACACACGGACACAGGGACACACAGACACAGCCCCACTGGGGCACGGGGACACAGGGACACACGGACACAGTGCCAGTGGGGCACAGGGACACACGGACACAGCCCCACGGGGGCATGGGGACACACAGACACAGCCCCACGGGGGCACAGCGACACACGGACACAGCTCCACTGGAGCACAGGGACACACGGACACATGGACACAGGGACACATTCTGCTCCAGGCAGGCTCTTCCAGCAGCACATCCCAGATTCTGTGAGTGCAGTGACAGAACCAGCTTGTTTTGTTTTGCCAGGAAGAAGCTGTGCTCTGTACTTACACGGTCTGGAACCACAGATTGTTCCCCTAAACTCAGGGCAGAACAAGAGCCCACAAGAAATTTAGAAATTTATCCCTTATAAACATCAACCACATTGAATAAAATACCAAAATACAACAAAGACACAAGTTTAACTCCCTTAAAACAATATTTCCCACAACAGACACAACCCCTGGCTGTACCTCAGGGAAACACTGTAATGGAACACCACACCTTGAACAAACACACCCTGGCTCTCAGAATACCTGAGATTAAGGGCAGCACAGTGCTTACACAGTAATCTGCTTCCAGCTTTGATGCAAGCAGGGCTCTGACCAGCTCAGACATTCCTGCAGCTCTACTTGCACTAAGTATTTTAAGACTGAACCTTTCAGTGCCTCTTTCAGAGGACTGAAATACAGCAAGGGAAGGTGATGCAGTTCAAACCTTGAACCTGAGCAATTCATAAAACAAAACCAGTCCTGCATGTGTACTGGAATACACTGGCCAGAAAAACAGATGAAAAACAGAAAATAACACAGCAACAAGATCTCTTCAGATGTATCTTTGAAAGCAAGCTAAGAAAAATGAGAACAGTTGTGTGGAAGAGGTTTTACAGCAACTTCTGTCAGCCAGAGGAGTTTGATAAGAGGATCCATAATTACCCTTGAAAGAATTTCCTACCAAGGTCATTGACATAGAAACCAAGAAAGAAAGAAGGATAAATAAAAGAAACTTGAACTGTCTCTTCCAATAAGCACTTTGTTTGTCTTTTGTGGCCAATGAGTAAAATGCAAACTTATGAGCTTTGAAAGAATGTATAAAAAGCTTGCAGGCTTTAATAAAAACAGTTTGAAGTCTTCTGAAAATAGAGTGTGTTGTCTCAGTCTCAAGTACGACACAGCTGCTACAGAATTAATTAATAACAACAATAATAATAATAATAATGTTTGTTTCATCATAGCCAAGAGAGTCCTCACAACAATTTTGCACTAAGTCAATACAGGAATTGTCACTAAACCCTGAAAACAAGCACCCAAACGAACTCTGAGCTATACCAAAGCAGGATACACAGACCTGCCCACACAGGCACGGCCCAGTCAGAGCCGGTTCTACCCAAACTACCTCACACAAAGCTCTGGGAACCAAGGCACCAAACTAAAATCTATTTGTGACTCGGTATCCCAAAGGGCACAAAAAATCTTCAGAAAAGCACAGACGGGTGTTACTTCACTATAAATACTTCAATAAGAATAGGAAACAACAGAATGTACTTTGCAGAAGGATACAGAGCAAAACGCGTAGAAAACGGCAGAGAGCACAGCTCAGACCAGCTGCTCACACAGAAAAAAAAAGCTCTTGAGAATCTTTTTCCAAACCAGGTCGTTCACGTCAATCCGAGCACATAGCAGGAGTGAACGACTATTCAGGCAAAAATAACAATCAAGACCGCAGCCCTAAGAACCAGCACTTCTAACAGCCCGTGAAATGGAGGGCACTGCTTCGGAAAGCGCGGTCAGAGCCAATGAGCCCTCAAAGCTTCGCTGGCCCGGTCAGTGCCTCACCGGGCCGGCTCCCGGCGGCTGCGGCCCCCCCGCCCCGTCTCCCGCTCACCATGGCCTCCACATCGTCCCACGTCGTGTGCGCCGGGTCGGACACGAGGAAGGAGCGGGTGTCGCCGCGGCAGGTGACGCGCAGGGTGACCCGCGGCTCCATGGCGCGTTCCCGCGGAGCCGGGGCCGGCGGCGCCAGCCCTCCCGACAGGCACAACATGGCGGCCCGAGGGAGGCCCACCCCGCGCCCGCTGCCCGCGGCTATTGGCGGAGCCGCCTGTCACTCATCCGTCCCTCCGCTGTGATTGGTCAGAGGGCGGAGTCAGAGGGGTCGCGGAACAACAACAATAAACACGGCCGGGCGCGCGCGCGCGCACCGCGGCCACGCACGTCCGGCAACTGCGCCGCGGAGGCGCTTGCGCACGCCGGCATCACGTGGCGGCGGCGGCCAATCAGCTACCAACCAGAGCCAACCAGAACCAATCAGAGCCAAGCAGGCCAGCCCGGCCCCGCCCCGCCGAGGGGAAGGAGCCCGTCAGGGGGCGCTGTAGGGGCGCGCGCCGACCCCGCGGCTCTGGATTGGCTGCGCGCGGCGCGGCGGGGCGGGAAGGGCGCGAAACGCGGCGCGGGGAGCGCTGAGGGGAGACGGGATCGGCACCGGGGAGCGCTGAGAGGGGACGGGCACGGCAGCGGAGAGCGCTGAGGGGAGACGGGAACGGCACTGGGGAGCGCTGAGGGGAGACGGGAACGGCACCGGGGAGTGCTGAGGGGAGACGGGAGCGGCACCGGGGAGCGCTGAGGGGAGACGGGCGCGGCACCGCCGTGGCCTGGCCCTAACCTAATCGCACCGACACCGGTGCTGCCCTGGCACTGAGCGCTCCAGCCGTGGCCTGACCTCCCTGGCACCTGCACCGACCGACCGCACCGGCCTGGCTCTGACCGCCCCGGCCCTGCCCGCTCTCCTTCCGCCCGTGCCCGGTACGCTTCCCTGCAGGGCCGGTCCCGAGCGGTTTCTCTTTGTTTTCAGCGCTCGCTGTGCGGTCTCAGGCTCGGGTGGGTCCGCTCTGGCTCCTTGGCATGACCTGTCTGCCCTCGGCTCTGCTGCTTTCCCTGCCAGCAATCCCCTCGCTCTCGCTGCTTTGTGCTTTTTTATGAATTTCACCTGAATAAACCTTTTCTGGGCGCTCCTTTGGGTACAAAACTCGAGGGGTTTTAGCTGCAAACGTTCAGAGTAAGAACCCCTCTGTACTTCTGTACCCCTCTGTAAAGTGTTAAGCAAAAACAATTTGATGCCATTCTGCAGATAGAGCAGAGCCGTGGGGGAGAGAGCATAGTCGTGGGAGGTAACAGAATTTTTTGCAGAAACAAAGCTGATAATGTTTTTTGTTTTTTTTTCTGTAGACTGTTTTTGGATGTGAAGGATGGACTTCTCAGTGATTACTATTGGACAAGTACAAAATGTGCTTGCAGCGATGCAGAAGAACTTGGAGTGCCCAATATGGTATGTCAGAGAATAATATCTGTATAGTTAATTTTTTGGAGGTGTGGATTTTTATTCTCATTTCTTTGAAAATGCTTTGTCAGTTCTATGGCTTACCATAGAACTGCAAAGAGATTTGCACTTAAAACTAAACATATTGATGTTTTGTAAGCTCAAGAGAGAAAGTGCAAGAAAAAACTTACATTTTGTTCTTATGTTCTATATTTTGCTTTTCTATTAAAACCTGAATGTGTCAGTCCTTTATTCAGTGAAGGGGAAAATACATTTGATTGGATTAGAGGATTGTTTGTGAAGGTGGGTGGGTTTTTGTCCCTTGTCTCTGAAGGGTGAATGAGGTCTGTAGTTCCTTAATGTTGCATGTAATGTTCATTTAATGTCTGAAGTAGCAAAGGTTCTGGTTGAAGTCTATAACCTCTGTGCTCTTGTTTTTGTTTCCCTCTTTGTAGCCTGGATGTGGTGCAAGAACCTGTTTCAACAAAATGTGATCACATATTCTGCAGGTAGGTTTGAAAATTGTAAGTGCAATGCACTTTTTAATTTCCATATATTATGATTTTGGGTTTATAATTTTTACTTCCATATATACCAGTTTTAATTAAGTTTCTTTAGTGCTCATCATGTGTGTATGCTTTGTTTTGGTAACTTCATCTGTAGCTACTTGAGGGGGGGGAAAAGTCAGTTCTGTAGAAGAGAGAAATGCAAATTTAAAATGTATCAAAGGGGATTAATTAACTCACTGTAACCCCAGAACAAGAATGCATCCTTGATTCACTTTGTGTGAATGTGTACAGTCACTTTTAGGGACAATTATATCCTTCTCTTGTTACCATCACAAGTGTTCTTCCTTTCTAGATTCTGCATGTTCAAACTTATCAACAAAAAGAAGAAAGGTGTGGTGGAGTGTCCTCTGTGTAAGACTGAAGTTACCAAGAGGTGAGGAAATCATCTTTGTGAGGGGCTGGAGGATGAGGTGCTTGAGCTCTGAGGAAAGATTAACAATAGGCTTAAAATATATTAGCATAATATATTTATTTACTTAATTATTACCATAATATATTTTTATTTGATATTTATTTATTTATATTTATTTTTCTTCTGAAATACAGAAGAAAAGGGTTTTTTCAGTTAGCTGCCCATTCCTAAAGGAGTAAATTTAGTATCTTACATCAATGTGAGCTTTTTCCTGGTGAACACACCTCTCTCAACAAGTGTCTGTGCTAGATTGGTGTTTAATCCTGGCAACTGATTTCTCTCTACTAAACTTATATGAGAAAATTATATGTTCACTTTTGTGATCATTTCAATTCCCATACTAATGATTCTTTGTTATTCCATGGCAACAATTTCTTCTTGTCTCATCTCCCACTTTGGAGTTTTACCCCTTTTTTGGTTCAGCCAAAATTCTAGAAATATTTATAGTTAGCCTGTTCTTTTGGCTTAAAATAACTGAAGTGCTGATGTTATTTCAGAAGTCTGAAAGAAAATTCCAGATTTAAGCAACTCATTGAAGGACTGTTGGAAACTATCCGTGCTTTTGAGCTTGACACTGGAGTGAAGTGTAAGTGTTGGGAATTTATATCCCCAGGGTTTTTTTAAATAAGTTTTTGACATATGATTATTTATAAGGTATCCCATTCTAAAATAACTAGAATTGGATCTTGGTAGAATATCTATATAACCAAAATTGGTTGAGAAAATTAGTTTGGAGGATCAAGATCTTAATTATTACTTCAGGAGTGCTCAGAAAGAATAATCAGACTCGTAATTCAACAAATTTTATTTTTGGATAAACATATTTTAGCTGTATATGCTGTAAGTGCACAGAGTCTAAAAAAATCTATTTCATTAATATATCATGAGTCATACTCAGTGTAAAATTATTTTTTTTTTACCTAATGACATAATTTAGTTTTAAAGAGTCATCATTTTCCTAAAACATCCATGGAAGCCACTGCTGCTGAGTCCCTGTGTAAACAAAGTTCTGTCATCCAAAGTAAGGGCTTCAGAAACAGGAGGAAAAGTGCCAAAGGAAATGGACAAGAAAACTTCACCTTGGTAACTGCTTTATCCCATTTTATTTGTGTGGATGGTTTAAAAATGGATTTGGAAGGTGTATATACATAAAAGAATGAAGTAGGAGATTTTGGGCTGATCTCAGATTGTTGTTTGATCTGAGTAATCTGCACAAGGACATCTGTATATTTTTGTTTTCCTAACCTACTTGAGAAAGATGTTTGCACAAAATAACCTGAACTTACACACAATATTGCCATAATACAGTCTGTTACTGAAACCAGGATTGAAAACTTGTTCCACCTGCTTGCTCCATGGGGCTGTCTAGGGTTTTTACCTTCTTGGTAAAAGGGTTTTTACCTTTTTAGGGGCAAGATCACCACTATATCTTAGAATTCACAGGACATTACCCAGCTTGGGGTGTTTGCTGTGTGTGTGACTGTCCATGGCATGGTGTTTGTGTTTTCATCTGCTTAATGCTGAATAGAATATTAGACAATACAGAATGTAACATCAAGCTGTTATAATGTGATCTCTTAAATGCATGATGCATTGTTTCTATTTACACATTTCATTACTGCTGTCAACATTATAAATTAATTCTATTGTGCATAGAAGCTACCAATGCATATGAACTAAGTGTTTATATCAGCTCCCTGTTAAGGTTTAAATAGCTATGAATTTATTTTTTAATATCCCACTGTTGTAAATAGCTATTCCTTTCTGTTTTCCTGTCAGCAGGAAGCTAGTGTGAATATTCAGCTTACAGATGCCAAAATGTGTCACCCAAGAAGCAAACCCCAGAAATCTGGTTCTCAAAAGGGTACTTATATAGAGTTTGGTAAGATCTGTTCTAAATCCACACTAATTGATCCTGTGTACAATGCTTGCAAAGTAATGAAAGGTGATTATGTTCAAAGTCTTTGTAAACACTCATTTCTACTTAACAAAATTACAACAAAGAGACAAAGTATGGACAATTCCAAGTTGGCAAATCAAAAGGGTTTTTGCATAATTATATCATGGCAAATAATGCTGCTGTAGTGAACCCTTAAACCTTGGTGTACACAATCAGAGAAGGTATTTACAGATGTGCAAAAAATTACAGCTAAATGTAACCTCTGCTTTCTGAAGAATACTAAGCCTTGTCACAGTGCTTGAGATGAGGATGAAATCTATTTGAGATATTAATATTTTTTTGCTATCTATCCTAGCTTTTCAGAATTTTACTTTATCTGGTATTGACTGCTATGAGAAAACAGACAAATGCCATGCATAGCTTATTTTCTATGCTGTTCCTTCAAGGAAGGAATTGAGTTGGTTTCCTCACATTTTTCCTTATTGCATCTGCCAGGAGGCATTTGAATGTATTTCTCTAACTTCCAGCTCAAAATTCTAAATACTTGTAGCTGTTTTGTGTAAAAATTTAGAAATTAGAAAGTAACTTTTAGGTGATTAACTCTTAGTTAACAGTCACTGTATTTAAACACAGTTTGATGCTGGAGCCATGTAGATAGTTTTCCATGGAAATAATTAAAATTAGGTAAAATACTGGCAAGTCACCCCTCTCTCTGAATCATTCCAACCAGAGTAACAGATTATTTGTTTTCAGGCTCTGAATCATCTGAAGAGTTTTTTAAACAGGCAACCAAAACTGGGTAAGTAAAGGTGATTAAGGAATTCATATTTTCTACAGACAGCAGTTCAATATTCTCATTTCCTGTGTTCTGGTTTCTTAGCATAGGACTGATACAATTCTTAAGCAGACAAATGGTTTTCAACTTTGAGGGCATTAGGGTAGAATGGGGAGCTGAATTCCAGCAGTTTGCCATATTTCATGCTTTAAAACTTATTTCTAAATGTTTTGTTGTGGACATAGATCTTCCACAGAAAAGCAGGCACTGTGCTTTAAAAAGTAAATACTAAATTCAGGATTGCACAAAAAATCTTTTAAAGAAATGACCTGCAACTCTGAAGAGATCTGCTTGTGGTGTCAATTGTGCAGCTTGACTTCTCCAGAAATTATTTCAGAGAGCAAAAAGGAAAAATAATTATCATCTTCTATTCTGTCTGTTATGGTTTTATCAGTAATGAAAGCAAATTTCCTTTCCCAACAGGTTTGAAGACAAAGGAGCTGTTCAGATTTCTTCTCAAGCAAGGCTGGAAGAACTGGAGAGTGCTGAGAAAGGGAATGAAAATTCTTGTAATGCACAGCCTGACAAGCTGGTTGCCAAAGAAATAACACTGCCAGATATCACAGGTGTGTTGTTATTTTGGTGACAAAGGTGATTAAGCCTGAAAGAGACCACAAGTTAACATTTTTATTTCACGTGATTTTTTATACAAAATTGTTTGCAGTCTTGTATAATAAAGTTCTGTTAATGCCTACAGCTAATACAAGATTGTTCCTGTAGCCTAGATACAAAATGTGGATGTTGTATACACAGGAACAGAAAGGAAGCAAAAATACAAAACTTCATCTATTCTATGTGAGTCATATTGCAGATGAAAAAGCACTGGCTAGTAATTCATGTAAAAATTTAGAACATGTCATATGATCTTTCTGCCTTTCTCTAGAGGGAAATTTGTGCAGGTTAGGGGGGAAATAAGAGCAGTTCTTTTCAAACAAAGTAGCCATTAAGCTTGTTCTTGTGTGTGTAAAATAGAAGTTAATAATTTATTATCCCTATAAATCTGACAGGTGAAGGGGATTTCTCAAAGGAATGTTTGAGCAAGAAGAGCACTCAGAGCATCACTGAATGTGCCAAACCTGACCAAGTGGATGTGACTGGATGCCAGAGCTCTCCTTTGGATGTTTTTGCTGTAGAGCTGCTCCCAGAGCAGTGTGACAGAGCAGGGGATGCCAGTCCCACCCTGAATGGGGACACAGCATTCTCCAAGAACACAGAAGAAATGGAGGAACAGCAAAGCCAGCACAACAGTGAGCACCAAGAGTCAGATTCAGAAGATGGCTCAGAGAACAGGCTGGATAAAAGCAGGGAAATGGATACTGATGCACAAAGTGTGGAAGCTGCAGAGGGGTATGAGCCTGAGAATGACTCTTCCCAGGACAAAGAACTTCCTCTGGAGGAGCTGCCTCAGGCAGAGCCCCTTCACTCTGCCACCCTGAATAAAGTCTCCAAGAAGAGACTGAAGCAGAGCATTCAGAAAGTCAATGAATGGTTTTCAAAAAGCAATGAGATTTTGTCTTCTGGTTCTTCAGTGGATGAATCTGCTGCATCAGCTGATGTCTCAGGTGAAGGAGATCTGTGTTTGTCAGATAAAGAGTCCTGCATTTCAGGAAGGACTGACCCTATGGCAGATTCCATGGGAGCTGCAGCAGTGGAAGGAAAAAAGAGGTGGTCAAAACAAACAGCTGAAGACGTTAAAGACAAAATATTTGGCAGAACATACAAGAGAGGGAGGAAATCAAATCCCCCTTCTACCTTGAGAGACATTTTGCCTGCTAGGCAAAAGGAAGATGTGGCTGCTGCTCAGTGCCTGAAGGATTTCAGCAAAGACAGACTCAAACGAAAGAGGAAGAGTGCCTGCCTGCAACCAGAGGATTTCATCAAGAAAAAAGATACAGAAAAGGCAGATGGGGGCCCTCAAAGTGTCAATGGGGGCTTTGGAGAGGCTGAAGAGAAAAGCTGTGATGAAAGTGTTGCTGTTAATGAGAGTCACCTCTCTCAGAATAGAGCAAATAATACATTGACAGAACCTGAGGAGGGAGGAGAGTCCACATGGAAGAAAGCTTCTGAGAAGGTCCCTGCCAAGCACTGTGATGGGGAACCAGAAATGTATAACTGTGATCAGAAAAGCACCAAAAAGAGAAGTTCTGCAGCAAAAAGGTGCAGGCATTCTAGCAGAACCATGTGTGCTCTGCAGTTGGTGGTGGACAGAGACTCTGTTTTCCCTGACCCAGCTGAGCCACAGATTGACAGCTACCCCAGCAGTGGAGAGCCCAGGAAAGCTGATCCTGGGCAAAACCCAGTGAGACGCAGCAGAAGGCTTCAGTTACTCTCTGAAGAAATGACAAAAGAAACAAGGAAAGGAGTGAAGGGAGCCAGAAATAGCAGAGATCATGGAAGGTCTGTCTCTGGAGAGCAGGGGAATGTGGCAGCTCACTCTGCTGAGTGCAAAGACCTGAGTGAGCCTCAGGATAACTTGAGTTACAGGCCAGTCACTCATTTGGAGGGAGGTGATCTGCAAGCAAATGAAGTGCAGGTTAATCTAAAGAATTTATCTGACACTGCAGGAACTGGAAAGAGTCTGTTCAGTCCTTCATGTCTGCCTTCAAACTGTGGTTCCACTGTGCCTGATACAGGTTCTCAAGACAGTAAAATACTTGGTAGCCCTCTTCTCCTACAAGTTCCTTCAGTGCCTGCTGGGCAAACTGCTTCTCCCCAGACTGAGGAGGTGACTGAATCACCTCCTGCTTCTCCCCCAGAACGTGGGCATGATTCCCAAAATGTTCCAGGGGATTTCAAAGCTGAGAAGTTACCAATGGCTAGAAATGTTTTGGAATTGAGTAAGGAAGCTGAAGACAGTGACCTGGACACACAATACCTGAGGAACATATTCAGGCATTCCAAGCGCTCCTCCTTCAGCCTTTTTCAGACTCGTGCCATGGCAGATCCTCCTGCTGAAACCTTCAATCTATCATGTGCAGCTCAGGTAGAAAATAAAGCTAGCAAACAATTACAACCAGAAAGCTTGCAAGAGGAGAAAACTGATCAAAACTTGAGCAGGGTTTCTGAGAAAGATGAAGAGAAGGAGAAGCTTAAGACCTGTGAGTCTGCACGTGTTGATCCCACGCCTTGCTTTGCTGTCAGCACAGGAGAGCACAGGGATGGCATTTCACAGGCTGCAGAGGAAGGGACTCTGACACCAGCAGGAGCAGGGACTGCTCAGGCTGAGCACAAAAATAGATTGCTGCAAGAAGAGCAGGGCAGTGAAAAGCCAGTGTCAAGTGAGATAAGGACAGAAAGTGATTTGGGACAAAATCCCATTGAAAGTGATGGAAGCCAGAGTGATCAGAGTAACACAGAGGAACATGAGTCCAGACAAAATGATTTACACACAGGCCAGGCAAACAGCTTCAGTTCAGAAAGCAATCAGGCAGGAAAGACTGAAGTGGTTGATTGCACAGAACCAATTCTACATTTTCAGTCCACATCAACGATTTCTTCTGCAACTTGTCAGCAAAGCCCTGCTGAACTCAGCTGTGAAGTCACTAGGACAAAAAGTAGCAAAAGAGAAAGAAAATGTCTAAAGGGGAATGAAGAAGAAGCAGCCCAAACTGTTAGCACAGCTGCAGAGGCTCTGGAAGAACCTCTTGGTGAGAGTTGTGGCCTTACAGGTTTGTCTGAAACCCCTAATGCCTTGCTGTGCTCTGATACTGACATTGAGGAGAACACCAGCTTGTGTGAGACTGATAGGAAAGAGCAATCTGCAGTGTTTGTAAAAAGTGACAGTGCAGAACTGCAGAGCAGAAATGCAAATTCTAAACCAAGACCTCGAGGTCCTCGAAAGTCTCGAAGGCGAGTGCAGAAACTGCCATCTTCAGATGAAGAGTCCTGTGAGGATGAGGAGTTACCCTGCTTTAGGACTTTCATCTTCAGCAAGTCAGCAAGCACACCTTTGCAGGCTGATAAACAAACAGCACCTGAGGTGGAGTCTGCAGTGACAGAGTGCCCAGGGAGCCCCAGTGTGAGTAATGATGGCAATGCTGTGCAGAAAGTGCCAGAAGCTTCCCTGAGTCATGTGTGTGCTTCACCAAGCCAGGAATCAGAATGCTCTGTCAACTTATTTTCTTCCCAGTCCAACATGTCTGAGGAATCACTTAATGGAGCACAAGAACTGAGCAAACATTTACCACAAGCTCAGGTGTCCAAACAAATGAGCAATGTAAATGACAGTAAAGAAACTTCTGAGAATTCTAGTGGAGGGCTGAAGGAAACCAAAGATGAAAGCCAAGAAGATCCAGACATGGGAGCAAACCTAGGTACAAACCAAGATTTTTCTCTTTGCTGCTGTGTTTATAATGTTCTTACATCGAGGTTTTTGGTGTGTGCATGGAAACTTTGTTCTGTATTTAAGAACAGAACTCTTCTAGAAGAATATATCATCTTAAACAAAAACCCCTCAGTGGTTTATTTCCTAAAAATTATGTTCTTCCAGTGCTCTTTGTTCAGAGCACAAATGAACAGACTGACTGTTTGATGGGAATTCATGATTGAGGAAAATGTTGGTTCTCTTACTGCAATGGGATACTTCCACTGTCAGCAAAATTTCCCAGCCTATCCAAGCTCTTTCCCCAGATGAAATGTTTGTTGAAATTGGCTGCAGAATTTTGTAGTGAATATTTTGCCCTTTTTATGGCCTTTGTAAATGTTCAGGGCTCTTTCTTCCCTGTTGAAAGAGAATTCTGTTGAAACACTGAATTCTGTTTACTTTGTCATGTTTGTGACATGGCATTCTTTGAAATATTCACTTAAAAGAAATCTGTCCTAACTTAAACATTTTCAAAACTTGTCACTTCAGTGTTACAATTTTTAGTTCTCTAAAACTTCCAGATGCTAAGAAATGATGGATAATGTTGGTTGTTTTGTTTGGTGGAGTTTTTTCTTTAACTCAGGGGTTTTTTTTCTACTTTCTTCAAGGTGAAGGATCTGGATCTGACAGTGAAATAAGTATTGTAGAAGATTCCTGTGGAGCATTCTCTCAGGGTGAAATCCTCACCACACAGGTGAGTGGTTCATGCACTGAGTGTAGGAGCAGCCTGCATTCCAGGAGATAAGCAGGCTGTGAAGTCAATACAGTGGAAAATTCCTTTCATCATAATTCTTTATCACTAAATTGCTTCCAAAAACATAATTAATGAGGAGCTGCAGAGCTGCTTCTGTGCCATTATTTGTCCAACTTTTCCTCCCTTGGTGACCTTACACTGCAATGGCCACAGCTTATTATATGATATTGGTTACAGAACTTAATTATGGGAGATGCTAATTAATGCATCTCCACACTTGGCCAGTGCTGCAAATGTCACCTCCCTATATTAAACAACTTTAATGATAAGAATATATAAGAATTTGGTGATAAGAAGTAGATTTATTACAATATGATATTTAGAAGCAGAAACTTTTCTTCCTTGTGTAAAGATTAAATCAAATAATTCCATATTAGATATTACAGGTACAAGTCCCAGCAGGCAGTGTCTGATGGAAGGTGTGTCCAGCAGTGCATTTTCTGTCTGCTGTTAAAATCCTGAATGCTGCACAGTGGCCTGACTTGATGTCTTGGGTGATTTAGGATTTGGGCTGGGGGTTCTGATAAAGTAGAGAAATCAAATTGAGGGTTAGAGGCTTGAGGGTTTTTGTTTTGCTTTGGGGTTTTTTTTTTGTCCTGTGTGACTTTAAGATAAGTCTTATGGCAACTCTCTCTCTCCCTATGGGCTTTCTGTATATTCAAAAAAGTGAATTTAATTTTTGTGCTTTAGGGGTGATTTGGATGATTTGGGCTGGGGGTTCAGCTGAGGGTTAGAGGCTTGAGGGTTTTTGTTTTGCTTTGGGGTTTTTCTTTGTCCTATGTGACTTCAAGATAAGTTTTGTACCAACTCT
>JAWWMS010000119.1:2747274-2763752 GCA_035048045.1 Chlorospingus semifuscus | reverse complement strand
TGCTGCTGTGGAATGCAACAGGTGCATCTGTGATTGGTCTCATGTGGTTGTTTTTAATTAATGGCCAATCACAGTCTCAGACTCTCTGGTCAGTTACAAGATTTTATTATCACTCCTTTCTTTTCCTTTCAAGCCTTCTGATGAAATCCTTTCTTCTATTCTTTTAGTATAGTTTTAGTATATCATTTTCTTTTAATATAACATATATAATAAAATAATAAATCAGCCTTCTGAAACATGGAGTCAAGATTCTCATCTCTTCCTCATCCTGGGACCCCTGTGAACATCACCACATATTATTGTTATTGTTATTATTGTTGTCTGAAAATGCAGTCTTTTAAAAGAACAACATTAATGTTAACTTTTTAAAACCCAGTGTTTCAAAGGACAGGATTAGACCTTTTCATATCTTTATGACTACAGGGGCCAGAGCTCTGGGCACAGGTGTGACAGTGTTCACAGGGGTCTTAGGATGAGGGAAGAGACAAGGATCTGACTCCATGTTCAGAAGGCTGATTTATTATTTTATGATATATATTACATTAAAACTACACTAAAAGAATAGAAGGAAAAGTTTTATCTCAGAAGGCTGGCTAAGATGAGAATAGAAATAAAAGAATGATAACAAAGGCAGCTGCCTCAGAGTCTCTGTCCAGGCCAGCTGGCTGTGATTGGCCATTAATTAGAAACAACCACATGAGACCAAATCACAGATGCACCTGTTGCATTCCACAGCAGCATATAACCAACATTTTGTTCCTGAAGCCTCTCAGCTTCTCAGGAGGAAAAATCTTAAAGAAAAGATTTTCATAAAAAGATGTCTGCGACACACAGGGACACTATGGTGGGGGAGAGCACCCCTTTGGCTGCTGGAACTCACCTTTTTGAGCACATTTTCCAGGGTTTAAGGCCATGGTGGGGCACAGCACCCTTCTGGTGTTGGCACTCACCTTTTTGAGCACACTTTCCAGGCTCTCAGGGTGTGGTGGGGCAGAGCACCCCTCTGGTGCTGGCACTCACCTTTTTGAGCACATTTTCCAGGGTTTCAGGGTATGGAGGGGAACAGCACCCTTCTGGTGTTGGCACTCACTTTTTGAGCACATTTTCCAGGGTTTCAGGGTATGGAGGGGAACAGCACCCCTCTGGCTGCTGGAACTCACCTTTTTGAGCACACTGTCCAGGGTTTCAGGGCGGCTGATGTCAAAGCAGATGAGCACAGCATCCGAGTCGGGGTAGGCCAAGGGCCGCACGTTGTCGTAGTAGGCCGAGCCTGTGGAGAGGAGTGGGGTCAGTGTTAAAAATAAAGTTCTGGTTTGAAAGAGAGCACATGCCATAAGGTTCACCAGAGCTGGATTAGCAGAGGATTTTAGTTCCTTTGTTTAGGCATGGAAGTCAGATGTTTTGTCCTTGTTTTCTTATATTTACCCATTGACAGAGTGAAAGTTTTGCATCCCTCTCCCTGCCTGGTGAGCATCTGGCAAGTGCTGCTGATGCAGGAGGGCTCAGCCTGGCTCACCACTCAGCCTGGATTCCATCACCCCTCACAGCAGAAAGGTGGGGCTGACAGAAGACAGCAAATGCTGCTGCTGGGTTTGTATCCTCCCTTGCTATCTTCATACAAGAGAGCTTGCTCACAAAGGTTGTGAGAATTTGTGACAGGTAAAAATGGATTGCCTTCTTTCTGGATTTGTGCTGGGAAAAGTCAGACAGATTCTTTTTGGTGTATAAAAGAAGTGACAGGGTTTGGTGAATGAGCTATAAATGGAAGGGGATGATTCTGCATTCCACAGGAACTCTGTGAGCAGGCAAAGAGCCCAGCCTGAATCATGCACTTCTTACATTTCTGTATTTCTTCTACCACGCACATGTGCACACACACACCCCTTCAATGCAAATTTCAGGCAGGAAGGTCACTGTGCCACAGCATTTTTATTTGCCCTGCACTCTGTTGGTGAGGGCAGACACCTCAGCAAACACTCATGGAGCAATCAGCCTCACTATATAAAACCAAAGCAGTGTTTTTAAGTAGCAAAGACAAATAACTTAAATTTCCTGGAGGGATGAGAAGCAGATTTTATTTGTGGGAAGAGGAAACAGAGACAGCAGAGTCCTTGTTGAATCTGCCTCCTCCAAGAGCAGGATTGCCATCCTGGGCTGAGGAAGCCAGACCTGCTTCCTGCTGCTGCTCCTTGGGATGTCAGGACCTGGAACTTTCCCACCCCAGGAGAAAGGTGCAGCCCAGGTGTCAGGTGGCTCCTCAGTGAAACTCAGCACCTGATGAATTATGGATGATGGCGGCTTATGTTTCTGGAAGGATGGAAATCTGCCTGGGCTGGGCACCAGAGGAGAAGGGGCTGATTCTCTGCAGGTCCTGTGTGCACAGGGGCTCAGTCCCCCAACACAGCACAGCTGGAGCTCTGCAAACACCTGGGCAGCAGAGCCTGACACTCCTCTCTCTGCCCAGAGCCCACATGGGGCAGGCTGAGGGCTTTGTGGAGCCTCCCCAAACCCTGCCCAGTGCCAGGGACTGGCCATGCAGCTCAGACCATGGCACCAACAGCAGCAGAGCTCCAGGGCTGTGACCACACAGCCCCTGCCACTCCACACAGCCAGGAGAAGGTGCCCTGGATTTGATGTGCAATTGGATTTCCAAAAAATTGGCTCCAGGTGTCTCCAGCTGTTACAGCCAGCCCAGAGGAGCAAAGGCACCTGCAGCCCCTGCAAAGTCACTGGGAAGGGAAGGGGTTGGGAACAGCACAGAACAAACAGATCCTGACCTCTGCAGAGCCCAGCCCTCCTCCTGGAGGGAAAATCAAGCTCCCTAATGGAAAGGAGCCAGTCCCTGTGGCATCTTGGGCAGCTCTGGGGACAGGGATGCCAGGCAGGCAGGGTAACCCAGGGTGCAGAGGTCTCTGAGCTCACCTCAGGCTCACACTGCTGCAGCTCACACCTGGCAGGGTCACACCTGGCAGGGTCACAGCACTCCCCATGGCACAGCCACATGAGCCAGCCCTGCTCAGTCCAGGGCTGCTCTCACAAGCAGCACCAAGCAGTGCTGAGCTCCCCTTTGAACAGGCTCTTCTGTTTGCCACGAGCTGGGAGCACAGGACAGGAGATCCAGGGCTGATCTGCATGCCTGAATCAGCCCAGCCCTTTATCTGAGCCCTGCCCTCTCCCCCATGCACACAGAGCTCCCTGCCTCCAGACAGGGGCCCTGGTGCTGGAGGAAACGTTCCCACGCACATCCTCTCCCTGCAGCTTCTCAGTTTTACATAAACACTTGAGATAAATCTACCCCCTCCCAGCCAAGGAATGCTCCTTTTGTAGGGGCAGCTTTGGCTCATTCAGCACAGACAGTGCCACAGCAAACTGTATCATAGCAACCTGCTGCTCCTCAGCAGCCAGCCAGCTCCTCAGGGCTGCTGCAGCCCCCCAGATCCCCCAGGACCCCCACGGACCCACCCCAGAGCCAGGAATCCTGCCAGGAGTCCTGCTCTCATCACCTGGACCACAGGAGAGACTCCCGTGCTGAGGGAAGGGAAGCAGCAGGTAAAGAACTTGATTTTTTTTTTTTTTTTTTTTTTAATGAGATCAGAATTTGCTTCACATTCATTACTTGCAAAGAGCAGGAGTCACCCCTGGCACCTCAGCTGGCATTCAGCTCCCAGGCAGCAGCAGCAGCTCCTGCCCACCTCAGTGCTGCCCTGTGGGGCAGAGGAGCTGCATTGCTCCCAGCCAAGGTAATCCCCAGTTTGCTCTGGAGACCTCTCTACTCAATCAGGAAATTCTCTTTTGCATCTATTACTTTTTCATTGCATTTGACAACTAAAAAAAAAACCACCAAAACAACACCTAAACAACCCAAAAAAAGCCAGAGCCTTCAACTCCAGCTCTCCTGTTTTATGGATCAGGAGCACTTGACACCTTACAGATCCTCCAGCAACACACTCCAGAGATCACAGTCTGGCAATTCCACACACACAAGGAGCCCAAGGCTGGTGTGTCTGCAGATTCAGCCTTCCTTCACTGCATGAGTCATTCTCCCTCTTGGCATCCAGGTCTGCAAGAAACAGGACCTAAGTGCATCTGTTCATGATTAAAGAGAAAACTAGAGCAAGCCTACAACCAGCTTAAAAATAAAATTCCCATTGTTGTCTACAATACAAGCACGAGTGGCTCCTCTTTGCCCTTGCCTGGTAGATCCTGCAGTGCCTGGCACTGCAGCTCAGAGATGCCACTCTTGGGCAGGGGGCTGAAATGTGCTGTTTCATCCCCACCAACACGGTGCTAATCTTCATTTGTACCTCATTAGCTGTTCTGGAGATGATGAGCCTCTCACACAGGCACCCTCCATCCAACAATAGGGAAAGCCAGAGTGCTTGCAGAGCCATGATCTGCTCTGCAAGGGGCTCCCAGGGCCCAGCTCTGGCTAAAGCAGAGATGAGCACTGCCAAGACCTCAATTTCTCAGCAGCACACTTGGGGGGCTCTGTAAGCTCTCCCCAAAGAGGGAGCAGTGCTGAGGCACATGCTGCTTTCTGCAGGCACTGCCAAGAGCAGCCTTCATGGAATGACACACAAATCCATCCCAGCTTTCTGCAGGGCTACACTGACAACACAGAGAGTTTTGGGTCACCTCCCCACACAGAGGTGCCAGATGAGCCTTTAGAGGTGACAGAGGATGTCCACTCTGCCAGACAGATCACAAGAGGGCAAAGCTGCCAAAGTAGGAGCAAGTCAACAGCCCCAGGACTTCCAGAACCTTCTGTCCTGGCTGAACTTTGACATTTGTCTTGCTTGTGCAACATCACTGCAAACCCCTGAAGTGTAGGAAAGGAGGAAACTGCTCTGTGACATAGAATAAACACTCTTCTGGGAAATGCACAACTGAAAGAAAACCCCAGCTCATCAGTTTGGACAATTAACCTCTGCTCCTAATTCCTACCATGCACGTACAGAAAGGAGTGAATTACTAAAGAGCCCAGCTGGCACACCTTCAGGATGAAGGCAATGCTATTTGCATAGGCTGAGGTGGCATTTCTGGGCCCTTCTCCAGATCTTATTACTGCAAGCCTGTCCCTCAGGAGGAGGCAGTTCTGCTGGATTTACCAGTGGAGGTAGGAATCCCCAGCTCAGGCAGGCACTGAGCTCTCCTGCCCCATCCCTGCCCTGTGTCCTGCCTCACCTGTGGCCAGAGAAGCTTGCTCAGCTGCAAACCTCCCTCCAGCAGCTGTGAGGATGCCCCTGAAAGCTCCTGGGGCAGCATCACTGTGGTGGTGTTGGAGGGAAGGGATGAGAATCTTGACTCCATGTTTCAGAAGGCTCATTTATTATTTTATAATATATATTATATTAAAAGAAAATGATACACTAAAACTACACTAAAGAGAAAGGAGGCATCAGGAGGCTAGAAAAGAATGATAATAAAATCTTGTGACTGCTCACAGCCTCGACACAGCTGGACCTGTGATTGGTCATCAAGTAAAAACAATTCACATGAGACCAAGCAGAGATGCACCTGTTGGTAAAATCTTCAGACCACATTCTAAGCCGTCAGAGAGTTATTGTTTATATTTCTTTTCTGAGGCTCCTCAGGAAAAAAAATCCTAGTGAAAGGGTTTTCATAAAATATGTCAGTGACACATCACAGGGTGTCTGGCATGGCAGGAGTGGCAGGACTGCCCTCCCAGCCTTTCCACGCCTGCAGCAGCTGAGCAGGGGGACAAATGGGGGTCACAGATCCCTTCCTGGCACTCCTGCCACGTCACAAGGGCAGCTGGCATTGCCACAACCTGCCTGTCACCCTTTCTGCAGGGGACAACAGGGACCCAGAGGGGCAACAGCTTCCTGCAGCACACTCGGGGAACAGGGCTGAGGGCTGGATGGACACGATTCTCAGGGAGCAGCGCTGCACATTTCAGGGTTACTGCTCACAGGCATCAGATCCCTCCCCAGGCATGTGGCTGCCAGATAAGGTTTCTTCCCACAGGGAAGGCTGGGCCTGTACACTTGCAAAGTTTAATGGAGTGGAGATTTTTATCTTCAGAATCTGGGGCAAGAGGAGCAGGGAGAGCAGAGCACAGCAGAGAGCAGATCAGCTCTGGGCTGTGGGAAAGGGGTCAGCACCTGAGCTGGGAACAAACCCACCCCACAGAACATTCCTCTTTATTCACAAGGTCACAGCAGCCAGCAGGGTCAGCCAGTTGTCACTAAAAGCAAATGTTCCTCAGCATCCCCACAACTCCCAGCACATCTCATGGCCCCACAGAGGCTTGAGCCCCCCAGATCTGGAGGGGACAAAGGATGGATGATGCCAGAGCAGAACCAGGCTCCATCCCTGAGCCACAGAGCACTGCAGCATGGCCCACACTGTGCCCAGCCCAGAGAGGAGATCCTCCTGGGCACTGCCCTGGCATGCCCTGTCTTGCCTTCTCAAGGTCCATCCTCCACCCACTTCAGTATCAGCATTTCTGCTGCAACCCTTTAAAGTTCTGTCTGACTGGTTGCTGACCTGCATGGGAATGTGACCCAGCTGTATTTTTAGGATTAACTACATATTTGTGCTGAGGCACAACACAAGCACGCTGCTTTTAGGCTCTCAGTCTGAACAGGAAGCATGGGAGGAGCTCTTTTGGTATGGAAAGGGCAGCTCCACATTTTCTGTGTGCCTCAGAGGGAAGTCTTTCTGAGACAGGACTTGTTCTTACATTGGGAAGAGGCAGCCATGGCAATCCTGGAGCTGCACCCTGGGAATCCAGGCACAGCCAGCCCCAGCATCCATGGAGATGCCATTGCCAAACTCAGCCCCTTTCAGCTCTCTAATCTCATCAGCATTCCTCAGTAGCTCCCTTAAAAGAAGGATCTGTTATCACAGCCCGTGGGTTCCCACACAGGCCATTCCAAGGCAGACTGTTTGCTGAGCACAGGCAAAGAGGAAGGCGGAGGGGAATTTGCAATTCACAGCGTTATTCTTGTCTTGAAAGCACATCTGCTGAAGAGACAGCGGCTGTGGAGAGCTGGCAGGCACACAGCTCTGCTCTGAGCTGGGCAGGGCACTGCTGAACCCGTGAGCACTGACCTCTGCAGCAGGCACTGCCACTCTCAAGGTCCACAAAGGACAGTCCCCTCCAGCAGCTTCCCAAGGCAGCAGTGACCTTGTGCAGGGCACAGTGCCAGGCTGGCTCTGCCACTGAGCACTGGCAAAGATGTCCCTGCCAGGAGCAGGCAGCTCTGCTCTGCATCAGCTAAAGATGCACCGAGCAGCTCAATGGCCTCAGATCACTCCTTGCTCTGCCTGCCTGCACTTTGAGGCACAAAAGCAGAGCCTCCTAGCAAAGAAGTCAGTACAGTGTAGGTTCCTCACCATTATTATTGAAAACAGAACAAAAAAATCCACCTAGATACAGGGTAAAACCACAGAGCTGCCAGCAGCACTGCTGCCAACCCTCAAGCATGGCTTGAGCTCCCCTCTCCCCTTGCTCGCACCCAGTGCCAGGGAAGCTCTGCAGAACAGGGCATTGGGCCAGTCTGGTGGGCATTGGTCATTGCCACCATGACCTGGCATTGGTCATTCCCACCAGTGGGCAGCGGGTGCACTGGCAATGCCAGCTCATGGTGGCAAACACTCCAAGCACAGCTCCCTGGGCAGCAGGGTAGCCTGCTCACTGAAGGCTCTCTCTGCCAGAGACCTGCTGAGCACCTCAGCGGTTCCACCTCCAGCCCCAGACACACTCCCTGATCCCACGGGGAAAGTATTATTACCTTGCTGAGGAGAAGCTCCCTGCCCCTGCACGCCCTCAGGGGAACAATGCTCCCTCCCAGACCTGACGCACTCGAACGAAACTCGAAACTCGCCCACTCCTTGCGGAGCATCGCTAATGATCACCAGCCGGGCATCCTCCTCCTCCTCCTGCCCCAGGAACAAAGCACAAAGCTCTTCCTGCCGGTCCGGGACACCCAGCCCTTTGGGAACAGCACTCCCAAGCCATCAGACATCCCACTGAACAGGAGTTTCCCCCACCACAAGATCCCAGCCCTGTGCAGAGGAGTTGTTTCTGTGCTGAGCGTGTTCAGCCAACAAAAGAATTTGCCAGAAGAGGAACAAGAAGAGCAGCAAAGCACCGTGCCCTCCATAAGGCTCAGGAGCAGAGGAGCCAGGCCATGGCCACTCCATTCCTGCACCATTCCTGCCCCATGCAGGCTCTGCACCCCTTCCCTCACAGTCAAGGATGTCAAACTGTTTTTCAGTGGAGGCTTTAGCAAACAGCATGTAGCACTTTGGGACAGGAGGCATGGGACATTCCTGGCATGCTGTGACATGGCACCCCAAGCAATTTTACTCCCATGTTGTGTCCTGAGATAGGACACAAATTGAAACAAACGTGAAACACAACCAGCAGCTGCAGATGTTGGACAAGGGGATTTTCTCCCTGGTGCATTCCCAGATCTAAGTCCCATTTGAGTCCTAGCAGGTTTCATCCTTTTGAAGGATTCTCAGTGCTGGAAATTCACCAGAGTCACCCTCCAGCCCCAAAATACAATGGACAAAGAGTTAAAAGACATTTAAAGAAAATCAGAGCTCCCAATACAATTTGGGAGCCATTCAGTTCTCCATCACTCCCATCCACTCTGTGTCAATATTCCTCTAATGGGAGCTCCTGCCTGCCAGCTGCCAGTGTCACAGCCTGTGTTTGCCACTTAGGAGGGGTCAATTCAGCTCCAAAGGCTGCATTTTCCAACAGGATGAGAGGACACAGGGAGCAGGCAGCAGCCTGGGCTGGACAGGGCCTACCAGGGGGATGGCTGAGTGGCCAGGCAGACTGCAGCCACACTCAGGCTTCATAAAGGGAGTTTTCCAGCCAGACTGCACTTTCTCCACCACCCACTGCTGAGAGATGCTCAGCTCACCTTGTGCAGCTTCCAGAGTCTCCAGCTGCTTCCTCAAATAAGTATGGGGTGAGGGAAGTTAAGTAAAAATTAAAAAAATATATATATCCACCTCCTCTCTCCAGGTGTCTGCTGATTTCTCAGGGAATTTCAGTTCCATCATTTATCTAAGAGAAGGAGAGCATTTAAAATAGAAAGTGCTCCCCTCCTCATGTCAGGATCACCCTTTTTCACTCTTGCAGGGATGGAATTTATCATGAATAATATGAAAAGCAGCTTATAAGAAAGAATAGGTAGCCCAGAGAGAAGTGGAAGTGCCCACCAATGCCTGCAATTCTCCATGGGGTGGGCAATGAGCTTCTCCTGATCCCTTCAGCTCAGCTGGTTCAACTCACTATTGTGCAAAACTTCTTTTGCCAAAGCTCCCATTTATAAGGGCCTCTGAAGGCTAGTGAAAACTCAACAGCACTTTGCAGTCTACAGCTAAAAATTTCAGTTTGATTACCAGGGAAAACTGCTGTCTAGTGCTTTGCAGGATTGTTTATTAAGAGCTAGCTCCTGTGTATTTCAAATCAAAGGGAATTTATCTGCAAAACTACCTGATGAACTCTATCTACAGCAAAGCTGTTAAAAAGGTCTGACATTTTTCACAGGAGAAAAGAGGAAGAATCAAAGTCCATTTGTTTTTGGCTGCAGAGACAAATATTGGAAAAACATCTTTTGTCACAGGGGGAAAAATGAACGTGTGACAGCATCAGATGCAGGTGCCAGATACATCCTTTAAGGACTTCTTATCATGTCCTCTTCTTTAAACATTTGTAAGACCAAAGCAAATCATTCTGGAGGATTCCTAAAAAGCAAACAACACTTCAAACATGCTTCTACACCCTGCAAAGATGAAGTTTTTTATATCAAACACAGATCCCCAAGAGCAAAGCCATTCAGTGCCTAGCAAAGATAACCCATCACATCCCCTCCAAGGCTGCAGAAGCCCAAGTTTGGAACTCCCCCAGCCATAGGGGTGAACAAGCTGTGGGTGAACACTCATGTGCACCCCAGTGACCATCCCTGAGTCCTGGAGCACCCTGAGCAGCTCCAAGGAGCTCTCTGCAGCCCAGGACCAGCCAGGATGGTTTCACATCTGAGAGTCTCCAAACCAGCCCAGCAGCAGCCACCCTGCAAGGGCTTCCATGCAACCACCACTCTGTGCTTCAAGCACAGCTCCTGGTCAAACAGCAAGAGCCAACACTGCATCCCCAGGAGCCAGCGTCCTCATGGCTCTCATCACAGCACACAGCTTGCCAGCAAAGCTGAATCTAATTCCCTTTTTGTCTCAGGGAATAAAAATTAGCAAAGCAAGGTCTCCTGGGTCAGGAAGCTCCAGAAGAAGATTCAAATATATTTTACATGTTTGGGCTAGCCCAAGACTCAGTAAAGCCACTACTCTAGGTAGAGCTATGCTAATCCTATAGGTGTCATTTAATGAAGGCGAAATTACAGTAAGGAATCTGAATGAACAACAGGAAAAGAAAGTCCTAGGTCATGTTCTCACTTACTACTGCTCTTGGACACTGAGAGCACTTCATTTATCATCAGGATTCCAAAAATTAAGAGACCATGGGGAAAGAGCACCAGCAAGCACACGATGTATATTCACCAGCAGAACACAGCATTCAGCTGCACTGCCCGTACAAAAGGACCCAAAGATAAATCAGAAAGTGCCTGTGAACTTTGCAGGATGCCAACATTTCTATCAGCTCTGCATCACGCACTCCTCCTGCAACTCGTGCCTCCCCCGGGGCAGGAGCAGGCACAAAGTTTGGGACGGGTCTCGGTGGGCTGGGACAGCCGTGCCCGGCGCTGTGAGCAGAACCACAACCGAGGACACAAAGAGGCAAAACCAAACCGAGCCAAAAAGACGCCAGAGAGCCGCGGAGGCTCTGTGGCAGCACCAGGGCATCCCTCCTCCATCAGCACTCCCATTCCTCCCCGCTCCCCCGGCCTCAGGGCTGCAGCCGCAGCCGGTTCTGTTCGCTGTCCCCGCTGCAGGACAAGGGAGCGCCGCCCGCCCGGTGCTACCGGCGCTGCCCCGGGAGGCTCGCAGGGCTCGGAGCCGCTGTCCCTGCCCCAGCCCGGCCCGGCGGCTCCGGGAACGGTGGAAAGGACGAGTCCGGCCCCGCCACCCCCGCGCACCCCCCGGGCCCACCTGAGGTGTCCCACATGTTGAGCTCGGTGCGCTGCTTGTCGATCTCGAAGCTGGCCGTGTAGTTCTCGAAGACGGTGGGCACGTAGCTCTGGGGGATGAGGGGAGAGCACAGGTGAGCCCAGGGGAGCTGAGGGGAGCCCGGCCCGCCCTCCCGCAGCCCTCCCGCACCTCGGGGTAGCAGTCCTTGGCGAAGACGTGCAGCAGCGCGGTCTTGCCGCACTGCGTGTCCCCCACCACCACGATCTTGCAGCGCGCCAGGTGCCCCTCCATGGTGCGGGGCCGCCGCGCCCGCTCCGCCGCCGCTTTACCGGGCCGGCCCCGGCCTGGCCGCGCCCCCGGCCCCGACGGCACCAACCAGGCGCGGAGCGGAGCCGGCGCTGGGCCGGGCCGAGCCGCCACGGCCGCGGCCCCGGGAGCCGCCCCCCGCCGGCCCCGCCGCCCCGAGGGGCGTCCCCTCCGTGCTGCCGCCGCTTGTCGCCGGCCCCGGGGCACGGCGGGTGGAGGATCCGGGGTGTCCGGGATGGGCCCGCAGCCCCGGGATGGGCTCACAGCCCCGGCCCTGCACTGCCCGGGATGGGCACAGACCCCCGGAATAGACCCACAGCCCCGGGATGGGCTCACAGCCCCGGGATGGACCCACAACCCCTGGGATGGACCCACAGCCCCGGGATGGGCTCACACCCCCGGGATGGGCTCACACCCCCGGGATGGGCTCACAGCCCCGGCCCCGCACTGTCCGGGATGGGCTCACACCCCCAGGATGGTCCCACAACCCCTGGGATGGACCAACAGCCCCGGGATGGACCCACACCCCCAGCCCCACGCTGCCTGGAATGGGCCCACAGCCCCAGAATGGTCCCACAGCCCCAGAATGGGCCCACAACCCCCGGGATGGGCCAACAGCCCCAGGATGGACCCACACCCCCGGGATGGGCTCACAGCCCCAGGATGTACCCTCAGCCCCCGTGATCGACCCACACCCCCAGGATGGGCCCACAGCCCCAGCTCCTTGCTGCTCTCCCTGCCCGGGAGATACTCTTTCACCGAGGCTGCCCAGGGAACGGGAGCTGCTCCCTGAGGAATTCGGCAGGAGCAGGTGTAGCCCCACATTTCTCCTCACAGAGAAAAGCGAGGCACAATTCTCCCCAAGAATACTTCTGGGATTCACATTCTCTGAACCTCAGAGAAAGGAAACACAATTCTTATCATTTGTTGTGCCTGTGTTTGTGCAAAAGTAGAATGCAATGTGGAGATTGTTTACCCACAGCGATGGCGTTTTGTTTCCTTGGCCTGTCCTGTGTGTGTGTGTCAGGACTGTCACTGACAGTCACGAGATTCTGTGCAGTGTGTGCAGGGTTGAGTGCTTGGCAGGTTCAGTTTTAGATATATAGAATAATATAGTATACTAAAGTAATTAATTAGCCTTTTGATATCAATGGAGTCCTCCTCATCATTCTCTCCCCTCATCGGGAGCAAAAATATCCACAATAAACGGGGACAGCTGGAATTCTGTGCTCAATGAACCCCATATCCCCAATGTCCGTGGCCAAGTGACATCAGCAGGGACAGGGAACTGCAGCAGCAGCTGCATGACCCCAGGCTGGCCTCACAGCCCTCTGCAGAGAGGGCAGTGATTTCTGCTCTCCATCCCTCCTTGAGCACAGACAGCACATCTATAAATTACAGGCAGTGATTTTAATTAGCAGGCTTCTCTGCTGCTCGTATTTCGCTGGCCACACTGCAGAAAGATTCACCTAAATGGCAAACTGACAGGCTGCCTGTCAGAAAATGCAGTAAAAATAGACATAAGGAAGACAGAGAAGGCCTGGAGAAAAGGAAATGAAAATGTTTTGGCAGCGAAACAAGATTATTAATGGACTGAGGGGGCAGATTGTTTTTTGCTGAAATCACAGTCATGTTTTGTGTATAAATATTGGTGCTGTGCATGATGTTGGGACAAGTAAAGAGCAAAGACAGGGAGCAAGGCGTGGGGGGTTGCCATGCAGGTACCCAGTGGTTTCAGGTGCTTCTTGGCCTTCTGACAACCCTGCCAGCCGTGCCTCCAGGGACACACCAGCCTCAGTCAGCACTTTGGAGCTGATGCCTTCATGTGGTCACAAACCACACAGGTCCCGCTCTCAGGCTGCACCCCCAGGACAGGAGCCATGTGCAAGCAGGGCTAAAGGTGTGTCTGAAGCACATTCACCTGGCCAGATGGGAATTCAGGTCCCACCTCATCATCACACACCAGAGAAGACCCAAAAGCTGAAGGCATGATGTGGTCCAAGGAGACAAGGTAGTCCTGGAATCCCTGCAGCTCCTGTCCTCAGCTGATCTGATTCCTGCTTTTTGTGGGCCAGGAGCTGGCTCAGTCAGTTCTTTGCTCTGCAGCTTTGCTGTGGGTTTTGCTGCAGCATCCCTGGGCCTCCCAGCCTTGTCTTCAGCAGAATGATGAGCGACTGTCTCATGCTTGTTTCCTCCAACTCTCCCTGGGGAAAGGAGCCTGTGCAGCACTGACAGGTTTTGTAAGGCCTGTAGTGATTTTTTTGCCTTACATGTGTGCGTGTCACTCCATTTTTATGCAGAAGGATGGAAAGGAAAGTTCATTGTCTCGTGACTGCAGGTAAAGGAGTGCAGGGTATTCACCAGTGTCACCTGGAGCAGGGTTTTCCCCTTTCTGACAGCACTTCACCACGTTTCTCAGCAGGAATTTGGATTTTGCTCCCCACCCTCAGATTGTGGAAAGCCTGCTCCAGTGGAGGCAGGACGCTCTCTGCAGGGAGCACTCAGAGCTCTGCAAACCCCACAGCCACATTTTCCTTCAGGAGAGGGAGAGGCAGCAGCTGCAGGGCACCACCATGGCAGAGCCGAGCCTCCCCTCCAGTGCAGAGCACAATTCACCCCTGGTGAATGTGTTCTGTTGCAGAATGTATTCAGCAAGCCTTCATCATGGTGTGAATTTTCTGAGCAGGCTGCAGAGCCTTGCTGTGGCTGTCACTGTGTGGGGAGAGGCGACAGATGGCTCTCACACGTTTGCTCCTGGAAGTGCTTCCCCAGTGGCTGGATCCTCCCTGGCTGATCCACCCTCTCGGGATCTTAATTGCTATTATGAATTAAATTTGTTGTGTTATATTGATGGCATTGTCTGTACAAAGAAACAGGAAGGCATTCTGCACTGGGAAAATATCCTGTGAGAAGCTAATTTTCACTGAAGGATCCACAGCCTGAAATTTGGAGCCTGTAACATCTTATTCTGGTCTGCAGAGCCCCAAAGTTTGGTCCTGTACAGCCAATCAGAGGCTCTGGACTTAATTTCAAACGTGATGAGGAAATGAATTACTGAGTGAGCAGTGTCCTGAGGTCTGTCACACAGCCATGGTCCCTGCAAGAAGCACAGACACACCTGGTGAGAGGTGCCCTGGTGTCCCCCTGGGATCAGGGACAGAGCTCCTGCTCATCACACTGTGCAGTGACAGTTCCCTGCATTTTTATGATGATTGTTCACTTTTTACCCATCTTCTCTTTGACATTTGTCTCAGTGTGCAATGTCTTATTTCCCAGCCTGGGACAGAAATAAGGGACACACTTTAGTGTCTCACCAGATCTAGTCCTAAATATCTTTTTGGACTTTTCAAATATGGGAAAGAGCTGGAAATCACGCAGGCCAAGCTGTAGAGTTGCTAACTACGAACTATTGCTAACTATGAGCAGTTGGAGTTAAATCATTCAGCCCAGAGGTGTCATTTGATGCTTTCCCCTAGAAGATAAAGAGGTAGAAAAGCAGTAGAGTGTCGTAGCCAGGTAGAAGAATTATAAAATAAAGGCTTTATGAAATCAGGCCTTGCTTTTCTAAAGTTGCCAAAGCTGGCCTGACATTTCTTCTAAATGCAGCTAACAAGCAATTTGGAAGTTCCCATGGACATATATCCCCAGGTTGTTGAATATATTCTGCAAATGAGAAGTTTATTTAACACAACAATCTATTCTGAGGGTGAAAAAAACGAGTGCATCTGTGTAAACAATGAAATTTATCCCATGAGAGCCCGCAAAGGAAAAATGTAAACATATCTAGAGAGAGAAAATGTGATAGACACTTACACTAGCCTTTATCATCCAATGAACTGAGTTTCACTGTATTGCTGACCAATTAGGTTCAACACAGTGCCTTCTGATATTTCCTACAAATACGAGCTTGGTGAATAAAGAATTGGCTTTTTGCCAGAAGAAAATGGAGTCTGGGCTGATTTATTCCAACAGAAGGTGTCCCCAAAGACGTGACCGACTCGAGATTAACAGCCTGTCACAAAAGGAAGAGGTGAAACCAGCCAAGCTGACCTCGGGACGGGATTTAGAGACTGAATAAACAAAGATGTGAAAGGGAGATTGCAGCCAAACCGGGCAGAGCACAGGAACAGCACAGCACTGGCAGCAGGATCAGCACAGATAGAAATTCAAGGAGCGGATATGCAAAGCAGCAAAAGGGATATGGAAAGGAGCAAAAGGAATATGGAAAGCAGCAAAAGGGATATGGAAAGGAGCAAAAGGGATATGGAAAGGAGCAAAAGGGATATGGAAAGCAGCAAAAGGGATATGGAAAGGAGCAAAAGGGATATGGAAAGGAGCAAAAGGAATATGGAAAGCAGTAAAAGGTTACGGCTACGGTCAGCAGCGGGATGGGTGTGCAAACAGCAAAGACAAGAGGCGGTGAAGCAGAACCGGGCAGGGGGTAGGACCTGTGGGACGCACAGAAATGAACACAACAGCTGGGGGAAAGCGAGCAGCCGGTGAGAACGGAACCGCGAGCTGCAAACGCCGTCCTGGACCGCGGAGGATGCGCAGCCCAAAGAGCCGCGCAAGGTGAAGCAGCCCAGGAGAGAGAAACGCACAGCGAGTCCTGGGGACAGCAGCGACAGCGGTGAGTGAACGCTCAGCTGCTGGGAAAAACGCCAGTCGCTTGTTTTTAAGATTTTTTAAAAGTTTAATAGTAATGAAATGGTTATAAAAATAGTAATGTAATTAGAGTAATAAGAATTTGGACAGTTTGGATTAGGACAATGTGAGACAATAAAAAACGAAGAGTTACAGACAGTCTGGGTACCTTTCTTGGGCAAAATGAGCCCAAAAAAGGACCCACGTTAACAGAGGGTTAACCCTTAAAAGCAACAGCCTGTTGCATATTCATAGACCTCATACATGATGCATAAATTCCATTCAAACACAGGATTCTGTCTGGTCAGTGTCAGCTTCTTCCTCTTAATCCAAAAGTGTCTTCAGGGCTGAGCAAGGTGGGGAAAAGTTCTTTTCTTCTGATAACGGAGCAATAAATTCTCTTTCTCTGAAAGATTCAGGTGCCCTGTGGCTGCTGTCTCAGTGTGAGTACCTCATTC
>JAWWMS010000119.1:2712350-2735353 GCA_035048045.1 Chlorospingus semifuscus | reverse complement strand
TGGCTGTCAGGGATACTATTCCTCACTGTGTTGCAGTTATTTTATTTAATTAAGGTCTTTAGGATGCTTTGGCTTGGTGAGGCAGAGGGGAGTGCGATTTGTGCCGTGTCCCCAGAGCTGTGTTCACAGCCTGCCAGGCTCTTCCCTCCGTGGAGAAAGGAGCCTGCAAGGCTCTTCTCTCTCTTGGAGTAAAAGCTGATGCCTGCAGGGGAAGCTGGAATGTCCTCAGGGAGGAATACTGGCATAGCTGCTTTGTCTAGGCTGAGTTAATGCACAGCCTTGCTTTTCTTTCAGAGGATGTGTGGGAGATGAGGTTTGAGGCTACTGAATACTTATCTCTCCATTCCCCAGCCCTGGAACACTGTGATTTTGTCCCACAGACAAAGCCCTCACACAGCCCCCAGTGGGATTCCAGACACTTGCAGCAGTGTGCTGCTTTGGTTGTCCCAGCCACTGCAGCTTGTGATTCCCCTGGAGAAGCAGGGCTGGAGGAGAAGGGGAAAACTGTCCTGCCAGCCTGGCTGGGTGGCACTTGTAACCCTTTCTTACCTCTGCCAGCCCTCCTAGCTGCACTGCTGCTGCCTTAGAGGGGCCAAAGAGAGGAGTTGTTCTGCATTTCTGCATTTCTCATGTGCATTTTTGCCACATGAGTGCTGATAATCCAAATTCTGCTGATCTTGAGGCTGAGGCAGGTGCCTGTTTATATTGAAGGTCAACTGGGCAGGTTTTGCTGTGGTCATTTCTCAGCTCTGTACCTGGTCTGAGCTGTTCCATGAGGTGCCCTTTGCCTCTTGGTTTGTGTTCCAGCTCACCTGTGGCTTTCCTTCTTTTCAGGTGTAGCAAACCTGCTCACTGGGCAGAAGAAGAACCTCATGGCTATGGCTAAAACCTGGTGGAACCAGTTCAGCATCACTGCCTTGCAGCTCCTGCACCAGAACAAGGCTGTGTGTGGCTACCATCTTGGATATATGGATGAAGAAGTTGAGCTTCTCAGGAGTGTTGTGGCCAAGCTGGTTAACCTGTACAGCCAAGGCAAAATCAAGCCCAAAATAGACTCTGTGTGGCCCTTTGATCAGGTGAGTCTGAGCTGACATCCAGTGGTACAGAGTGAGCACCTTGTCCATGGGGGCTGAACTGTTGAAAATGTCTAATAACCATCTGTTCTCAGACATTCTGAGTTTTATTCCTTTTAAAATATTAAGGCTGAGTAAAGTGGCTGGGCTGTTGTGCTGCAGTGCACAGGGCTGGGCAGTGCCAGACAGGGTCCCTGGGGAGCAGGGCAGGTGCTCAGCTGAGCTCCAGGGGCAGCAGCAGCAGGAGGGGCTGGGTTCTACATCAGACTGCAGCTTGCCATGAGTGCTCTGTAGCCTGTAATTAAGCAGACAGATGGGGAGGTTGTTGCTGCCCTTCCAAGAGTGCAAAAGAGCCCAGGCAGTGAAGCAGAATGAAGGGAGCAGCAGGTTTTCCAGCAGCTCTGCTCTGCTCAGGGTTGTTGCATTGATGTGTCCAGGCAGAGCCAGGCTCTTCCCTTGGGAATGCTGGGGCAGGAGCTGCTGCAGGGGAGCAAAGAACTTAGTGATGATAGTCAGTGTTCATACCTGAGAACTAGACTGATAGAAAAGCTTAATGAAAGCTTTGATTCTAGGCCTAGCCCAGGTGCTTGAAAATAATGATAAAAATGATACAATTCTGTGCATATATTGTTTTGTGCAGCTGGTAGAAGCTTTGTCCTCCTAGCAGTTGCTGGATTCCTCCCTTTGGAGAGTGACACACACTGCACTTCCACATTTGTGTGAGCAGAGCCTCCTTGTGTGTGTGTGTTTAGGTTGGGCTGTGTGAATTCTTGATAGTTTCCTATAGGCCTGCTGGGGTAATTGCCCAGGTCTGTCCAAAACACACCTGTGCAGAGGCACCTAATGCTTGGGACATGCTTGAACTCCAGGAAAGCCTCCCAGTTGTACCTCAGACTGCTCTGGGGGTGCTGAGGGGCCCAGGAGGGGCATGGATGCTCTCTGCAGTGGGTGGGGGTCTCACCAGACTCCTTTTGCCTCCAGGTGGCAGAGGCTATGAAGCAGATGCAAGAAAAGAAGAATGTTGGAAAAGTCATCCTGGTTCCTGAAGCACCCAAGGAAGAATCTAAAAAAGCAGAGAACTAAGGAGAAAAGATGAATGCAGATTATGAATTCATGGTTTAACTCCCTGATCTCTTTGGGACCTGGAAATGGACAGATCAGTATCTCCCATCTTTCACCAGTACAAGAACATCATGGTTATCATTCAGATGAGGTTTGCATGCTCTTGTTGTGACTGACCCTTTGCCAGACATGCCTCCTGCTCTCTCTTTTGAAGCCTGTTTATTTCATACTGCTTTCTAACCACTTGTTTCTCCACTGAATTTCCAGACTAACCTCCTTTTTCTCTGGCAGTGAGGCTGAAGCTTCCAAGCAGTTGGTGACTAACAACTGCACAGCCTGTCACTGTAAAGTCAAGGCACAAAGTACTGTAACAACTGCCAAGTGTCTCTGCAGAAACTGAGCCCTGCTGAAGCATTTGCACTCTCAGCTTTGGGAAAGTCTGTTCAGCAGAGGATTGGCCAAATGTAGGATGTTTCCTCCACAGCCAAAGGAAAACCACAGCTGGCCTAGTTAAATTCAAGCAGGGGTTTCTCTTCTGTTCACACTAACCTGGCTCTATTCCCTCTGCTTTTTGTAGGCCACTAACACAGCCAGATATTAATAGCTCATGTTGGTTTTGCCTTGACCATCCTGGCAATTTGGAGCCTATTGCAGATCACACTCCATTTGCAGTCACTTCTCTGTGCAGTCTGTAAATCCCCTGACAGGCTGGGCTGGGCTATGTCTGACTACAGAAGAAAAGTTTCAATTAGATAACCTGATCCTGTCCATTTTCTATTTCCAAATTGTATAGAGAGATCTGAGCAGTGTCTGATTCTTAGAGACCATAAGGACTCAACTGTGTCTCAAACAACTGGAACAATTGATGTTGGCTCTGTGCTTTATTATGTTGGGCTCCAAGTTGGTGTTGTTAGGGCTTCACCCTTGTCTTTGGATTTCCAAGGGCTGCAGTATTGAATTGGACTTGAGTGAGATGGAAACAAAATCATCCCCTATTAATGCTTTGTGCAGTGCCCTGTGCACTGTGGAGGTGTTGCAGTTTGGGAAGGAACTTTCAGGAGCCCCTCCTGTGGGCTGGCTGCCCTGCAGCCTGGGCTGGCTCTCCCTGTGGCACACTGGTTAGATGACAAACAGCCCAGCTGTGTGTCAATGTGCCTCTTTACCTGCACATTCTGAGCAGTTTTCCAGTGTCTCCCAGCTCATCTGCTGCAGCAGGGCTTGGCTCTTCTCCCCCTCAATCTGTCCTGGGGCTCTGGCACTGAGGGTTTAGGAGCTGCCTGGGATGCTCCTCCCTATACCAGAACTGTTTCCTCTTCTACTTTTCTTTCCTTGTGTGTATTTGGAAACAGAGCTGTGAGAGACCCAAGCCCAGCTCTGTGAGCACTTTGAGCCCTGGGTGATGCAGTCCTTGAGCCCTGGGTGATGCAGTCCTTGAGCCCACCTTGAGCCCTGGGTGATGCTGTCCTGGACCCTGCTTGCAGCTCTGGGCCACTCTGGTGCTGTCAGTGCTTACTTGGCATGGGTTGTAGGTGTGGGGGGCTTTTGGGCTTCATTTTGGATTTGAAATGGTAAACCTAAGGGCACTAAGAGCTGCCCATCATGGAAGAACTTGTGCTTCAGAAGCAAAACCTTGAGGCTAGAATCCTGCTTGATTAGCCCACAGGGAGGGCCCAGGGGCAAGGAGGGCAGGTGCCCACTGGGCACAGGGCTGGGCACACAGCCCCATCACCACCCCAGGGCTGGAGTTCCTCTCTGAATTCTCCCTCAGCCTGCTCAGTGGGACTCTGCCAGTGCAGTTTGGGGTTCAGGTGCTTGGGCTCAGTCCAGAGTTCTTTAGAAATGCACTGGCACAGCTTGCAGGGGTTTTCCCCTGGCTAACTTTAAATATTGCAACAATCCTGTTCCCTACAACCTCAGAGGAGTGCTGGAGTCCTCTCACAGATCCTTGTCAGTTCATCTCTTGAATTTCATAAACACAGGCCGGTGGAACTCTCAAGCACAACTTTTTACCTTTCTGAATCTAAAATCTTGCTGCTTCTTTCAGTCTGCCCTGTTGTGCTGATTTAGATTGAATCCAACACTGTCTAATGCTGCTTTACCAGGTGTGGAAACAGAAGGACTGTCTAAATTGCTGAAATGGAAAGTCTGGACCTGTTCCTCTGAGAAACTGGACTTCACCTTGATGCCAGGGCAGCATGCTCAAAAGGCACACAACCCTGCACATCTCCAGATTGTAAAAGGGAAAGCTGTTCTGGTGTGTTTCACAGCAGCATCCTCTCTCTCCCTGCTTTTTCCTGAGCCAGTCTCGTGCTCAGTGCCTTACATGGATGGCCTTGGGTCAGGCAGTGTGGCAGGGCTCTCAGAGCTCCCCTCAGAGCCCTCTCTCTGCCCTGCTGCCTCCTGTGTGCCACAGCAAACAGCATCTCGGTGCCTTCTGCTACATGACTAAGAAGTCACTGGGGCCTTTTCCATTCTGGCCTTTCAAAGTATTGCCAAAACACTGTTTTGACTCTTGTTAGCTCTGTTTTGTGAACTCTGGTGATGTTGTTGGACTTTGCATGAGTTAGCTGTTCTCTCCCCAGGTGTTCCAGCCTTTCTGGTGCTTCTGTACCCCCCAGTCCATAAGATCTGTTGTAAAGCCCTTGTCTTTCCCAGGGCAGAGCTGTTTGGCTCCAGGGTGAGGCTTTATCAGCTGCTGCAGCCTTGGCTCTTTAGAAACAATCCTAGCTCCTGGCTCTTTTTGGGCTCACATGTCTTTCTAAGCAGAAATTCCTGAAGCCCTTATCAAGGCAGGAATGCCAAGCAGTCACTGCCTGTTCCAGGTCAGCACTATTTTGTGTCTCTTGGTAGCAACAGTGTTTTCTACAGGAAGACCAAGATTAAATGTAACCTTGCAATCCTCTGCTCAAAGTTCTGCTCCAGGTGGGTGTGGTTGGTCGTGTTTTGGTTTTTTACTTTTCTTTTTTATGGGCCAGTTAAGTATAAAACCTGTGTAAAACAACTTCAAGTGTCTTAATCCAGTTACCAGCCAGTTTGTGTACTAAGGACCAAAGCAGAAAAACCAAAATGAAACCCTAGGATAAAAATCATTCCATTCAGTGTTGCTTGTTTAGGGCAAAGTTGTGCTACTGAGGAACTGGGAGATTGCTGTACTTAATCATGTGTGCCATTCCAGAAGTGCAATTTAATGTTTATTTTACTGATTGTCTTGACTCAAAGGTTGTGCCATGAGGAGTGCAGGTGGAAGTGTAAGGAGTTGGTGAGTGGAGGAGGCACCCCCAGCCCTGCCTGCTGCAGGGGGCCTGGTGCCAGTGCCTCTCCTGTCATTGCTGTAGTGGCCTCCCAGCCTGGTGCTGCTGCTCTTGGACAGAATGCAACTCCTTTGCTGTCACCAGGCAGCAGTTGCCACATTTTTGACTCTCTGAAGCTCACTTGTGTTGCAAGCTGACTGCAGGAGGGGAAGGGAGCAGAGGTGGCCCCTGCCCAGTGCTCTGGGAAGGAGTTCAGCTCTAGGATTTGTTTCAGACACCTGTATTAAACTAGAATGGATTAACCAGGGAGAAGTAAGAAGCACTGTGTGTGTGAGGCTTCAGCTGGTGCAGGATCCTGGCCTGCTGACAGCTGCTATCATAGGTGTGAAACCACTCAAGTTGCTGAAGCCTCTGGTGTGCTGAGCCCTCGTGCTGGCAAAGTGTTTTTGGCAAGTAGTACATGAGCATGATGTGAAATGTGTTAGACTCTGAGTGAGCCTCTTGCAGCATATGGTCTGGTCTGTACTGTCTGAATTGTGTTGATTTGCAGATTTGTGATATGAGTGCTGCTCATCCTACAGACACATAGCAAATCTTTTGTTTAAAAAAATATATTTCGCTTTTTTGTGTAACCGAGTTGGACAGAAGACAACTGTGCCACTGCTGTTTACATGACTACAATGTGTACTGCTCCTCTGTCAAATGTTACCATATGCCTTATGTGTTTCAAATGGTAATTAAAGCATAACAAAACCTTCCACAGTGTGCTGCTCAGGTTTCTGTGGTGGTGAACCCTCTGCCCACAGCAGATTCACTTGACAAAGTGTAATGCTCCCAGCAGCAGGAGATGTCTCTGCTCTCAGGGACAACTGTTAATTGCTGGCTTGAGTGCTGTTCCTGACACTCATCCTGAGGGCAGCCATGGTGATTTTTGTTTGTGAAGCTTTTAGCTGGGCTCTGCATTTCATATCTGGGTGTGGCAGTAGCCAGGTGGGACTGAAGTGGGTGCCTGGGCTGAGGGTAAGACAAGGCATGAACAGCCATCATCAAACATGAGAATAAATCCTGTTTATTTGTTAGCATGGAGACTGTCCCTGGAAGGAGGCAGCTGCTGAAAGCTGTTAATATTCTCCTCAGGAGAGCCCCAGGTCACCTGCTGCCCTCAGAGCAGGGGCCTGAGAGCTGACCTAAGGACAGCTCATCTCCAACCCCAGCTCTGGCAGCAGCTGAGCTGGAACCTCTCTGTAGTGGCAGGAGCTGGAAGAGACTTCCAGAAGCTGGGGCTGGATGAGATGCAAACTCCTGCCCAGGTTTGTGTCTGCTGCTGGAAGCCAAACAGGGCTCACTCAGGCTGCAGTCAGCTCTGTGATTTCAGGACATGCATCCAAGAGGAGCTGGAGTTTCTGGCAAGCACTGAGGCCTGCATGGGGCAGGGACAGAGGTGCTGCTCTTTGCTAAAGTGCAGAGTTCTGGCTACATGTGGGGAAAGCAGGAGCTCTTTCAACAAACACCTGCTTCTTCCTGAGCTGTCTCTGTGAAGCTGCAGTTCTCAGCAGGAAAAGAAGGTGAAGGGAAGCCACAGGCTGTGGGAGAATCACACAAGGCCCAGTTTATTGAGGACTGTGCCAACCTCATGGAGGTACTGGGCATCTGGGTAGCCATTCCTGTGGGGCAGAGAGGAAGCACTGTAAATCCTGATGTGCCAAAACCACAGTGGGAAGCAGCCCTTTATTTCTGCCCAACCCTTTCAGAGGGTTGAGAGGGAAGTCCTGCCCCTGGGATGTCCTGCTGCCTGCAGGCACAGCTTGTACCCAGCACAGGCTGTCAGTGAACAGGGCCCAGAGTTCCTGTCCATGGGGAATTACAGGGTTTACACAACACTTAGGGATGTGGGATGGATTTGCTCCAGCTGGAGAGTGCCAGGGCTGCTCTGCCATGCCACAGCTGCCCTGCAAGCTGAAGCAAAGGGAAGCACCAACTCTGCCACTGTGCCATCCCTGCCAGGATTTGTTGAGCTGGAGCCCCTGGTTCTCCTTCTCCCATTGCTAAAAAACCCCACAACCATACCCAGAAGCTCAGGATGAGCTGGGCCGTACCTGGCTTTGCCTCCATCCCAGGAGGTTTTGTGGGGGATAGGACCCCATGTTACTCTTTCCTCTCCATTGCAGGACTTGATCTGGAATGTCAGCCCACATTCAAATGCTCTCTTCAGCAGCTTTGCTATCTTCACCCCTTCCGTGTTTTCAGGCAGGAAGGCACAAAAATTCCCCCCTTTGTAAGGGTGTCCTGGGCGAGGGTCCCCAACCTTGGAACAGGAATAAGATGTTTTAAACAATGGCTGCAGTGCTTTGCCTCTGAGGGGGTTTCTAAGGTTTGTCTAGCTTGAAAACTACACTCATGACCATGATCCCCATGGGCTGATAGTCACTGTCAACAAAAACCAGAGGTCACACATGCTTTTGAGAAGCAGCAAGCTGCTCCAAAACCTGCTGTGGAGCTTTTTGCCTTTCACAGGTTAACACCTCTGCTGCTTTGCCTGTGGGGCAGGGAGCTGTGGCTGCTCTTTTCCCCCCCAGCCACCCTGACAGCCCCCCCTGTGTGGGCTGCAGTGGGATGGGGAAGCTCTGTGGTGGTACCTACCCCCTGCACTCCATCAGGGATGTTGTAAGCAAGCTGAAATGTTGAGTCTGGATAGAATCCAGGCAGGCTCTGAGACAGGGAGGAGATCTTCAGTGTCCCCAGGATATTGCAGCTTGGGATATCTGAGGAGGAGTCACAGCAAGCTGGCTGCAAACTGTCTGCTGCAAAGCATGTCCTGCACAAGGCGTGACCACAGGAGCCCTGGCAGGTCACCCCTGAGTCCTGGCAAGCATCACACTGCTCCAGAGGGATGGTGCTGCTTTCCTGGCCAAGGCTGGGGTCTCTTCTCTGCTGTGATGGGAGCTCAGGCTCCTCCTGCTCGTTGCTCCTGCCCCCTGGGAGCTGGGCCATTCCCTGATCTGTGGGCTCTGCTGCAGGTGCCTGTTGGGCCACAGCTGGTGGTGCCTCAGCAGCCACAGCCCTGGGTAGCCAGGTGGGCACAGAGTGAGGAGCTTCATCAGCTGCAGGGACTGGGCAGTGCTGCTGTCCCATTGCTTCATTGTGGCCTCCTCTGCTCTTGTCTCTTGCAAACTGGAACCTGTCTGGCAAGACTTGTTTCAGCCGGGGGCTGTCGGGCTCCCCCAGGGTCAGTTTTGTCTTGCGCTGTTCCTGGAACTCCCTCAGGCCAGGAGGGCTTTGCTTATCCCCTGTGCCAAGGCTCAGAAGGCTGCTTCCTCGTCTGCCAGCCCCAGAATCAACACAGCCCCTGGCCTCCTCCTGCCCCCAAGCCTGCTGGTACCTCCAAGGACTGGGGGATCCCTTTTCCTCAGCCTCTGGCAGCCAGGAAGCCCTGAGCACATGTGGAGAGTCTATTTTATTGATGATGCTCAGGTGCTGTGGGGAATTCGGGCTGCCAGGAAGGGCCACATCCAGCACTGGGTCCTGGCTTCTGCTTGGCTGGATGACACTCAATTTCCCTGTACTCTCTGGTCCAGGAGACAGGGATGAAGACTTCATGGCACAGAGCCTCCTAGAGGAAAACATGTGGAAGGCCTCACTCACTCCTGGCAGCATCTCCTTGGGGCAGGCAAGGTAGAGCTTGTACTTGTCCTTGCTGAGTCCAACCTGGAAGGATTTTCCTCGCAAGAGGCTGCACAGTTCGCTCAGGTCACTGTCATCTGGACCACTGACAGCAAGCTCTGAGTAGCTCACACTCTGGCACACCAAGTCAGGGCACTTTTGCACAAGATCTTCCACCTTCCATTTAGCCTGGAGCAGCCTTCTCCTGTCTTCTGCCTGCAGCATCAGCACCGTGCAGTCCCCAGCGTGGCGCTCCGAGATGTGCACCCCTCCAGCCCTGCACAGCTCATCAATAGCAGCATGGCACACATCTTTCAGGTAAAACCACTGCAGAGTGTCCAGGCTCATCTCCTCACTCACCCTGCTGATGTCTCCAGAGTTGCTGCTTTCCTTTGACCTCGATAGGGAGAAGCTGTTGGACCGTCTCAGCACAGGGCTGGATGCTGAGGGTTTGCAGCCCAGAGCAAAAGGGGTCCATGTCACATCACAGTTGCTGTAGATGCCAGCAAGGGAGTGGTACCCAAAGGGACCTGAGCCTTTAGAGTCCTCAGGATGCTGAAAAGTGCTGTTTTCTTTGCCTGCAACAGGCATCAGCACCTTTTCTCCTGTGAGTCTGGCACCTCCTTCCACATGGCCCCTTTCTGTGGGGTCGTTCTGCTGAGGCTCTGCTGCTGACCCCACAACTTTATCTGCCATAGGGGTGGGAGACTGATACTGCTGGCTCAGTGCCCTTGGGTCACTCTGACCAGGAACATCTGTCTCTGATGAATGTTTCCCAGAAAGCTGCACTTGTCCCACTGCTGGAGAGTCCTGACTCACCAAGAGGTCCTGGCCAGCCTGAGACCTGTCAGCTTTCAGGGTGCTGAAGCTGGCAGCTAGCTTGAACTCACCTTTCTGCTCCTGCTTGCTTGGGCTAAGTCTTGTGGCTGAAGGATGCACAGGAGGTTTGCCCAGGAGTGGTGCAGCCTCTGTGGTGCCAGAGGGCTGGGAGCTGCTCAGCGTGTCAACCGTGCGTGCAGCACTTCTCCTGGTGACAGAATCCTCAAGGAACTGCTTGGCCTTGCACACATCAACCAGGCTTCCAACGAGATAAAGCTGCTTCACATCCTCATGGCAGAGCAGCTGGGGATACAGCTCCTGCAACTCACGTGTCAGAGCCCTGAGTGCCTGGCTGTCCATCCCCAGCCCTTTCTTAGCAATCTTCTCCTTGCGCAGGCTCGCCTCCAGCTGCTGGTAGAGCTGCTGCAGGGCCAGCTGGGCCTGCCTCAAGGCCTCTGTGTCCCCAGATACTCCCCCAGATGGCTGGAGGTACAACACAGCAATGCCATCGCCACTGACATCCACCACATCCACGTGATGTTGCTGCAGCACACCCTGGTACTCAGCAGCACAGAACCTCTGCATGTACAAGTAAATGTCCGAGTCCATGGCGAGGGAAAAGTCCTCCAGCTTCCCCAAAAGTTCCACAGCTTCCTCACCCACTGGGCTCTGAGGTGATGGTTCTTTAGCTGCCTTTTCCTGCACCTGGTCACAATCTGGCAGCTTTGCTGCCTCTGGTGCTGACTCAGTGGAGTCGGGCACTTGCTGCTGATCAGGCATTCCCATCTCCTTGGCCCCACAGCTGGAAGCTGGCAGGAGGATCTGGCCACTGGCTTGGTTCTTGAGGTTCAGGCTGCTGAGAAGGTCTCTGCTGAAGGTCTGCAGCTCAGTGAACGGGCCCTGCACTATGCACTGCATATTCTTGGAGTCAAAGCTGAAGTGTATATTGCTGTACTCTTTGTGCAAGTCCTTCAGGAGGGTTTTGCCTGTGGGCAGCTTGCCATAGTCAATTGTCATGCTCACGTGTATGAAGATCTGCAAGTAGACAGCAAGGGAGTGAGAGAGCAAGGACCAAAACCAGCCCCTTTCAGAGGCACAGAAGGCAAGTGGCCCCTGCATTACTGTGACACACTCTTCCACCTCTCTCCCTCAGCATCCTGCTTTCAAGAGATGGGCCCTGACACAGACAGGACCAAAAGCAACCCCTTGACCTTGTGCACTTGTCAAAAGCTTTCTGCAAACAAGGAATCAGAGGGGGAAATATTACAGAGATAAGGCCACATTTCTACACACTGGGAGCTCTTCAAAAAGCCCCAAACCCAAGAAAACCACTATTGTTTCTTCATCTGAAATGCAGTTGCTTTCTTGCCTTTGCAGAGCTTCAGCTCCAGATCTTCAAGTAGTTTTGGCACCACAGGCTTGCAAAAAGGTCTGCAAGGCCAGGCTAATTCCCATGCCCCTGTTTTGAGGCTCAGATATGAAAACATGAGACATGGCTACAGCTATGGTCTCTTGACACTGGAGGAAGAGGCAAGAACTCTCCAGTGCTCCCCAGACACCAGCATGTCTGTATGCTAAGCTTTCCTGAGAAGCAAAGAGGAACAATACACTGTGAACCAGCTGATGACACGGCAGAGGCATTAACAGGATCCCCTGTGTGGCACCAGATGGACTGGGGAAAAGTGCCTGTTCTCTTCCAGCCTGACTACCCTCCATTTGACAGGCACAAATGCCAGATGACTGAGAGCACAGCCTGCCTGCCTGTCCCTGTGCTATTAGCACAGGGGAAAAAAAAAACCTTCATTTGAATATGAATGAGGATGGATTTAAGTGTAATTAAGATGAAAGGATAGACTGAGGTCTCCCTCCTCAAGCTGTCTGTCAGGCACAGAGTCTGTGTGGGAGCAGCTGGGGCTGCCACATCCCCTCAGTACCTCATTGGGGCTCAGCTCTGAAGCGTGGGGCGTCACCTCCAGTGGGTACTGTGTCTTCCCAATTGCCAGCACGTGGTTCTTCACCTGCAGGATCCTCTGGGCCACTGGTGGGAAAAGCCTCTGTCAGACAGACCTCTGTCAGCCCAGCCAAGGGACAGCAGTGGGGTGGGGGACAGTGGGACAGGGGATGGTGGGGCTGGGGACAGTGAGACAGGGGCAGGACACAGGATGGTGGACAGGGGAGGGTGGGCGAGGCAATGTCAGGGTTGGGGATGGTGGGACAGGGAAGAGTGGGGCTGGGGATGGTGGGACAGGACAGAAATGGCTGGGGATGGTGGGACAGGGCACAGAGGGGTTGGGGATGGTGGGGCAGGGCACAGAGAGGCTGGGGATGGTGGGACAGGGCACAGAGGGGCTGGGGATGGTGGGACAGGACAGAGGGGGGCTGAGCATAGTGGGGCAGGGCACAGAGGGGCTGGGGATGGTGGGACAGGGCACAGAGGGGCTGGGGAAGGTGGGGCAGGGCACAGAGGGGCTGGGGAAGGTGGGACAGGCCAGGCCCCCGAGGGTCCCGCGGGCGTTACCTTCCGGCGCCTCGAAGGTGATGAGGGCGCAGGGCAGGGAGCCGGGCAGCACCCGGACGTTGGCGATGTCGCCGCCGCCGTTGCGGGAGCGCAGGAAGTGAATGGTCAGCTTGTCGGCCGCCCTGTCGGGGGGCAGTTCGGCGGGGAAGCCCTGCACCCGCACCGTGCGGCCCGCCATGCCCGCGGCGGCGGCGGCTGCCCGGGCCCCGCCACACCGGCACGGCCTCGCCGCCCGCTCCCACCGCTCCGGCCGCCGCCCCGACCCCGCCGCCGCGAGGAAACGAAAGCGAAAGCGGAGCCGCTCCGCCCTGGGCCCGCGGGAGGGCGCGGCCCGGCCCCTCAGGGCTCAGCTTCGCCTTGGTCCTCAGAGCACGGCCAGGAAGGGCTCAGCCTAACCCCGGCCCCTCAGAGCACGGCGGGGAAGGGCTCAGCCTCCCCCCGGCCCCTCACAGCACGGCGGGGAAGGGCTCAGCTTCGCCCTGGCCCCTCCAGGCAACGCCCGGCCCGGCCCCTCAGAGCACGGCCGGGAGGGGGTTCAGCCTCGCCCCGGCCCTGCAGGCAACGCCCGGCCCGGCTCCAACACAACAGACGCGGTGGGTGCTTCCAACAGACACTTTTAATTTCTCCCGTGCCCGCGGGTCAACGGACGCACGGAGCTCCTCAGCCTCGGGCTGAGCCACGACTAGCCCGTATCTGGCCAGGACTAGCCCGCATCTGGCCAGGACTAGCCCGCAGTGTCCTCCACGAACACGGCCACCCCTGTCCGCCCCGCTGGGACGTAGGCGAGCGCATCCACCTCGCCGCCGCCACGGCTGGCCTTCTGGAAGTGGATCTCCAGGGCGTCTCTCATAGACTCCACGCTCATCACATCGGGGATGCCCAGGAGCAGGACGGTCCTGGGGCAGCGGGAGGGCTGGAGCTGGGCAGAGCAGGGGGTGAGTGCAGGGCAGCGCAGGGAGAGGGGCTTCAGGAGCCCTCCCAGCTGTGCTGCCTTCACACAGGCTGGGAGGTGCTGCTTGCACGGGGTTCATGCCCTTACCTGCAGGTTAGAGATGTCTCCACTCATGCATGGTGATATTTTGATTTTGTATTTCCCTTTCCCAATGGGCACCTGGATATGTCCTCTTTCAATTAGCGGCTCTGCCACTGCATATGGAGAGGAAAGCCCTGAGCTGCCCAGGTCAGCTCCAGGGGAGGTTCTGTCCCTGGCATAGCCACCAAGGCCGACACTGCCCAGCTCATTGCTCAGCTCACCCACACCAGCACAGTTTTGGGGGAGGCAGGACAGCCTGGGGCTCACTCTACCTTCCCTGTTCCTCAAACACAGATTCATCTGCTCTCAGGAGATTTCCCCCCAGAGCAGGCTGGGCTGCTCCACCCTTGCCAGCCACCCAGGCTCTGCACACCCCACACACCTCCATCCCGTGTGAAGGTCAGCACCACCTGCTGAGAGTCCTCCAGGAACTGCCTGCTCTCCACCTCGCTGCCCCCATTCTTTGTCTTGCTGAAGAAGAGCTCCAGCTTGTCCAGCAGTGCCTCCTTGGGGATGCTCAGGCTGGGCAGGTCAGACACAAGGATGCTCCTGCTGCTCTGAGTCAGCCTGATCTGTGGGTGGCACTGGCCAGTCAGTGCCAGGGCAGGACTGGCCCAGAGCTCAGGGGAGCAGTGCCCTGGTCAAGGCAGGCTCAGACAGGAGGAGCAGCGTGCCCAGGGCACCCCCATGGCATGGGGACCCACGGGCCCTACCTCCAGGGCAGATGGCAGCAGGATGTCCATGGGCACTGCCTGCACTTTCACTCTGCACTGGTCGAGCTCCTCCAGCTGCCCACAGCTCAGCTCCACCGTGTGCTCCTTGATCTCTATGATCCTCTGGGCCACTGTGGGCAGGGAGAGCCCCCAGCACAGGGGAGTGACTGCCCAGCGCTTTCCAGGACAGGACACAGCACAGCAAAGGTGCTGGGGAAGGAGCACAGCCCCACACAAGGCAGGGAGAGGGGGAGCACCAAACTCTGGCACAGGGAGGGGACACAGGGCAGGCTCCAAAATGATCGAGGACACCTGGCCAGAGCAGTGCTCTTCTCACACTTACCCTCTGCCTCCTCAAAGGTGATGAGAGCTGAGCCCCCTGGCAGAGGGCAGCGGATCAGTGGGATGAGCATCAGCTTGTTCATGTCCTCCTTGTTTGCTGGGAGTCCCTTAAACATCATTTTCTTCTCTGGCAGGGCAGACAGTATCTAGGTACAAGCAGAGACAGCACGTGGAGGAGACTGGACCCTGCACAGGGCACGTCCCTGCCAATCCGTGGACTAGAAATAAACTCATGGCTCAAAAAAAGTGCTGGAGAACCTCAGCAGTCTCTCCTAGTGTCTGGCTGTGCCTGGAATCCCAAAGCCATGACCAGAGCTCCTGGCCCTGGCAGAGGAGCTGTTCCAGTCATCACACAGTGCCCAGCTGCATTCACCTGCAGCTTCTCCAGCCAGGCTTGCGCCCTTGCCAGCAGACCCAAGTGCCCACACACACTCTGTTACCTGCACAGGATCATTCCAGAAGACCCTCTTCTTCAATTCTTCCAGTTTAATGTTCAGAACCTGCTTCTCCAGCCTCAGTCTCTTGTTCTCCTCCCTTATTGTAAAAATCTAGAAGGAAGGAGGGAAAGAAGGAAGTAAGGACAGAATGGGAAGTAGGGAACACCAGGACACAAAGGGCTGCAGTACATTTCTGTTCTGAGCACACAGCTCCAGCCTATTCTGCTCTTGACTGCCTGCAGCTCTGTCCTGGCTCCTCTCCTTTGAGGACAGCCCTCCCTCGCTGCAGCACTGCCTCACGTCTCAACACAGGCCTTGTGTTCCCCATGAAACCTCCAGCAGATCCCAGGCAAGTGATCTCAGAGCAGTGACCTGCATCATGCAGCCCCTGCCACCCTTCCAAACCTAGGCCATCCACTGAACACTGACTGACCTGGCGTGCTCTTTCTTCATCTCCATTTAAAGACAGCTGTTGCTCTAAAACTTTATGAAGTTCTTCTTCTTTCTTCAGCTCCTGTGTCCTTTGCTCTGCAGCTTCCTTGGCCGATTGTAGCTTTGCACATTCTTTCTCCAGAGCACTGTAAAGCTCCTGTGAGAAGCACCATCAGACAGCAAGACCCTGACGACACTGCATTCCCCCATCAGCCACCCAGCCCCGGCACAGGCTGTGCCCTGGAACAGGCTCTCCCCTCCAGGGGATTGCTCCTCTCTGCCGCCTCTGACTCCCAGAGAACACTCGAACTCCTGGCCAGGGCGGACCCCGCACAGCTGGGACGCGGCCACCCAACCCCTCTCGGGGCAGCCGGACCCACCTTGCAGCGCTCGATCTCCTGCCGGAGCTGCTCGGGGCTCTGCAGGCTCTCGTCCTGCAGCCGGACGAAGGACTCCTAAAGACACGAGGGGTCTCAGCCGCGCTGCGCCGCCCCCCGCCCGCCGCTCCCGTGGCTCGGCTCTTCCTCACCTCCTCCGAATCCATCCCCGGTCCCGCGGGGAGCCCTGACCTGCCTTGCCCACCGGGACCGCTCTCCCTACTCGGTCCGTGCTGCCAGGAACCGTTCTCGCCTTTCGCTTTCGTTTTCGCCAACTCGCCCCGCCCCGGCCCCTCCGAGCGCAGCCCCGGCCACGGCGGAACGCGGGGCCCGCCCAGCCCCGTCCGGTACCTCATCACCTCCTCCTCCTCCTCCATCCCCGCCCCGCCTGGCTCGCCTTCCGAGCACCCACCTGGCCTGCCAGGAACGGACCAGCTGCTAAATACAGGAATAAACTCATCCGAATGGACCAGCTACTAAGTATAACCTCTTCCAAACGGACCAGCTAGTAAATATAGAAATAAACGCTTCCAAACAGACCAGCTACTAAATATAAACTCTTTCAAATGGACCAGCTACTAAATATAAACTCTTTCAAATGGACCAGCTACTAAATATAGAAATAAACTGTTTTGAATGGACCACCTAGTAAATATAGGCATAAACTCTTCCAAACGGACCAGCTACTAAATATAGAAATTAACTCTTCCAAATGAACCAGGTACGAAATATGGAAATAAACTTCTGAATGGACCAGCTAGTAAATATAAACTCTTCCAAACAGATCAGCTATTAAATACAGAAATAAACTACTCTGAATGGACCAGCTACCAAATATAAACTGGTCCATTCCTGCCCCACTCTTGGATTTAAAACTCGACCCAGCCCCTGCTCCCCTGGACTGCAATGGCTTCCCCAGCTCTTAGAGACACAGAGCATGACCACACCACAAGGGCCAGTGCTTGTTTGTTAAATAACAAAAAAGGCATGGTTTTTAATAAACATTTATTGATGCAACCTCGTTACACCTTTAGAATCGCAGCTTCTGGAAGAACCACTTATTCTTGCCAGTTTTGTACCTGAAAGAGAAGACACGGGTTAAAGGATGTGTACGAGCAGGTAGCAGCACCAAACCTGCACCTGAGCTGTCCCAGACAGACAGAATGTAGCACCTAATTCACCCAGAGGTAATTCTCCTGGTCTCTATGGCCTGGGCTACAAATAAACCCACTTTAAATATTGAAATACCAAGGGAAGCAAGTGCCAGGTTCCAAATTTAAAGACATCTGCACTGTGGCAGTTTCCACCCCAATGGGTACAAGCACAGGACACAGCCATCCCGCTGGACACCTCGTGTGGCAGGGGGAGATGCCCTTGGAGAACAGCCTGAGACACTGTGTCCCACTGAGGCCACACAGCTCCTTCCTCTAAAGGAGATTCTGAACAGAAACCCATCAAGAAAGAGCAGAAACCCCAGCAGAGCATCAGCACTGCTCTGGCCCACCCAGCCCAGTGATAAGAGAGAGGATGAACTGGCAGCACCTTGTCAGATCATCCTGTGGCACCTGAAAGACCCCACAGGTGCTGGCACAATGGTGCACACACACAGAGGTGAGAAGAACACACTCAACAAACACTCCTGCAAAGAAGCCAGGGTGGAAGTGCCAACCTGGAAAAGCACAGACTGCAGCACAGTGACACTGACCCCTCACACCAGTAACAGCACAAACACCACCGAGGAGATGAACTCCCAACTCACCTCTCCTCAAATTTCACCTTGGCTTCACGTCTTGCTTTGCGTTTCAGAGCGGGATCCCTGAACACATCCTTGTTGACCACTGTTTTGTCCAGGGGAATGTCCACAGAATACCTGGCAGAGAGCAGAACAGTTCAAAAGGAGCATGGTACCTGGCACAGGGCTGAAAACCAAGCACATTCTAATGTCCAGACAAGGAGTTACAGCTCCTACAGACTCCTCAGCTCAGGAATCACCAAACCACGAAAGAAGTCTCACTTCAGCCTATAAAGGAGCCATACCCTTTCTGAGGGATATGCAGCTCTGTTCCATGTGGTGCCTGGGAGTTGCTCTGAGAGCTCTGAGGCACAATAAGAAATGGCTCTGCCAGCTCCAGACCCTCAAAGCTGTCTCTAACACCCCCTGAGCAAAGGGAAGACCAATGTGGCTGAAATAAGAGCCAGCTGTGTCATCCCAAAAGTTCATTAATATTTCCACTCAGCCTCAGACCCCAGCTCCATTTTTGCAGAGCCTGAGCCTCACATTCATTCAGCCACGGCATTAACAGCCTTGGTAACTCTCGGTGCTCAGTAGAAAACACAAGAACCACGAAAGCAGCCGGTATCAGCACTCACCGGGTGGGCATCAGGTGGTTGTAGTTGTAAACCTTCACGAAGGACTTGATCTTGGACCTTTTTGCGATCTTTTTCTTGCCCATGGCAGCAGTTACCTTACGCGGGTAGCGATCGATGCCGGCCACCAAGGCGTGGCTGTACGGCCGGTCCGAGGTGCCATCGTCGATGTTCTGAAACAAACAGGCCGCGGTGGCGGCGGTCGCACCGAGGAGCGGCGGCGGAGGTGGCACCGAGGAGCCGCGGCCCCGCTGGCCCCGCAGGACCCGCGCCCGTGCCTCCCTCCCAGTCTCCCGCTCGCCCCGGCCCCGCCGGCCCAGCCCCGCGCTCACCTTCACGATGACGGCCTTACGCCCCGAGTAGCGGCCGGCCAGCACCAGCACCACCTTCCCCGGCTTCATGAACTTCCCCATCTCTGCAGAGACAGCAGCCGGCAGTCAGCCCGAGCCCGCCACCCTCGCCCCGGCCGCCACCCCCGCGGATGGCGGCGGATGCCGCGCCCGCCCGCTCTCACCGAGGCTCCGCTGCGATGGCGCTGGGCCGGAAGGCAAAGGGAAGGCAGCGCCCGGCTTTTACCCGGACACCCTACGTCACTTCCGCCGCGCCGCCGGGAGCTGCTGCCGGCACCGAGCGGCGGGGCCGTGTCCGCCTCAGCCACCCGCGCCCCGGCACGGCGGTACCGGTGTCCGCTTCCCCCGTCCCCCCGCGCACGGCGGTGCCGTGTCCGCCTCAGCCATCCCCGCCCCGGCGGTGCCAGTGTCCGCCTCGCCCGCCCCCCCCCCAGCCCCGGTAACGGACAGAGCACACGGGACAGCGTTGAGCTCGGCCCACAGGTAGTACAGCGGTGTTTAATATACCCCGCGGGACAGCGGGCGGCGCTGACGCCCCACAAAAGCCCGGAACAAGGAGCAGAGTCCGTTGGACAAAGCGCCCCGGCAGCCCGAGGGACACAGAGTGCAGAGCCGCTGGAGGAGCCCCCGGGCACCTCTGGCCCGGCCCTCATCTTCTCCTACCGGGGGAGGTCAGACAGCCCCCAAGGTGCCTCAAACCCTGCCAGCTCCCTCCTCCATGAGAGATCCTGTGTGCAAGGCGTAGAGAGCAGAGACTGCGAGAAACAACCACAAAGGAGCTCACTGCACATCCCACGGGCAGTCCCCGTGGCCAGGCCTCTGTCCCCCACCCCTGAACTGTCCCTGGCCACTGGGCAGGGCAGTTTGGCCCCAGAGCAGCAGGGAGTGGGCAGGGTGAGGTGCTGCTGCCCAACGTGCGGCCTCCAGCAGACAACACACTGCCAACAACACGAGACCCTAAGATTTCTCTAAAAGCAAACACCAAAGAGACAAACTCGGTCTTACAAAAGCCAGGCTTCTTGAGCCCAACAGCTGCCTACTAGTGGAAAAATGGATGAACGGCAATAAAAACAGATCAAAACGCATCTTTGATGTTTTTCAGCTGACGAACAGCCAGGTCAACCGGGAGGTTGAACTTCAGGTTGCTCAGGCGGCTGAGGAGGGTGAGGGCGCTTTCGAAGCCAGTGTTGGCCATGTAGCTCCAGGGCTGGTAGTGAGACTCAACCAGAGCTCCAGACTTGCAGATGAGGTTGAGCCACGAGACCAGGCGCTGCTCGTTGAGCGCCATGCACACCAGCGCCTTCAGCTCCGAGTCCGCGCTGCGCTTGAAGGGGCCGTGCTCCGTGAGCACCGTGTGGATGGCTGCCAGCAGGCTCTGCTTGGGGGTGGCCACCACTGCTCCCGTCACGGGCAAGGCGAAGGACAGGGACAGCTTGCGAGCCGGGGATTCCGCGAAGGCTCGTCCGTTCTTGGCCTTGTAGTACTTGACAAAGAGTTCCCAGGGGTGCATGGTCTGCGGGGAGGGGGTGAAGGCGGGAATCAAGCAGGCGATGGGGGCCAGCACCAGGCTCATGCCTGGGGAAGAGGCGTAGAGCCCGTGGGCCAGCAGGTCCCGCAGGGCCAGGGTCAGCTCCCTGCGCACAGCCAGGGTCAGCTCGTCTCTGCCGCCCAGGGGAACGTCCTGCAGCTCGGAGGAGCAGATAACGTGCTCTGCCTGCTGGTGTTTCAGGGCTAGCTGCCTCACCCGCTCCACCGACAGCTCCAGTTTCTCTATTAAGGGGGAGAAGTCGTGGTTGTCCCGGTCCTTCTGCCAGAGGGTGCGAGGGATCTGCCCCGTGGCACAGCCAAACTGGCTGACAGCAAAGATCTGCAGCACGGCCAGCACGCGGCGCATGAGCTGCAGGCCCGTCTCTTGCATCCCTCTGGCATCTTCTGGGTTCACTGACCAGGGTAGAAAAGAGAAAAACATAATCTCATTAGGGAGTCAACAACTCTGCATGTTCATACGCACAAAGGGAGTGCAAATATCGGAAAATCTCTTCAGGGTAGCATTCTGAGTAAGCAGCAGATGCCTCATGCTACATTATTGTATTGCCAGCAGGTTCAAGGGTTAAGTAGGGAGGTCTCAAACTCTAAAGAACACTGGATCCCCCCCAGCTCCCTGTACCTGCTCACAGAGCTCAGAGCCTGAAGAGCACAAATTACAGTGTGTTTTGCACCAAGTGTGAGCAGTCTTTTCCTGATCCCCACTAAGGACTGAGCCCACCCTCCATGCAACATGCTCAGGCTCTGTGGCTACTCTGAGAATCCCATGGAAGGAGGGTAAAGGAACAGGACACAGGCCTTCAGCAAAGGGAGTGCCAAAGCACAGAAACCAGCTGCCAGGAAAAAGCAGACAGTGACCGGTTCATGCTCATCAAAGCTCCAGGGAGGAGCTGGAGCTTTGCTGACAGTGCTGAGCCCAGCAGTGCCCACCTCTGTTCCCAGGAGGTCGGGTGCTGGGTTTGTAGGAGCCTCCACAGTCACAGTGGCCATCTTCTGCCTTGCCAGAGCCTCCAACTTCATCTACGAAAAGGATTTCACATCATTATTTCACATTCGTGAATTTCAGCTGCATATCCCAAGTATTAAGGCCAACATTCCTCAGACCCCTCTAAATCTCTTTTGTCACTCTATCAATACTTTTCCTCACCATCAGTTTAGAGAGATTTGTACTTTCCTGTGACCCAGAAGCTGTTCCTGAATCTCCTGACATCTGTGACCTTCCTCCTCATGACTATGTCAGGGAATTACAAAGGAATTCAGTCTACTCATTCAAAAACTCATCACTGACCCTGAATGAAGTTGATGAACATTTCCAGGTCCCTTATCTGGGTCTTCAGCTGCTCCACCAGCTGCTCCTTCACCCTGGCTGGATTCACAATCTGTGCTATGGCAGCATCCACCCTCTGCCGCAGCTCCTCTGGAGAGAGCTTTGCAAAATCTTCACTCAAGTCCATGTCCAGCTTCTTTATCAACTCATTTATAATCATCTGCAAAACACAAGTGAGCAGTGCGATTTCACCATGTGGCACTGCTGCCTGGGAGCTTTCTCAAATAATTTTTTTTATAAAATAAATTTTTACATCAGCGAGAGGGGAGAAGCTGATCCAGCTCTGCAGGGTAATGATTCATGTTTAACATAGAGGCACAGAGTGCTGGGCTGGAGCAAACTTGCACTTTGGAGGGACTGCACAGAACAAGGAGGGGCACTGGTTTTAAAACAACTTCAAATTCTTCAGGAAAAAATAGCTCCTTTCCCAGAGGTTCCCTCAGAAACAGGATACCTTTACTGCACAGAAATAATTGCAAAAGACACGTGACAGGTTCCCACGTGGAGACAAACTCCTGACACTCTGTAGCTGCTGGTGAGAAACAGAGTGAGTGCCTGCAGTATGTAAGACACTCAGAAGGGCTAGGAAATACAGCAGGAGGATTTGTGAGCCTTACCCGTTGTCTTTCCATAACCACAGACTGTGGCAGGGAATCATAGCTGCCCTCTTGGTAAGCAAAGGTCTCAAGGTCATCCAGCTGTGTCTTGAGCTGCAGGATCAGCTCTCTCTGCTTCTCCTTCTGGACCTCAATTTGCTCCTGCTTCTCTAGATCACCCTGAAAAAAAAGGTATCAGTAAATAAAATTGAAGGCTTATTGCCATACCCAAGGCACAGAGAACAGGATTATGATGTGAGCAGTATCTCCTGCAGCTCATGTACTTCACTAGTCAGCACTGCAAATCAGCCTGAGAGACAAATGTGAGCACCAAGCAGAGGTACCAGATACATCATCTCATCTGATAAGGGAGGGGAAGCACCTCTCCAGACCGCTTGCACCTATGTCGTGTCCCACAAGGCCAGGATCCAGGAAGAAAGAGGCCAAATAACACGTACATATCACAGATGCTGTGAGTCAGCCGTGCTGTACCAGGGCGTGGAGCGGTGACACACCGCTCAGGGCTCTGAGGCACATCCCTGCGAGCTGGCTGCGAGTCCCCGGGAGCCTGTGAGCTCCGTGCAAACCCGAGCACCGCGGGCAGCGCAGCCGCCGCTAATGCGCTTCAGGCGGGGTTAAACCCACACACCGACCGCGGGGCCATGCCCGGCAAAGGCTCCACTCACCGGAGCGGCGCCGAGCCCGTGGGGCAGCGGCGCGGGGCAGCCGCGGAAGGCGAAGTCCTCGAGGTCGCGGAGCAGGCGCTGCTGCTCGGCCGGGCCGGCCCGGGCCACCTGCCGCAGGCGGAACTGCACCTGAGCGAAGTGCGAGGCGAGCGCCAGCAGCGCCCCGTGCAGCCGGCGCCGCTCGGCCCGCAGCTGCGGCACCGACTCCGCCGAATCTCCCCCGGTAGCCGCCGCTTCTTCGTCCTCCTCGTCCTCGTCCTCCTCCGCTGACACGGCGCCCACCGGCGCCCAGCGCTCGCCGGGGCCCAGCGAGCCGCTCTCTCCCTCCATAGCCGCCGCTACCGGCGCCGTGACGCCGCCGCCATCTTGGCGCTGAGGGGCGGGAGTGGGCGGGGCCAGCGCGCCCCCTCGCGGT